>JAAKBH010000018.1:1200000-1579738 GCA_019776075.1 Amaranthus palmeri
AATAAATGAGGGTAATAAATCAAGGGGCATTTTTGGTAATTTCCTCCCTTGATGTGGGCTTTCTGGAGGCTTTGACTGCCTATCAAAATCTTTGGGCCTTTTGACCTGGCCCTTCAAATTGGGGCTAGTTGACCCAATAACATACATAATTTTCTTTCTCTTTATTTATTACCAAATATTCATATTTTTCTAATCAAACTCAATTTCTCTTTACTACTAATTTAAATGAACATAATAGTATAATTTTTATTTCATCGAAAATTATTAGTGTAATTGTTGATTCAAGACACAAGAGCAAAATTCCCAAAGAATATGCTCATAAACTATAGGCGAAATGCCAAAGAATGAAGAGTTTGAGAAGTTGAAATGGGCTTATTTGAGCCAAATCCAATGTAAACGAATGAGCATGTTCATGAGGTGATTTGAGCATGAAAATCAACCCAAAACAAAAATACTCATCAATTCATCAAAAATATTTATAATACTCCCTCCTATTCAGCAAGATTGTCCCATTTGACTTTTGGCACTATTCATTCATCACTCTTAATTTGTATTTTACTCTTAATCTATAAGTTAAAACATAGTCATGTGAGATCTTGTTTGATTCGTCTCAATAGAACGATTATTAATATCAAATTTTTATAATTTTTAATTAACAATAATTGGAGATATTAAGGGTTAAAATGTTGTCTCGGCATGTGTGAAAAGTCAAATGGGACAATCTTGCTGAGTAGGAGGGAGTATGTTATATAAAATAAATATTCCACTTAAATGAGGGGTGGTTGAGATTCGAACCTGTGACCTCTTGTCACGTTGGCTCTGATACCATGTCAAGGAACCAACTCAACCAAAAGCTTAAGCTGATGGTTGAGGCCCCAGAATATGTTATATACTCTAACATATAATTCAATCAAAAACAAAAATACTCTACCCTTAAGCTACTTATACGTACAAATTTTGACATGTGATTCAAAAATGACCTGACGTGGAAAAACCTTTAAAATGGGTCAAATTCAATATGAACGAAACCCAATTGCTTTGACCCAATTTTAAAAATTTTTTTAGTTCCAATTTATCATTTTTAATCACGATTTCTTTTAATTCAACCATACTTAAAAGCAATATTTTATCACAAACTATCAGGAAAGATTGTCACGAGAATGATGTTATTTTTGGCAAGTTTTGTTGTTCTCTATTAGTAATAAGTAATAAATACTTAAACTCTACTTTGACATAAAAACGCTTATGTTGAAATTAAAAGTTTTAAAGCTTATGTTAGAGTATATAACATATTCTAGGGCCTCAACCATCAGCTTGAGCTAGTGGTTGAGTTAGTTCCTTGATAGCTTATTTTAGAATTTTTTTAAAAAAAACAAATAATTAATAGGAATGTCCTAAAATAAGGACGTGCTCCTGAGAACATCCTCATTTTTCCTATTTATGTGATTACGTTTAAAGCTTATGTGATCACTTTTTTATAAGTCTTATGTGATCACTTTTAAGGCCTATGTAATCACTTTGATAGACTAATATGATCATTTTTATTTTACTATGTGATCACTTTTAAAGCTTATGTAATCACTTTTAAGGCAGTGATAACTTATGCTTTAAAAATGATCACATAAGCCTTTAAAGTGATCACATAAATGTGATCACCTAAGCCTTAAAACTGATCACACATTTGTGTGGGCTGGTCCTAATTTTAGGACCGATGCGTGCATTTGTCAAAGAGAAGTGTTCATTTGTAATCTATATGTGAGTAGGGATGATAAAATGGAAGCGGATATGGATAATGCTCCACCCCCATCTCCATTCAAGTCTTAACATTTTTTACCTGTCACCCGCTCATCACTCATGACGAGTAAATTTTTCAGCCCCATGCGACCATGCCTACCCACGTGGGTATATGCCCCAACACCACCGTGGTAGTTTATTCGCCCTATCCTCGCCTGGTTTACCCGCTTCATCCCCACCAAGTTTACACATCTCATCACCATCTCATCCTTGCCCTATATCCATCACCTATCCACTACCCATGGAGGGTATGACTTTTCATACCCATATCGGTCCCAACTAGAGCAAATGTGATGTGAAACTCGCTAAATTATACTTGCCATGTCATCCATACATGTGAGTTTTTCTATATCAGAAAAAGAGAAGTGTATACATCGCTTTATAAACTAGAATATTAAAGTAATTCTTATTACTACCAATTGATTTTAGTAGTGAACTTTTTTTGGGTTTATAAGTGAGTTACCTGTTCTTCTCCTTGTTTGGATTCTTCAAAACCATTTTAATTTGCAAAATCCTACAGGTCCTCTCTTGAGCGACCATCTATAGCATAGACGCTTCTCAAGAGCCCAGCCCATATCTAGCTTTTAACTTACAAAACCACCGATGAGTACAAGACTAGCTCCTACCGATTTATAAGTGAGTTAGTTCATCCACTCTTCTCATTTTCCAAACAATAGGTCTCTTGAGAGATGGCTACCAAAGTCCAACCCAATTCATTTAAAAATATGTATACCAAACTTCCTTTCAGAATACGCATCCGCATTTCACAAAACATCTACTACAATTTTTAGTACATTTTTTGAACTAGTTTTAGTATGCATTTGAACTACTTTTAGTAGGTATTTTTGCTTACTAATTAAGTAGGCATTTGAACAATTTTAGTGAACATTTAAGATAGTTATAGAATGTATTTTTTGCGTTTTATAGCATTTTGTTTCCTATTAAAGTAGGCATTTTAGTTAGTTGATGTACGCATTTTGAACTAGTTATAGTAAATAGTTTTGCATACAAAAGTAGATATATGAACACCTACATCACATAACATAAACTAGATACCTATAGCACATAACATAAACTCCTACAGCACATAACATAAATACCTACAACAAATAACCTAACACCTACCGCACATAATAAAAACACCTACATCAAATACCTAAACACCTACAACACATAACTTAAACCCTTACAGCAAATAACCTAAACACCTACATCACATAACACCAATTTACAACTTCAACACATTAAAAACATCTACTTGAAATACTGTGAACCCCTATTTAACATATCCTAAATACATACTTAAAATATCCTAAATCCTACCGAATAAACATGCATACTTAAAATATCCTAAACCCTATCGAGTAGAGGTGTTCATTTGGGTCATCGGCTTGATTTCGGGTCAGGTGTTTCAGGTCGATTCGAAATCGAGTTTTGTGTTCACATTGATTTTTACACAATTGTAGATCAAATCAGGTCAAATCAAATTCGATTATAAAGTCAAGTATCTATCAGATCATCAGATCTGTTTTAAACACCTCTACTATCGACTAACCTTTAGAGACGGTCTATCGATCTCTCACAACAATTAGTATTTTCCAAATTTTATCAGGGGTGTCTTATGTCTATAGTCAAACATAAATGTACCATTACAATATGACCATATCAACATAACTAACTTCCCCATCTATTCTCTCCCTCCTCTCTTTCTTCACTCTAATCCACTCCTTATCTACCCAGAACATTACAGACTTAGAGGAAGCAAGCAATAAAAATGGCAGCTTTAGCACAGCAATTAGCAGCAGGATTAAGATGCCCTTCACTTTCAAATTCTCACCTTTCTAAACCCTTTTCCCCCAAACACACCCTTAACAAGTCTAGACTTTCCCCAATTGTATCTGCTGTAGCTGTTAACAATGCTCAAACTAGAGAAAGGCAAAGGCTTAAGCAGCTCTTTGAGGATGCTTATGAACGCTGTCGTACTGCTCCCATGGAGGGTGTTGCCTTTACGATTGAGGATTTTCATTCTGCTCTTGATAAATATGACTTTAATTCTGAATTGGGTACCAGGGTATTTCTTCTTTTTCCTTCTTTTTCCTTCTTTTTTAAATTCAATTTTTCTGGTTTATACTACATTGAATTTTCGGATTGTGTTTATTGAGGTTAATGGAATGAGAATTCATGTGGACGACCATGGAGACTATGTATTGGTTGATGTAGCCGACCCTAATCTTAGGGATTATAGATTTTACAATTTTGTTGTTGTTTATTGATTTTGTTTAATGGGTGTTTCTTTGAGTATTATATGGCATGAATTTTGGTGATGAAATTAATGAAGTAGGAGCTTTCATGTGGATGACAATGGGAACTGGTCTATGAGTTGATGTAGCCAACCCTAATCTTTAGGGATTAAGGTTTTGGCATTGCTGTTGTTGTTTATTGATTTTGTTTTCTTGGAGATTATATGGCATGAATTTTTGGCATGTGTATATTGATTTTGTTGATGAAATTAATGGGTGTTGAGAGTTCAATTGGATGACCACTAAGACAATCTAGTTCATGCAGTCGACCCCAATCTTCAGGTTAATGTTGTTGTCGTTGTTTGTTGGTTTCGTTTTATGGGTGTTTCTTTGAGGTTATATGGCATGATTAGTGCTTGATTATGTTGTCTTTGTTATACTTTACTTACTCTAAAAGCTGTGGTGAAGCTGTAATGAGATATGACATAATGGGTGGGTGGCTAAGTGCCAAAACTAAGTGTATCTTTGAGATAAAACAAAAGAAGGATATCATAATTTTCAGCAAAACAAAGCTTGGGTGTTGGGATGATTTTCAGCATAATTTGTGCCTTATGGAGTGATGTAGTTGTGATGGAGTAGGGGTTAAATTGGATGATTTTGTTTTCATTATTAACTTGAGTCCATAGAGAACTATAATCACCCATGCTTCTTATCATAGCTATTAGACGAAAAGTAAGGGTGCATTTTATTCCTTTGAATTTTACTTAATTGATCTTATTAGAAGTTTTGGGTCCTCAACACTCGTCAAAACTTAGAATTATTTTAGAAAATTAGCCTCCATTACCTTTATTTATGAATTCATCTACCTTGTTAGAAGTTATTTGAACTTTTCTCAATGTTATGACTCTTATTAAACCATGTATGAACTTGTTCACCCCTATGAACCTTGACTTTTAACTAATCTGAAACTTCTTAGTTTGAAGGTTTTACTTCATGAAGTTCTATAGATGTTTGTTTTTCTAATTGCACCATTACTCACTGTTTAATGGCTCGTTTTGGTTAGTGGTACTAAATGGTGGTAATAGGAATGATTCATAGTGTAAAATTTCATCAAAAGTTTCATGTCATTCCCATGGGGATGAAACTTTAATCACAAAAAAGTTTTGTTTATAAATTTCCATTACCACCTAAAATGCATTGGAATGAATTTTATGAAGAAAATGAGATGATTGAAATTGGACGAGCATGGCCATCAAAGTAGCCAAGAGATTTTTCAACTAAAATTACACTAATTTTCATTCCCATTACCACCACTTATTACCACCTACCAAACGGGCCGTTAGCATTTTGGGAGGAATGATGCTACTGAAATTGAACAGAGGTAGTGAGTAAAAGTAAGCCGAGGAGAATATAGCCCAAGTCCTTTGAGAAATGCCTTCACTTTTGTATTACTTGTTTCTAACTTTGGATGCCTATTTCTATGTTAAATATTAATGTCAATTATTTTCTATGAACGAATGAGTACAATAGCGGTGTGTATGGAAATCACAAAGTTCTTGTGCAATTGTAGGTAATTATTAGTCCCTGGACTAAGATTAGGAATTGATTTCCAAACTTCTAGTGTGCGTGCAGCTGTGTTTCATTTAGATTTTCATATGTGATACGCCAATTTGCTTTTTTTTTTATAGCCTGCGGAAATGAGTCATTTCTCTCTTTACTTGCCTCAGGTCAAGGGTACAGTATTCTGCACAGACAACAATGGAGCACTAGTTGATATAACGGCAAAATCTTCTGCGTATTTGCCTCTCCAAGAGGCCTCAATTCACAGAATAAAACATGTGCAGGAAGCTGGTATTGTCCCAGGTGTGCGGGAGGAGTTTGTAATTATTGGTGAAAATCAAGCTGACGATAGCTTAATCTTGAGTTTACGAACAATCCAGTATGAGCTTGCATGGGAAAGATGTAGGCAGTTGCAAGCTGAGGATGTTGTGGTAAAGGGGAAGGTTGGTATTCTCTTCTGACTTTTCATTGCAGCTTTATTTATTCCAATGTGCTCATCTTTATGCTCGGATTAAATAGAACGAACTGTGGCATTCCAGACACTACTGTAATTCATTGAGCCGTTTTCTAATAAACAATAAAAGATCTAGGAGATGTTTGGTAATTCGTTGTTGGCTATTGACGTTTTTCAGTTGGCTTGTTTGACCAGCTGAAAATGTTGGCTTTTAAGCTAGCTGAAAAGGCCAGCTGTCTATGGAGATGTTTGGTAAATTTAGGTATTGGTTGTTGGTTGTTTATTAGAGAAAAAGTGGATCAACAAGCCAAAAGCCAACAAAAAAAGCTAACAAGAGTAGCTTTTTATTTTGGCTTAAAAGTCAGCTTTTTAGTTGCTTAAAAGCCATTTGCGAAATACATTTTTTGCTGTTTGACCAACCAACTAGCTAAAATCCAACCAAAAAAGCCAATGTAAAAGCTAACATCCTAACACCCCCCTAGAGTTTCATTGCACTTGTTACTCTTTTAAATTAAATGTTTGATACTAAACTCAAAACCGAAGAATTAGCTTCCGAGTATTGGATCTTTTTTGTGGGCTATATAACAAAAAACCCTACGTAGTGTTCCTATATTACAATGGCTCATGGTTTGCTTTTTTGATTTCAGATTGTTGGAGCGAACAAAGGTGGAGTGGTGGCTTTGGTAGAGGGCCTACGTGGCTTTGTGCCCTTTTCGCAAATATCTTCTGTCAGTTTCTTCCACCCTTTTACGTTTTTTCATCCTCCCCCCATCCTTAGCTAAGTGTCATATTATGTTGTCGTATTTTTCAAACATTGCTTGTCTGGTTGATCTCCAAGGATAAAAATTGTTTGCCTCCTTCGCATAGAAAAGAGAATAACGTTGTTTAATTACTGATCTTAAACCCGTAGCAACTTGTTGTTTAGGTAATAGACAATAGTATAATAGTTCAAACATGTACACTTGTTATTTAGGTAAAGTTGAAAATTTTTCATCAAGGGTCGATCTAAAACAACCTCTTTGTTTTCTCTACGGTAGGTTTGCGTACATTCAACCTGCCAAATTCCATCTAAGTAGGACCCATTTAATGGAATTGGAGTGATGGAATACTGTTATTGTTGTATCCTGAATGCTCAATGCTTTTAGTTGATTGTTTATTCAGTGTATCATTGACTCTCCTCTTATACCCGAGCGTCTATAATATGCTTGCACGTTTCTGTACCAGAAATCAACTGCGGAAGAACTTCTTGAGAAAGAGCTCCCCTTGAAATTTGTTGAGGTAGATGAGGAACAATCCCGGTTGGTACTAAGTAACCGCAAGGCCATGGCTGACAGCCAGGCACAGCTCGGTATTGGATCCGTTGTCACAGGAACTGTTCAATCTCTTAAACCGTATGGTGCCTTTATTGATATTGGTGGAATTAATGGTCTCCTTCATGTGAGTCAAATCAGCCATGATCGTGTTTCGGATATTGCAACAGTCCTCCAACCCGGTGACACTTTGAAGGTAATCCTTGAAAAATAACTTTTTAGAAGATTCAATTAGCGTTTTTATACAAAAATGTGATCAATTTTTTGAAATTTATAGGTCATGATCTTGAGCCATGACCGAGAAAGAGGTAGGGTGAGTCTGTCGACAAAGAAGTTGGAGCCTACTCCTGGTGACATGATTCGTAATCCTAAACTTGTCTTTGAGAAGGTAAATTCTTTTTTTAAGAGTATCACATAATTATGAAAAAGTATTGACATAAATTATAAGACGATTTACTTGTGTCGCTAAAAATATTATATTAAATCGGATATATATTAATGTTTTCGAGCCCTGGGGCCCTGAGTCGTCGTTCGTGTTGCTGTTGCGGTTGAGCCAGCTATGTGAAGAAGGAGAAACCTCTTTTTGAATCCATTAAGTAAATATAATGTGATTGAAATGATCCCTTTTATTAGGCGAAACTCGAAAGAGGTCCATTGAGAATAAACTACATGGTTCCTTCTTTCTCACTATAAGCGATTTGCTAAAATAATCCGAAAATATCACAAGTGCTTGAAAGAAAACAAACTCGGTATACTTAAATTCATCGATGTTCACCGCCATTTATGTGCTGAACCAGGCTGAAGAGATGGC
The DNA here is from genome assembly GCA_019776075.1 of Amaranthus palmeri. Taxonomy (NCBI): domain Eukaryota; kingdom Viridiplantae; phylum Streptophyta; class Magnoliopsida; order Caryophyllales; family Amaranthaceae; genus Amaranthus; species Amaranthus palmeri. The sequence goes on from JAAKBH010000018.1 coordinate 1,208,170, forward strand.
TCAAACATTCAGACAAAGGATTGCTCAAGCCGAAGCAATGGCTCGTGCTGACATGCTCAGATTCCAGCCCGAGGTAGTGCTTACATTGTTCTCGACTCTTTGTCGTTCTAAATGGTTTTATCTTTCAATTAATATAAATAAATAAAAATGGTAACCGTGTATTTGAACGATTCGATCTTGCAGAGCGGTTTGACTCTTAACTCAGAAGGACTCCTAGGCTCTCTAAACTCAGATTTGCCTGCAGAGGGTATAGATTTGAGTGCTGTTCCACTTGCTGATGAATAGTTCTGGTCTGCTTCCTTAGTGTTGAATTCACTATTTTGAGTACTTTTTTTGGTTGTAATGTAATGAAATGTGTCATATCATTTCTTAAAGCTAATAATTTATGTACTTTTCCAAATATATAATTATTTTTTTGTTATATTTGAGAAAGCTAGAAATTGAGATTTGAAAGTGGATTGAAATAACAAGTTTGACTAATTAAAACCATCTCCTATAAGCGGGATACACTGGGTAATGACGATGATGACAAACGACGACTAATCAAAATCAGTTCAATCGGCTATTTATTGTTGGCTATTGTAACTTGTTATTTGATACCGACTATTTGATAGCATACAAGCACTTTGAATCAGCGACGGTTACGAACTATCGTTATAGCAAGTTTTTAAAAACGATGGGTGTTAAAGTTGCAATATGGGTGACAAATCAAAATTGTCATTATAAATATGAAATAAATATAAACCAACAAGAGTTTCACAACAAAATATTTAATACAATATACTTTTCTATGGCTGCCAAAATGTAACAAGAGCTTCCTTCACAAAACAAGGATTCCATAAAGATCGGTTCGAGAAGGGACTAGCTAACAGCTTTACTGGAGGCCTTCTTTCCTTTCTTTTGCTTCTGTTTCAATTGTGTTAGACCTGCCGCTGTAATCTTTGAGTTTCCGATCATGGCGGCAACCAGTTCCGGATCAGTACATGCTTTCATCAGTTCTTTTTCTCTAACACTCGCTTCAGGCATGTGACTAAACAAATTCATGGCCGTTTTTGCAGCTAAACAAACAAGCAAACACGCATAAACTGATCAGTTGATTCATACCATAGAAATGACAATAGGATTATGGTAGTTTTCACGAAAATACCTTTCCCTTTCTTCGCGGTTCCAGGAACTATCTTTACACGGTATTTGTACGATTGTAGTGCAGTATATGGACCGCAGACGGGTACAGCATACAAAAGCACATCACTAGGGAGTGGATTTCCAGTCAAATAATCCACATCTTTAAGCTTTCCTTTCTCTTCTTCACCTATCTCGTGTATATCGTCATCCTCCATTGCTATTTGCTCCATCTCAGAAGCAGAAATACCTGTACCTCCATCAGGATTCTCAAGCTTACCATTTCTCTGGTCAACTGAGGATTTCTCAGTATGTTCCCGACAATCACGAGAGAGATGGCCAGCCTTCTTACACTTGTAACAAATTTTCGGAGCATTTTCTTGACCTGTAAAAGAGATTGAGAACACACAAGTCATCACTTGATCGTGTAGTGAACACAATAATACTTGAGAGTCAAAAAGAGATATCCTAGAAATCTCATTACATACCTATACGCTTATCTAATTCTAGAGTGGGTCCTATTCGCCCGTATTTTAAAACCATGCAGGGCTAGTTTGGAGGGAGGGTGTTTTCTATTAAGAGTTCCCGAATCGTTCTTGATTAGTTGTAGAAATTGGGGGTTTTGAAACAAGTGTGAAGTTGGGGTGCAAAATAAGGTCATCTTCTCATAGTTTTTAGGAACTTAAACATCATCAGAAGAATCATCTCTGATGCAATTTTCGGCAGAAAATGTTACCCTGTATACTGTCCTGGAGGAAAATTCGAGTTTTACTCAATTGGAGTGATCCAAGGGGATAGGGGTTGCATATATCTGACCAACCTCTTAAAGCGTGCCTAGGTAAGATTAGAAAATTTCGAGTATTACTCAATTGGAGAGATTCACGGATAATGGGTTATGGTCCTCCCATTTCATACTATGTACAATTGTGCCAAGTTGGCCCATTGAGCGAGTCATTAGTAATGCGGGTTGTTGACAGGACAATTTGCTATTGGTATTCATTAGCGGGTCATTAGAGGGTCAACAATATACTTCCTCCGTTCCATAATACTTACTAATGAGTATGACATGTTATGTGGGAAAATGTCACTATCAGTAGCAAGTATTATGGAACGGAGGAAGTACTAGTAAATAGGCAAAACAGCTATCAAACATCATTTCAAATTTGGTTTAGCTCACAAGCAACCTTTTAGTTCCCTTTACAAGAGTTGGTCAGATATTTACTCCACCACCATTATCAAAAATAATCAAGAACCCAAAATTAGTTGTGCAACTAATCGGCTATCCCCATTTGAAGAAGCTAATTTCAGCAATGCTATTTCTCATCCGGTAAACTTTCTTGCAATTATTTCTTACAGTTCTAATTGTTGGGAAGGTGAATTTTATGAGCAAAATACTCAGACTGTTTTACTCCCTCTTAAAATGGATTTCATTGCTGAATTGCAACAATAATGAATGGCCCGCTCTAAAACTAGTTGACCTGCCCTGCAACGTGCATGACCCGCAACCCGACCCACCCTGCACCCAGAAACACGTGATGCCAGCCCTCTTTCAATTCGCCCCACATTTGCCCCGCCCCGCCCCGCCCCAACCAATAGATATCCATGCTGAGGCCATAAATACATACCATCGTGAAGTTCCTCTGTTGGGGTAGTAGCTAAAGTTTGATTTTCAGGTTCATTTTCGTTCTTGTCATCTGATACTCTTCCAGCCGACTGAAAAAAAAGAAAGAAAACTAAGTTTTAGAATTAGAAATTCAAAAAATATACAAAGGGAAATAGACCGCACTTGTACTCAAAGTCAAAAAACTATACCAATATAAGTGCAACCATCAATGATATCAACCATTTCAACTATCACCAGATAAATTAAGTTACTCACCGCAAGTAAAGACATACGGATGCTCCTTTCTTCTTCATCTTGATCTGCATATTTCTCCTTTATCTTTTTCAGCTTTCCCCTCTTACCCCGAGCTACCTTTCCACCAGTAGTGGAAGCATTTTTCTTCTCAGGCTGGATTGTCGACGAAGGACCTTGATCTAATTCACCTTTCTCATCTATAGCCTGTCCATCACCACATTTCGAGCCTTTCTTCAACTTCCTTCTTTCAGCTTTGGAGATATGTGGCTTATCCCGAATAGAGACCGTTTTATCTTGCTTTTGCCATTCCTCAGACTTAGTAATTTGAGAAGTCTGTTCATAACTCCTAATAGGTACAGCCCCAGATCCAAGCTCAAGAGCTCTATCAATGAGATCCTCAAGTTGAACAGAAACAGACGTGCTGTTCTTTCCTTCAGAATCAAGAGTTGAAGTAGACTTACTCCCAGTTCCAGTTTCTTCAGAACTTGTATTATTTGGATACGTAATATTGTCATCTTCATGAGTACAAGGGTCCAACGACCCTGCCACGAGCGTAGTATGATTTTCTTCCAATGAAGGTATGCGCCCGTTATCTTTTTCGAAATTTGGCACTGACGCCTCAACATCTGAATCAGAATCAGATATTTCCACGGCCTCATTTTCTTGGAGAACATTTGAAGCGTCATCCTCTCCTCTAACTCGTCTTTCATTCAAATGCAATCCTAAAGAGCTCTCATCTAGCCGAAATAACAGACCAAACCCCATAATAAGAGGATGGGGAGGAAGAAAATTCTTCTTTCCACGAATCATGAAGCTCCCCGTTGTAAGATATTCTCCTGTCGGAGCAGTTTTACTAACTTGGTCAGGGTAGACCCACCAAGCACTAGTAACAATTTTTGAGTCCCAAGCCTTACTTTGGCAAACCTAAGTAAAAGAAAAAATATCCATGAGATTAAATGTATTAAATATATGTGCAAAAGCATGAAACTTTTAACATCCAGATCAACATACAGTATAACATCCAGCTTGGTTCAATGTCAAAGGGGGAACTGGCTGCCCGGGCTTGTGGTTCTTGATTAGAGTACTTGAAGCTCCATGCATCTCGGCATGAACATACCTATTAGATTACATGATATTTCAAGAGCAAATGCATGTTAAGGCAGCCTTTCAAAACTGGACTGTAAGAGCATCAGCTGAACTTATGTTGATCAAAACTAATATTGGATACTTACAGGTCATCTTTTTCCATGTGACGCTTAACAATCATCTCATTTTGCTGAGCATCACGTCCACTAATAACCAAATAATTTTCGCTGCTGATGAACCAATTAAATTTTTCGAACCAATGGACTTTGCGCATATGAGAAATTCTGGCAACTGTTTTTTCCTGGTAATCCAGAAATGATAAGATACAAAATTCAATGCTAATATAAATAATAACAATAACAATATACCACTGCTCAAATACCTGTGAGAGCTGGAGACGCGTCTTCCTCTCCGCAGCTTTGAAAGCTTTTTCATGAGCTGTGATAGTTTTTTCCTGTTTACTTTCTTGCTTTTTCTTCATCTCATACCACCGGCGAGCATTCCCATGTGCTGAAAGTGTCAAATCAACTTCTACCTACATAATTTGAAAGATAAGAATGACCGGAGAAAGAAATACTTAGATTAATATCGCATAACCATGGAGCAATTCACGTATGTTCTTTTAAATAGCTAAAATTTTAGAATATACAAGGGATAATGAGAAATAACTAACAGAAGCAATAAGTTTTGGAAAGAATAATGTTGAAACCATTATTATTAGGATTACGATTCTGATCTACGATTCTAATATTTTACGATCCAAAAACAAGCAAGTGATTCGAATCGTAGGTAAAATCATAAGTTGGTAGAAATAGAATCTTACGATCCTAATTAAAATAAAATTTGTAGAGATAGAATCGATCCTACGATTTAACGATTCGAATCTACAAATTTATTCTCAATTTTTATTAATTTTTCTTATTTACCATCTTTCATTAATTTTTGTAAAAATTCGATATCATCATAATTTTTAAAAATAAATTTATTCATCAGTATAAGATTTAAACTAATTATCAAATATTTTCCCATTTCATTCTTAAATATGAAGTGAATAAAACTTTAATTAATAAACTTAAACTTTTGAGATGAATAATTATGACTGGATAGCAAATTTAAGTTTAATGTAGAATCTTACGATCCTACGATTTGATTCTACTGGTCTAAATGATTCCAAGTAGAATCCCGATTATAACATCTTTGGTTGAAACAGGTAATAAGCTACGGTGTAAGTAAAGTTTGAAACAGAGACAAAGAATAAATACGAGTGTCAGCTATAGAAACAGATACAGGTATATACTGAACGTGAACTATCAACCAAAGAATTGAAAACAGAAAAGTAATCTTGCCACGAATAAAGTCGATGAATTATCAAGTCACATGAAAATAGTAGGTGAAAAGGTTAAGAGAACTTTGGCGTGAACATAAGCGGAAATATAGAAATAATTTCACCTTATCTGCTGGAAGTGTCTTTTCTTCATCATCCATATCATCAAGATTATTGCTCAACAGGAGTGTTATGCAGTTCCTATCTAAATGGAGCTTGTCTATTAGACCAGCCACTGGATTCCCAGATTTTTTCTCTTGCTTCACCATACGTGCAAGATCATCCCAATTCATGCCATTCGCTAAAGCAACACAGACAGCTTTTATAGCAGCATCAACTTCCTCCAAGTTGTATTCGATCAATTGTGCCATTCTAACAGAATGCTCAACTTCTTTCCTCAGAGTAACTACACGATTTTCCTACAGAGATAGGAAATTTTTTTTAACTTATTAGATTTAGAAAAATCAGAACAAGAACAAAATATAACCGGACATCAGGCTTTATGAGACAAAAGACCACACTAATGCAAGAAGAAAGTCTTTAAACTACATTCAAAATTATTAAACAAGCATTTGAACGCACTGTATATCATAGAGTATATTGGGAAAAAGTCTTAAAGTCTTATCTTTATCTATCTAAAAAGATCACCACGATAGAATTTTATTCATCAAAATTCCACCGAACAAGTGCTAAATCAAGTCATGATCTGAGAACACATTATCTATCATTCTCTCGATCCAGCTTTAAAACATGGTGACTTGAATGGAGTAATAGGAAAATAATTCAACTGCCACGAAAAGCAATGCAACTATTACAAAAAGTACTTTAATGAATTACAACAAATTTGATTTACTATTCTTTCCTGAATCCTGATGGAAGGGGTATACATTTAGGATTCAACGGAAAAATCCCCCACCTAAATCTGCCACATATCTTTTTTCCTTATAAGAAAATTTTCATGTAACCAATCCACCATCATGCCCAAAGAAAGAGAACAAAGGCAAATAAAGATTAAAAGAAGCCTATTGGACAGGCTTCTTGCGTCGCTTGTGGAGCAAAATCCGTCGCAAGAAGGTAGTTTTTGCTTCGGTTTTGATCAACCAACGTTAAAAATCTTCCCAAAGCTATTCTTTCAGAACTCCCTTTTTCCATCGTTTTTCTTTGAATTTCCACCACTAAACAAAATCAAGAGAGTCCAAAATTAACTTTGCTCACAAACAAGATAATAAGTAATTCTAGGTTTGATTCGCGCTAGCCGTCACCAAGAATCTAGTTCTAGCATGTTCCCCAAGAATCTAGGTTTGATTCTCGCTAGGCCTCGCCCTTCCCTCTAACCCCAAAAAAACTAACTAATACTCTATAAACAACTTACTAAAATGGTTTTTAAAAATATGCATTACATTACTAGCTTCTAACCACATACACTGTAAAGCTTATATTTCTTGGCCCTTCCAAGCCCATAGGGTGAACCTAACTTAGGCACTCAGCTCCAAAACATAACCAAAAAAAATCACAGATACCTATATCGAAAGAATCCTCTTTCCAGTAGTACATGCAATCACACTTGATGTGCCGAAGTGTCCAACTACAGGCACAGCACAACACACACATAGCATTGGCATCATATCATTAGTTTTTCCTTTGGCAACCCTAATTGTAAACACAAAAGCTCTTCAAGGAAAGTTAGAGTTCCAACTTAATTTTCAAACAACTCACTAAATTGTGTGCATTTATTATTAATGTGATGTTGCACATGATGTTTGCTACCAAGAGTCAATCGGTACCAACCTCTTTGTTAGTGTTATCACTAACAAGGTCAAGGTTGCATACATCCAACCTCCCCAAACCTCGTCCTAGGAGGAAATCACTTAATGGCACTGGAGCAATGTTGGTGGTGATGGCTACAAGATCTGCTCTAATAGACCAACATCAAAACTAGAAAAGGAGGTTGGCCACAAAACAAAAAAAATGCAATCTCAATTGCATCCATTTTCTATAGACAAGAACCATTGTGTTTAACTGTTACACTAATTTCCAAAATTTTGGCATTTTTTTTGGCATTAATAATTCCCTGTATGCCATAGTATTGATTCCTCATAATTCCTCCTCCTGCAAACTTCAACTATTTTTATATATAATCATATGAACTTCTAGATCTAAGTCTAGCATATTCTTCCTCACTCGTGCCATCACAATCATCTTTGGCATCCCACGCCCTATATTTAATATTCAAAGGTGCTCCTTTCAAACAGAGCTACTTCCAGCCTTTGTTACACATGCCAAACCAACGCAGAGAACATTAACAATTTTCATTCATCTTATCCTAAATGTTTACAACTTCTAACCCTTTTATGTCCTTGATCCTCATTTTATCTCTTAAGGTATGTTTGTTTACATAGCATACGCATCTCAACTACCTTTATCTACTTATTATAATCCTTTCTAACGGCCCAATATCCACCCATATAATGCTCATCAGAAAATATGTCCTTTCAATGTACACTTGTACTTCTATATGAGCCAAACACATTGAATCCTATGGATGACGGATCACATCTTGGTCAATTATATACCCTAAATACTAGAAACATTCATACAATAGGAGTACGTATTCACCAAAAAGAGCTTAAAGGACAAACAAGGATCTATAAAAATGTGCTTTTAAAGTACTTAAAATTAGTACAACTCAGTCTGAAAATGGAAACCATAAGTTTCATCGGAAAAATTAGATTTTATAGGTAAAACCTAACTAAAGTTCAGTAAAATTTCAATTGAAGTTCCATTTTCATAGTTCATCCACTCCAATAAATCATTTCTCAAGTTCATCAACACCATGTCCTATTGGCAATTTTATCAGTGTTTTTATAGTATTAAAAATAAAAGAATTTTTAAGTCCAAAAGAGGACCCAGATGTATCTCGTTGAGTTTCAGTATCAAAATATTTTGTCCTTACCCCTCACACGACTAATCCAATCCCTGGAATTTAATCAAGAAAAAATAAGGCTCTCTACAACCTACCGCCTACACTTGTAGGAAGTTTGCTCCATAACAGGCTTAAAATAAAATTTACATAACTTTCAAACTGATCATTATAAAAAAGACAAAAAAAAAACATAAAAATTATTTAGTCTTAAAAAGGTCATTGCCAATTTTGATTCTTAAATTAATGTTCAAACAAAAGCCTTCAAGCTATCACAATGCCAAAAGCTTAATCCCAAAACATTAAGGGTCGACTAAAAGCATTCACCTAACATCCAAACAATAATTTACTTTTAATTTATATATGCCAAACTCAGTGACTCACACATTGTACTATGACCCTTTTTAACTTCTCTTCTAGCATCGTCATCTACTTGAGCCATAGGGGGTTTCAGTCAAAATTTCAAACATCAAAATCAAGATTTTAGAGACCCCAAAGTCCTAGTCATGATAGAAACATCTTTCTTGTACAAAGTAAGAAGCATTAGAATCACCATGTATTAACATTTGATACAATAGATCTACTATATCCAACTCTATGCGTGGCAACTCGAAATCACAATCTTGAAACGTGATCAACTTGGAATTATCCCTTCTTCCTTTGTTTCTTACACGCAAAAGAACACCACCACAACCACAAAATAGCAACCTCCCAATAACTGAAAAAGAAAACATAATCCTCCACAACTACCCTTGGAGTTCAGGATCTAATTTCAGCACCACAACGCTGACATAACAATTGAGAAGACTTTGAATAATAAGGAACTCCGCAAAATCGGAAACCAATATTACCATCTCAAGACATGAGACAGTATTTCCAAAAAAATAGAAACACACCTGATCCATGCGTATTTTATCAAGCTTGTGCATAGCGGATCCTTCTTTTGCTTTTTGCTGCTGTTCAACTTTCTGGCTCTCAATTTTGCTGTAGAATTCATCCAAAGCTGCATCAAAAGTTTCAAACTTCAAAAAATCCCTTGTTTTGAATTGATTTAGTAAGATTGGACAATATTCATCATAAATCTGCATAAAAAAAAGACCAGAAAAAAGTAAATGTCATTCAACTAGGCTGAAAACTAACAAGTAGATATACTCTTAACAAGACATATAGAGCTCAATAAGTTATTCACATCTGAAACAGGATTCAAAGGAAATAGTAAGCCATTCAATTCAACGGAAGAAATATTGGACATTAACCTTGCTGGAATCCCCTGGCTCAGCCGTTCCATTGTCCTTTCCCACTGCTTTCTTTGGCTGCATTAAAATGTATCCTTCAGGAACTTTACTTCCAAGGATAACATCCTCTAGCCAATCCTCAAATTTACTCACTGCTTGACCCAATATCTCAACTTTACCCTCATCCAGTTTGCTCTCTTTTGAAATTTTCATGCTTGGAGTCAAACCAGCATCCAGTATAATATGTTCAGACAGCTGAGGACCATAACCTAATCCCTCACCAAGCACCATCTTCAAGGTCCGCTGTTTTGAACGAGAGCTATCATTTCCTGCTTTGTTCACATCCGGAACTTTTCCACCCTTTTTAGCATTCTTTTTAGATTTCAATGGCTGCGACACATTGCTTCCATCTTCTTTCGTTTCAATATCTTTCGCTTCAATATCCACATCTTCACCCTGATCATATGAAGCTTCAAGAGCTTCTTTCAGCTTCGAGCTGGTACTCCGCTCAAAAACACGACAAAGTTCAGTTGGGTAGCGGTGCCGAGACATGATTGCAAAACCTTTATCGTCATCTCTGTTGAATAATTAGTAGCTTAGTATCTGACTGAGGACAGACGGTGAAAGATTTCTTTTCACATTACAGTTCAAACCATACTGAAATGAAAAGGCACCCAAGACATCCTATGAAATTTTTCTAACAATATGATTGAAAGAAAAGAGTCTTTACAAGAAAAGAAAATGCAAAGAAAAACATACTAATGAGCTGCATTTTCGGTCGTTCTATTAATTTTCACCTAAAAAACAGTTGTATGGTGTAATCTCAAAACTATCAGAATTCCTCAACAAATAATCATTTTCTTTAAAAATAAATTGGTTTAACAATTTTTGCATTTTAGATCGTTCTATTAATTTTAACCTAAAAAACAGTTGTATGGTGTAATCTCAAAACTATCAGAAGTCCTCAACACATAATCATTTTCTTTAAAAATAAACTGGTTTAACAATTTTTAGTAAGCTTCTCAAAGTGCCCAGAAAAAAATTAAAGTTTTAAAAGCAAATAATTTAAATCATATTCATGCAAACTCACATGTTCTATAGATGCAGGTGTAAAATAGAGAGTTAGTGACTCAGTAGGTCTGCTGACGGGCATTAGAGGAATGGAAACAAAAAAAAAAGAGAAACAAACTAGCAGAACATTCAACGATCCATGAGCATGACTATTTTGGTTTACCACACATAACCACCGTGCACTGACAGTAGGTGAAACTGATCAGTATCGAGGTATACTGGTTTTCCCAACACATAATCTCAACTAAAAAAGAAAAAAATGCTTTTAAACACCTTAAAACCAGCAAGGCAGCAACAAACTATCCACAGAACCAACTAAGCCAATAAGAACAGCCAAAAATTAAAGAAAATGAAGAGAAAATCTACACCACAAACACAAAACCATCAAAAATGTATATTGATTTGGCTACAAGTTATCACAAGTAACCGAAAGGATCTACACATGAAACCAATTCGGATGGACTGAGCAGAGGTGCTACTTGCACATCCATGGCGAATACGAGGAGAGTAAGTAAAGGATTTTTAGAAACTAAGACAAGGGAACTTTAGTCTTTGTACTCATCTAAAATCACTAAATTAGCTTATTTTCAGTAAGTTGTTTTGTAACTAATGCTGTTACTTTTAGATTGGATGACGACCATTGACTGCAGTTTGGCATCCAGTACAAAACATGTACTGAATTCACATATGTTTCTATGGATTACGAATTCAACATTCAACAGCAAGTTGCTTTTCTTCAAATGATTAAAGGACGTCTAAAGAGTGACAGTTTGACAGGAGCTTAACTTTAAAAAGTGTGAGGGACACTAAGGCGCAAGGGGTTGCACCTTAGCCTCCAGTGCGCCATTGTGTGCTTTAGGGGAAAAAAAGCATAGGAAAACAGTACCATACAATATTTTATTACTGTAATTCCATTACATGGCTATGACTTAGCCGGGATTTGGTGAAGTCAAATGTACACATAATTTAATGAGTCATTGCAATACTGTTCATTATAATCCAAACGTACACATGCCTTGACGTGTTTTTTCCAACAGAAAACATCTGCAAAGTAGTTCGATTTAAATTTCTATAAACCCATCTGAACTTCTCTATATCAAATAACAAAAAAATCCCATTTTCCATATTCCAAAAACTCCAAAAGTAAATTAGAGAAAACAATCCAAGCAACGGTGACTTACCTATGAGATCGTAGCAGAGTTAAGACAGTGAATTCAGAATCTGTAAGAAGAATGTTGCCCTGAGCATAGAGCTCCAATATGACATAATGAGCATGAACACCCAACCCAAATTGGAAAAGAATAATCTGGAAACATAACAAAGAACAGCACTAATATATCAATGACAGAGTAGGCTACTAGAATTACCTCTAAGATCAATATACATGTCATACTCAAGCATTCCGTAGCATATTCAAAAACAATAATCTCAATTGGATCACTTCAATAGTATATTTGCCTCACTTAAATTGCATAGCTCAAATCTTTCCACATAATATTCAACAAACTATAATTTCAATCAAATCATTTAAATTAACTCCTATTAAATTAAATGAGTTCCTCTTGATACTATATTTGGATGGAAAGAAATAGATGAAAATGAAGGGTAGGGAAATGGAGGTATGACTTTTATTTCCATTTAGATACCAAAAAACAAGGGGAAAGGAATTGAAGGTGATAAATCCTTTATATGACATATCTTCCAACAATGAAAAGATTTAGAAGGTAAATACATCAATTTTTCGTACTTTTTCATCTCGTCCCCCTACACTTTTTAAGCTCAACCAAACATACTCTTGCGGGATAGATTTAAAGTACTCTAGACTCGTGAACTCGAACCGAATACACAATATTGAAATACAATATGTTTCACTCAACCACAAAAGAGCTCAAAACAAAAGGCATACAATAATAGAATACACTCACAAAACCTCCTTACCCTGTCATACCCAAGCTGCCTTACATCTTCAAGCCTCTTAGTACGAATATGCTTCCTCAATTTTAAAGTAAACCCAGATGGAGTATTACTCTTATCTCTACAAACAAAATATTCAAAAAAAATTACAAAAAGTCAATTGGGTATAAACAAAATCAACTATTATCAAACGAAAAGGCAGTATACACTCATTAACATATAAATTTCCATTCTTGCTACCTGACATAGACAGTTGTATGAAGCCTAACACCACTTTCCATCAATAACAAAACTTTTTCACTCTCCCCAGATTCTGTAACTCCGCTACTATTCATTAGCTTGAACATATAAGTCTGCAATTAAAAACCCATGATTTGTATTTGGTGAATAATCAAAATTGATATTAAATTGTGGAAATAAATTAGAAAAAAATAAAATACCTTGGGAGTTATGTCATAGACATTAGAACATCGCATACCGATCAATTTCTTAAGGCACTTAACTTCTGCGGCCACATCGGCCGTGTTCATACGCACTTTCACCATTTTTCTCCTTGCCTGCAAAATTTGGAGTTCAGACTGTTGAAAATGATGCCGGTGTTTCGATGTCTTTTTTGGGTGCGTGTTCAAGAGTAGACTAACGTTTCTAATTCTTTGATTAAGCCTCACGTATTGGGCTATGCACTAGAGTCTAAAGGTGTACTATACTGTTCGAGCGGATTTCGTGTATAATATATTGAGCTTGGAGTAGTAAGTATTTCAACTTCAAATATGTGGCTAAGACCCATGACCTAATATATGCGCCGTGGTTAGGAGTGTTTATTAGCGGGTACCCGGTATTTTCGAGTATCTGGAAAGCCGGATATTCGATTAGTCGGGTCGGGACACCGGGTGCCGGGTTTTATTATTGATTTTTTAGGCTGATTTTATTATTAATTTATGTGAAAGCTTTTGTGATTTAAATGTGGGAAGAATTTTAACAGCCTAATTAGATTATAAAGAAGACCCAATGCAAAAAGGAAAAAACACAAATTTTTGTGAGAGACGGACTATTTAAAAGACCATTTCAAATTGAACTGGCCCATAAAGAAAAATATTGAGTAAAGTAGATATTAAACATTGATGGGTTGAGCCTGAAAAACGTCTTTCAGATGGACTGTCTTTTAACTTTTAGGAGACTAGCCCGAAAGAAAAAGGCATCAAAAATATGATACAACACACACTTTTTTGTTTTCAAGAATGATTAAGTGAAGTGTGAATATGTAACATTAATTGAATTAATTCAATAGGCATAAAACTAAGCTTACATTACCACAATAAATAACAATAAAACTAAATTGAGCATATATGTATACTACACACATTACATTACTACAACAAATTGATGAACTCCTCATTGAAGCATTTCATCAAACACTTTATGTGCATACAAAAATATTAATGTAATTCAACCCTAATAGTGTGAAACTAAGCTTCAAAATCAAAAAAATAACATAATGCCACAGCAAACAATTCATTACAAACCAACTACAACAATCATACACATAAAATCTAAGTGCAAAATTAAAAACAAAAAAACAAGAGTTAGGGTTAATGTTTACCTTGAATGATGAAGAGATGGAGAAGTAATCAAAAGCTAAGTTGAGTATTGATGATTAGAAGTAGATGACTGATTATTCGAGTGAGTTTATGAGTGATCAAGTGAATCAAAAATTTTTTTTTAACAGTGTCGAAGCCAGCAAGAAGGAATTGGGAATATTTTGGAGCGTGCAAATGGGGAATGAAGGGGGCTGTTTTTTTTTATATCAGGTAAAACCGCCATGTGAAGTGGCGGTTTACATGCTTTAATTTTCTTGCCACCAACTTCTAATAAACCGTTACTTCATATGGCGGTTTACTTATTTTTGGTAAAATAAGGTTCATCGTCATCTGACATAGCAATTTATATGACAGGATAAGGTAAAATCGCTATTTCAGATAGCGGTTTATTTAAAAAAAAGGAAAAAAAAATTGGTTCAGTGCTTGTCCTACGTGGACGGTATTTGAGGAAATATTTTTTTCCTTTGACGTAGAAAGGGAAATTTTTTTTGAGAAAGCAATATTAAGGGAAATGGTTCTCAAAACATGGAATGTGTATGTAAATATCACAAAAACTTGGCCGAGACCGTCTCAAGGTGAGACGGCCCAGTTTTGGCGGCCCAGTTTAAGGCGCGTGGCCTGCACGCGCCTGGTTCCCTCCAACTTCCCTTTTTTTTTTGTTTTATTTTTGGCATCTTTTTAACTCCCAAAATTGAAAACTACCATTTTAGTTTTCATAATCAATTTCTGCCATTTCAGTTTATTCTTCAACCTCCATTTTCGATCTTGATTCTTCTTCTTCCATCCTTCTTGCTTCTTCTTCCTCTTTTTTTCGTGAGTAATAAGATAAGATAAGTGTATGATTATACATGTATGTATGGTATGTATTGTGATATTAATACCTGTGTTGTTTTTTTCAATGATATAATTATAATTCAAGGAGGAGGATGATTATAATACCTGTGTATGATTATTCTTCAATTTTTTTTTCAGTTTATTCTTCAATTTTTTTCAATGATATTGGTTTGAAAAAAAGAATAATTGGACAATGATATTAATATGGCAGAAGGATGTTGGTTTGAAATGGATGGACAATGATATAAATAAGTTTGGAAATGTATGTATATGTTTTACTTATGTTAAGGTTTAAACTGTATGTGTTAAGGTCTAAACTGATAAGGAATTCAATATCACTGTATGTGCTATTGATTTGTATGTGTTAAGGTCTAAACTGTATGTGTTAAGGTATAAAGTTGTATGTGTTAAGGTCTAAACTGATAAGGAATTCAATATCATTGTATGTGTTATTGATTTGTATGTGTTAAGGTCTAAACTGTATGTGTTAAGGTATAAAGTTGTATGTGTTAAGGTCTAAACTGATAAGGAAGTCAATATCACTGTATGTGTTATTGATTTGTATGTGTTAAGGTCTAAACTGTATGTGTTAAGGTCTAAAGTTGTATGTGTTAAGGTCTAAACTGATAAGGAATTCAACTGAGTGTGTTAAGCAAAAAACTTCAATGTATTTTGATAACTGAGTGTGTTAAAACAATTGATCAATTCAATTTAATTAAGAACTTTATGTGTTTGATAACTGAGTGTGTTAATCAAACAACTGAGTGTGTTAAGCAAAAAACTTCAATGTATTTTTGATAACTGAGTGTGTTAAGACAGTTGATCCATTCAGTTTAATTAAGAACTGAGTGTGTTAATCAAAGAACTGAGTGTGTTAAGCAAAAAACTGAGTGCGTTAAGACAGTTGATCCATTCAGTTTAATTTAAAACTCTATGCGTTTGATAACTGAGTGTGTTAATCAAACAACTGAGTGTGTTAAGCAAAAAACTGAGTGTGTTTAGCAAAAAACTTCAAACAACTGTCTGCGTCGTCTTCATCATACATCTCCATCGTCAAAATCACCATTAACATCTTCATCATGAAGAAATTCTGAAAAATTGTTAAGAATATGGCTTTCACATATAGATCATTCATCTTGAAAACGAATCAAGAAATCACATTCAATTTGTGTTCTTGATTCTTCTAATCTCATTTCTTTTTCAAAATCATTCATTAAATCATCTATTTTAGCCATTCTTGAAACGAAAATGAAGAAAATTGCAGAGATTGTGATGAAATTAGGAAAGTTTAATCAATTGTGAAGAAATTAGAGAAGTTTAATTACGGAAGTTATTTTAATTTTTGATAACCGGCTGTTTTTGGAGGAAGTTTTTAATTTTGGAAGTTTTGGTTTTAAATCAGGAAGTTTATATATTGCTGACTGATCCCTCCAAATAACTGCCGCTTGCTGTCTTGGGCTGGGCCGTCTCAGCGTGAGACGGTCTCGGCCAAGACCAGCTGTGTAAATATATACTGTTAAATTGCAGATGGAATGTATATGATGGCCTAAACATCCAAGCTAAAAGTAAGAGCCTACTCTTAATTAAATCAAACCGTAATCAAACCCAGCTTCTTTCTAAAATATCTCATTTTTATTCTTTTTTTTAAATTATTTTTTATTGCAAATTGTCTATACAAGAACAAATAAAATAAAACAGATGAAAGAACAAAACTAAATAAAAAGCAAACGAATGAAAATCAGAATCAAAGACAAATAAAACAAAAAAAAAAGTAAATAAAATAAAAAACTTGAGAAGATAAAAGTTTTAAAATGGAATATGTAGAAAATGGGAAGATAGTAAGTTGAGTAATTGAGAGAAATGGCGTCTTTGTTTCTAGGTAGGAAAATTTGATTTTTTTTTTTTTTTTTTTGAAATTAGGAAAATTTGATTTGAAACATATGAACTTTGCCCCATTTGCTTTTAAACGTTTGAACTTTCGATTAATGTCTAAAGGCATGAACTTTGGGGGGTGTCTTCTAAAAAAGATACAGTCGGTTTTTTTAACCCTTTGTAACATGTTACCCTTTTTATGTTTATGTTATATACTCTTCTCAAATGTCGAAGGCAAGCTGCATCAGTGTTCTTCAATGGCTTCTTCTTCTTCAAGCTTGAGAAGCTCTAACTCACACAGCATTCAATGCTTCCATGGATTTATGGCTAAAATCCGTATGTCGAAGGCAAGCTGCATCAGTGTTCTTCAATGGCTTCTTCTTCTTCAAGCTTGAGAAGCTCTAACTCACACAGCATTCAATGCTTCCATGGATTTATGGCTAAAATCCGTACAGTTAGGAAGGGTCCCAACTTGGGTGCAAGATTTTATGGTTGCCCTAATTGGCCTGTAAGTGTTTTTTAATTTTTTAGGGTTTATCAATTTGTAAGTTAAAATTGTTCTAAATTTTGTATTTTTCCTTTTTAAAGAATGATGACTGTGCTTTCTTCAAATGGGAGAAGGATTGTGAAGATGAATTACAGTTGAAGGTGACAGAGACAGATCAATTGATGAAGGATTTGGCTGATATGAAGAAGAAATCTGAACTGAAGAAACAACAATACAAAGCACAAATTGATAGCCTCAAACTGGAATTGAAGAAAGCTGCAATTAGAGAGAAGAACTTGTTTTTAATGTTGTGTATGTCTTGGACTATGTTTGTAATGTATGTAGCTCTTTGTAAGAATTAGAATCCCTAATTAAGAGGAAGTTTGTAATATAATGTGCAAGACAATGTACTTCTAAATTTATATAAATATATAGAACTGATTTCATCATATTAATGTTAATTAGTCATTGTTTTTGCAAAATACATCCCTTCAAAATACATCCGCTCCATTGCATACATACATAAAAGAACATTAATGTTTCTTCAAAATACATCCTTTCCTAAACATTGACATACAAAGATAAGAAAGCAATTATGTTTTGGATCCTTGAGTTGGTTGTTAACACTGACTTGGTTGAGATCCTTGAGTAGCTTTGGCAGACCTTCCTCTTCTTGCACTTCCTCCCCTTGCACCTAAACCACTCCTGATGCTCCTTCCATGCCTCCCAGTTCTTGTAGGTTGAGCAGAAGGCAATGACAAACTGTGTGTTGAACCTTGACATTCAGTTGTCTGAGTATGCTGTGGGATCTCATTCAGATTAATAGCACTTGCAGCAGCTGCTGTTGCCTTATTTGGGCATGATTTCCTGTTATGGCCCTTTTGACTGCAAATCCCACAAGTCATCTCTGTGCCATGCCTACTTAATTTGCCTGGTTTTTTGGGACTTTCATGGGGATCCCTTCTTCTCTTTTTCCTTGGTCTTCCAGGACCAACTTTGATGGGTGGAGGGATCAAGGAGCTACTCATCTTAGGCCAGAACTTAGGGCCTTCAATGGGTGGTATAGAGAATGAGTAGGCTTTCAAATACCTATCCTTAGTGTACAAAGGATCAATGAAGTCTTCCACCTTTTGATGTAGGAATGAGATGCAAGCCACAACATGCCTACAAGGGATTCCTGTTAAATCCCACCTCCTACAAGAACATGTCTTCAACTCTAAATCAACTGACAAAACATCTCCCATTGGATCAGTGCATTGGAAGATTGTTGATGTTGATGGAATTGCATCACAACCTCTTGCTTGCTCCTTCTCCTTCTCCAACCTGGCAATCACTCTTGGACCATAGTTGTACTTCCACTTCTCTGACTCATTCTTCTTGGTAAATAACCTCTGCATCACAGCTGTCCTAATATCCTCCAACATAGACATCACATGCTTTGTCCTAGCATTGATGATATAAACATTTAATGTCTCAGCCATGTTATTAACAATAACATTCACCCTGCAACTTGTCTTCATAAAAGCCCTACAGAAATATGAAGGGTTGTAACTCTTAAACCCCTCCACAGCCTTATCATCAATCTGCCCCATCTCCTCCAAAGCTTGCTCATAGTCTGCCACATTCCACGCCTTTGCAGCCTTCCAAAACAGCATCTTCAACTCATCCCCCTTGAATGACTTGTGCCAATTGGCATAAACATGTCTTGCACAGTGACTGTGCTCTGCCTTTGGTAGAATTTGGGCAACACGACTAATAATACTCTTCAAAATAACAATAACATACAAGAACAATAGTAAGTGTAGTGAATAAAACAAAAAAAAGGAAAGCCAAAATCAGATAACACATACCTTGTGTTCATCAGAGATAATAACCACATCATCACCAGCACCCAATCCCAAATAGTTTTGTAATCCAGTCAGAAACCATCCCCAGCTTTCATTATTCTCCCCCTCAACAACTGCCCAAGATATGGGGAACATTTGATCATTGTTATCCCTTCCAATTGCAACCAATAACTGACCTCCCAAGAATGTCTTGAGGAAACATGCATCTATGCAAATGACCTTCCTACAACCATCAATCCAGCCTTGCTTTAAACCCTCAAAGCAAATATGCAATCTCTTAAATACCTCACCATCTTCACCATCAGTCACAAGCTCTATCAAACTTGTAGGGCATGCCTGCTTCAGGACATGAACATAAATTCCCAATTTGTTGTAATGTTCTATCATACTACCATGAAGTAATCTGTGAGCATTGTACTTAACCTTATATGCAAAATCTCTTTTCACAATCACACCAAAAGCCCTCTTAATTGCATCCATAATTTCCCTAGCTGGCCAATGAGGCCTTGTCTTATATTTATATACATCTAAAAGCTGATGTGCAACCCACATTGCTTTCAATTGTCTGTTCTTTTCCATATTCCTACAACAACTATGCTCACCCTGCACTGTCTTAACAACAAAAGTAGATCTCCTGTTATCCCAACTACCATACAAATAAAATGAACAACCAGCAACACACTTCACTACTGTTCTTTGACCAAATTTTTTGTTACTTGATCTAACACCTACATTCCTACCTTGATATACAACATATTTTGCTAAAGCCTGCTTAAAAAGCTTCTTGCTACCAAACCTTTGACCCACAGCCCATTCAAACGTTTTGAAATATGTGGTTTCAGGAACCAAAGTAGTCTTCTTTCTCTTCCCTAAGTCATCATCACCTTCACCTTCTGAGGAGAGGGGACTATCTAGCTCCTCCCCATTTTCTTCGTATTCAGAAGTATTCTGAATTTGTTCATTCTCCTCCCCAATGTCTAACTCCTCCTCACCCTCAGCTAAACAAGTCTTAACAACATCCTCTTGTACCTGTTTACTATTCTCAGCCACCCTAATACAAACATTCTTAACTCTTTCTCTAGCCTGTACATACTCCTCATCACTTGATTCTTCAACCCCATCTTCCTCATTCAAGAACTCATTCTCATGTAACAATACATCAACTTCTGCTCCTAGAATGTCCTCATCTTCCTCATCAGCTTCATCACTACTCTCTTCCCCACCCTCAGATCTACAAGGTTCTTTACCTTTACTTTTGGTTCCTAGATCTACAGCATGTGTGTTTTATTAATAGAGGAGGTGGAAGGCTTATCAATTGCTAGGTTAGAAGTTGGGGGTTCAGCAAGTGGTTCATTTAATAACCAATAATCAAGTGTAGTGTCCACATGGAAAGACAAATCTGGGTTTGAGGATGGTTGCTTTTTACCCCCCATACCACTTTGTGGTCCCCTTTTTATAGTCAACTTCTTGGGTACTGTTTTGACCTCAAGTGAAATAGTTCCACTTTCAACCTTTGAAAGTGATGGTTGGACACAGGGACTGCCAATAATGGAAAGAGGGGACACAGGAATCCTAGCTAATACATACACATCCACAAACCTATTCAGAATGGCTGTTTGACTAAGTTGAAAAACACCATCTTCAGAAACGATTTTCTTCAACCCAACACCCAAAGGCACACCAGGAATACAGTAATACAAACCATCAATAATTTTGCCATTTACACAACTTTCAGCCAAATTCAACAAATACTTCATGCAACAATCTACAAGACTAACATCAAAAGTTCTACCCATTCCCCCAACATAAACAACACCAGCATTATCCTCAACAAACTTACCACCATACAATTAGCAAAATGTAAATTTTGTTTCCATTTTCTACAACAATCCAACAAACACAGAAAAAAAAATTTCAGAAAAAAGAAACCATTAACAATTAAAGACAACCCAGAAATGGAAGAAAGAAAATGCTTAAAATAGCCAAACAAATTGACTTACCCCTTTCCTGCGCATCTCAGTGCTACTGCTCAGTGTGATCTTAGGCAAAAGATTATGCTCAGATTTATAGCGAAAATCAGAGGAAGGAAGGTTGAGAAATGAAGAAGTGAGTAATGGCGTTGAGGGAAGTTAATGGTTGATGATGATGGGTGTTCAATCAGAGAGGGAGGGAGGCAAGCTTTTACAGGTAGCATTAAATGGCGCTGAGGAAAATTAAGCGTTTTTAAAATTTTAACCGGTAAACGGTAATTTGTATCTTTTTTAGAAGACACTCCCCAAAGTTCATGCCTTTAGATATTAATCGAAAGTTCGAACGTTTAAAAGCAAATGGGGCAAAGTTCTTATGTTTCAAATCAAATTTTCCTTCTAGGTATTAAAATAAAATTTGACAATAGACAGTTGTATACACTTACACTACACAGTCTAAAAAGGTATTTGTTACTTTTAAAAGGGTCATCGGGTACCCGCTTCAATTAAAATTTCGGTCCATGACCCAATCCGTAATTTACGATTTTTTCAAGAAATTGACCCGCCATTTATGTTGCGGGTCGGCGGGTCAGCGAATCACCCCACGACTCCAATGCTCACCATTCACGACTAGAGGTGTTCATTCGGGTCATCGGGTTGATTTCGAGTCAGGTTTTTCGGGTCGGTTCAAAATCCGGTTTTGTGTGCATATTGGTTTTTACATGATTGTAGATCCATTTTTAAGTTGGGTCAAATCGAGTTCGGTTATAAAGTCGGGTGTCGATCGGATCATCGGGTCTGTTTTGAACACCTCTATTCACGACTATCTTAGGTACTCAAAATGTTGTTATCCTTATCTCTCTATTGATTTTTCTTTCTCCTGTTACCTTCATTCACACATAAAATTTGATATTTTTATATCTTTTCAAGTAGAGTAGGTAACAAAAAAGTGACAGTTGAAGATGTGTGATTGTCGAATATGAGCTATGAGTGGTAGAGTAAGTGGTGGTTGTTTGAGTAGTCGAGTGGTGTCGTTATGGTGTAGGTGGCAAAAAGGTTGGTGGTTGAGGGTGGGTGATTGTCGAATATGGGTTGTGACAGGTAGTGTTAGTCAGTGGTGGACTGGTGGTTGTTTTATAGAGGGGTTGAGTGCTGGATGTGGATAAGGTAGAGTAGATGGTATTTGTTTGGTAGCGGGCCCAAGTAGTTAGGGTTTTCCCCTTTTTGTGTTTTTTAGATTTAAAAAGGTCTAAATATTCAAAAGTAAACTGTATAACATGCTATAAGGTGTTGGCCCTTTCGTAGCAAAAATAAGTAAATGATTAGACTTTTAAAGAATAAATGCAAAATTAGTCATTTATCTTCAAGAGATGGTGAATTCTATGTTATCCTACTCTAGTTTGAGCGAAGGATTGTGGTGTGAAGTAATGTTGACGGCTTATCACATTTTTAACCGGGTTCCATCTAGAACTAATGAGGAAATTTCTTATTAACTTTGGTACAAAAAAAAAAACCTTAAATTACCTTAGGCTTTTGGGTTGTAGGGCCATTGTAAGAGTGTCCAACAACAAGAGAAAGAAACTCGGTGAACGAGGAATAAAATACATCTTTATAGGTTATGCTACACATAGCAAGACTTAAAGGTGATATGTAATAGAACACCCAACCATTAGTTGAAGAGTTATCCTCTTCATTTATGACCCAACCACTAGGTTCTATGTAGACGACAATTTTTCCAAAAAAAAATTTTAAATCATTAACTCTTTCCTTTTAACTTTATAAGTTATGCAACTCATAGTCAAGTGTATAATAGTAAGTCTTGTCATATTGTTCTTAGGCACAACCTAGTGCTAAGACTTATCACTAATGAGGTCATAACTTTTGATTATGTGAACACTAAATTCAATTGGCTGATTTTTTCACTAAGACGATGAGTGAGGATTCAATTGAACAAGCATCAATTGAAAGCAGATTATGTCAACTAAAGTTAAAGGAAAGCCTAATTCACACACAAGTAACATTGTGTCTTGAATTCAAATATTTATCTTGCTTTTTTGTTCTTTACATGAGATTGTCTTTGAAGGAGTAATTAACTTTCATTGCAATCAAAATTCTTAATCCATCTACAATACTTCTTGCTCTTGAAATATCTATTGTGCAGTACAGTTTTGTAAAGGTTGTATGTCATTGTGAATTTCATCATCATCCTAAGCATCCTTGTGGGAGAAATATTACAAAAGAAAAGTGTACATGTCTCCTATAAATATCAGGTTTTCGAGCAACTTGAATTTGTTGTCGCAAATTTATTTTTAATTTTTTTAAAATAACACTAAGTGAACAATACACTAATTTTTTTTATCTCAGGTGTAAAATTAGTATTATTTTGTATTTAAACAATTATAATAGGAAAAAAAAGCAACTTTCTTTTTAATAAATCCAGAAGTTGATTACTGATTTTGCACTGAAACATTGTCCATTCCAAATTTGTCAAATTTCAAAGCAATACAAAGCCTAGATTGGATGGTATACAATTTTGCCTACCAAAGTTACTTGTTGGGGGTGTTTTTTTTGAGAAAAGCAATTTAATTTTTTCTATTTTTCGTTGCTCGGTTTGGAAAGAAAATTATATTAACTGCAAAACACACGAGAATACGACATGTTACTAGAACCTAAGCAATCGTTACCCCGAACTATAGAACAGTGTTACAAATGATAACACACTCCCAACATTATTATAATTGAAGTTCTCATGAATCTTCCGTCCTTTAGTCTTTCGCTACTGACTTCTGTTCGAGAATTCTAATATCTACGGGAGCTACCTCCCGTCTTTAGATATGCCAATTTATAAGTTAAATTCTACAAAACAAGATACTACTCAATATGAGAATGGCTACCTTCTGTACATACATACACCTTTCCAAAGCTCTGTTCGAAAACTAACGTTTAAGAAGTTTACATGTACAAGGAACAGCAAGCTGGTAATGAAATTATTTATATCTACAGTAATGTGTTGCCCAATCTGAGCATCTCTCTCCTTTGTGGTTCTGCTTGGCCGTGCCCAATGAACATGAACAAAGAATCATGTCGAGCTTCTATGCTGTAGCTGAATGCAGATCGAGAATATCCGAAGAGCACGGCTCTTTTCAAGCACTGCATGGAGTGAGACATGGTATAGCACTAGATACTATGACAAAATATCAGCTCAAGTCGAATCCAGCCTCTGAGCTTATAGCATAGAGTAATTTACTTTCCAATTGCTCCTTGCTGTATGACAAGCAAAAACAGTGAGAATCCATCATAGTAAAACCAAAACTTAACGCTGCGAAAATAGAGGGATTGAACGCATAAAGAGTGCAGAGCAAAAGCTAATGAAAATGAAATAAATATGACAGAACTTAAAGGTGATAAATGGGAACTTAATAGCCGGCATCATATATGAAGACCCATGGTGTACCGATTCAGAGCACGTAAAAAGTTCATAAATACGTACGCATCTAGTCTACATATTACCTGATTATTAAAGAATTGATCAAAGCATAAGCAACTGTTCCCTGGGTGATAGGAATACACATTATAACACCTACTTCTATGTTCGAGTAAAAGGAGGAAATGTCAATTATAAGAAGTCAAGGTAGGTAAGAGGTGATAGGATAAGAAAAGTAAGTGCCTATTAATGCAGCAAAAGATAAAAAGATTGTTGAGTATTAAGTGACATTTTCAAGATGTTGTACATGATCTCACGGTTAACGCTTACCAGAGCGCAAAATCAAGATAGGCATGTGAAGGACTGGCTAGGCTCGAACGGCTGTGGAACTGATTCTTGCATAACAGCCGTGGAACTGATTCTTGCGTATAATGTCATATATTTGCCCCCTTTTTAAGGTGCATTGAGTCTATTTACGTTTCACAATGTCCGTATTTAAACTTGTTTTTGGCAGAGTACTTGGTTTGTGATTTCCACAAGTAACGCATTGGAATTCGTGCCTCTCTCACCTTACGATGTGCGAAGGGGAACATGGTGCCTTTAGATAAGCTCATGTACCAGTTTAAGACCACTTGACCAAAACAAAAGATAAGAGAATCAGGAAAAATAGCAAAAAGCCCAGGTGGGCTGATCTCTGAAACATCAAGAAAGTTTCTAGAGATCAAGAACAAAATGCCCGATCGTGTCCAAATTTGGCATCCGAATGGGCTACAAACAAATCCCTTTTCCCTCTAGCACAGCAAGAAAGCCACAAGGAAGCAAGCCTGGCTTGGCGCTGAGGTGAGCTTGGTAGTCGACCTGGGTCGGGCTGGCATGTAGGAAGCCAATTTTCACGTGATTCATTGATTTACTTCCCAACATGCTTTTGGATTCTTTCCCAAAGTGAACTGACAATGTCTTGGAGCATTAAATTCAACTAGCCCATGTTCCTAAGCACTCTTTACATACATTCACACATTGTTAGACAAACTTAAACATCCTTAGTAGATGAGATTTTATAATTTTAGATAGAGAAAATATAGTGCCAGGTTGTAGAGAATTCAAAGCTCTAGGTTTAAGTGCATCCTAATTCATGCTCATCTTCTTAGTTGTAATTTTCGTTTGTATTATTTACTATAAATTCATATCAATCTTTCTATAGTTAATCTTGTAATTTATAATCTTTAAGCAACAATCATTTAGTTGTTTTTCGGTGAAGACTTGCAAGCATTTTGAGTTTAATTGAAGTTAAAGTTCATCTTTTATTTGTCAACCTTCAAGTAGTTACCTTATTTCTCATATTTAATCCTTAATTTATTTATGGTTATTCTGTGGTAGTACATGTTAGTAATTAGTTTACGTTTCCTAATTTAAATTAATTAGGTTTATTTTACAAAAATTATTTTAAGCTTGCTTAATTTGAGTAATTAATCATGTTTAATCTTGATATGTTTGTTTTCACGTTTTGCTTCGTTATGAGAGACTTGTCTGTTTATAGGGTTTGGCGCATAATGTCCCATAGTAAAATCAACGGGTGATTAATGTTCATTAAGCATGGACTAGTACATGTGTGGCAATGAAAGATGTGATAGGACTGCAATGACCATTACTCTAAAGGACTGTCAAAGGAAGAGATCAAGTTTTCTCGACCACTTAACCTCATTGTGATCACTTTCTATGGCAAATTCCCTTCGATGTTCGAGTATAAATGGTTTGTTGTGAAATGTGTAATTGAGTAGTTTAGAGACAATAGACTATTGATATTCTTTATAACTTGAGAAGGTCATATTAATGGATAAATTGCACACTAGTAGTCATCTTGATTATCAATAGTAGACATAATCTCGTATGAATTTTCTATCGAGAACATGAGTTGACTTGTCTTTTATAACCCAAAAAATATTCTCAAAAAAATGATGCACTTGATTAGAATTTTCCATGAAGGTAAGAGGGTGCACTTGAAAAACAGAGGAAGTGTATATTTCATAACCTGAATCTTCCCCGGACCCCAATGAGATCAGATTTCTGTGCTCTTACTAGACTTGATGCTACTCCTTATATCCCCATGAATTTACACCTCTTTTGATTTTAGTTTGTTCCACTTGGTTCCCATTCCTTATTTAGAAATGGTCCCCAAATTTCTCTTATACTTTCATCCGCAAATTCATACTCTCTTTTCAACTCATCCACTTATTCCACTTGTTTCTTCCATACAATTGTTTTTCGACTTGTTCACGAACTATAAATTTATAAAACTCTTATAAAGGGGTGCAATTTCATAGGGACTGAGGAAATACTAACTACCAATACTAGTTCAGAGTCAATTGGCATGGAATAGAACATTAACAAAAGGTCTAGTAGAATGCTATTGATTGTCGGCCATTCGGGTATTGTTAAGCCTTATGGACGAATTAAAAGCAAACGATTCACTACTAGGGTAACATTGATGACCAAGTGTGAATCCTTCCGATAGGGGTAATCCCCAATATCATATAATCATTCGGAAATTTGTGATTTCTGGATTATGCATTCATCAGTCTTTTCTGCCATAGTATATTCTCTTGTCAATGGCAAAAAGCCTTATTTGATAATTACCATTTCAACACAAAATCGAATGTCAAGTACCAACTCAAAGCAATATAATTTTAAAAAATAAGGGACCACAGTCTTTTGGAAAGTTCATCTTTTACCAAAATATGCAAGTCTAGGGAACATTCCCTTCAGTAAATTACATCAGACTCCTGAAGAATTTACTGTCAACAAACGTAGTGTAAGAAGCAGTATACAGCCACAAACAACAGCAGATTGAATAATACTAGCAAACTAAATGAATCATCAATAGCCCATTCTCATAGAAGAGTGCAAGAGTTTGGATGATAATATTAGGCAAACAAACTAACCTTCTATAGGGAGGAAGCTTCAGAAGATTCATACAAGTCGCTGATGTAGGCAAACGATCAAGAGCTTCCTCTGAAGCACTACCAGCAGCTCTACACAAGTAATCAAGCAAACTTATAGCAGATCATTTCATTTCAGTTAAAAAAAAAGAAATATGTTGAGGAAGGCAAAACCTTTGTATACAAAATTGAGGCTCCAGGGATTTAAACCCAAGCAGTGGTCCGCGAGAGCATCCAGTGACAAATCTGGGACACAAGTAGAAGTATGCCACTAATTTAGGAAAAAGTATGCCACTGATTTAGGAAAAAGTATGTCATTACTTTAACCCCAAAACCAGCTTTCTTACATAAAATACATCTAAACCTCCAAAAAACCCAACAATGAAGGGATGTATGCAAGGAGTTGTTCTTATACAAAGGACGAAATTGCCTTTTTGGGTTACTGAAAGCATACAGATTAAAATGCTTCGAATATAAAACCAAAAAACTCACTTGAGAAATTTCATCTGGTTTTCTCTAGAAAAGTTCTTAAGGACTTCCCAAAACATCTCAATAACATAGTGCTCCTGTCAACAGGCACAACAGATGATATCAAGTTAAAGCTACCTTGTACTTCAAATGACTTTGTATAAAAAAAGGGCAGGAAAAAATAAACCATCTGCAATATCAGCATTAGAAAAAAATTAAACCATGAAATAAACCGCAGAATGTAGTACATTACACAAATAGAGAACACAATATAGTTGGGAGCACATCGAGCGTGACTAATGTAGATCAGTAAATTTCAGATGATACAAATACGAGTCTCCTTAAAGTATTGAATCATTAAAAGAATTTCAAATCGCTAGCTAAATGCAGCACCAAAGAAGGCTAAATACAAAACAATCACCTCATGTTCAAGAAGTCAAATATAATGATTCAATCCTTTAAGATGAATAAAGAGAAAAAATCAAGTAAAAAAGACTTACTGCATGGTATCCGCCTGAATATTGAGCATTAGAACGCAGGTCATCAACATCCAAACCATCAAGTGAACCAGATATCAGAATCTGAGTAGTATAAACAAATTAGGTACCAGTTTAAACAATTTAGACAAGAGAGTAAAGAAGGCAATGAAATTGCAAAAGCAAATGGGTAGCAATATACACTCTCCCCGAACATGTAAATCTCAATACATTAATACATGTGACACACAAACATAGACACACTATCCCCAGCCATATAGAGCAAGAAACGTGAGATTACTGGAGGCTAGCAGTATACAGATGGTTTTCAGCAGTTTAAATCCTTAATTATAGCTTCAAAAATTCTTCATGACACAGGTAAGCGATGCAAAAAAAGATATAGATGTAGTGATTACAATGTTTCCAAAGGATGATAATACCTGAAGTTCATGTTCATTGAACATGTCAATCCATTCCTTTCGAATAAGTTGCTGAAAGCCTCTCAAGAAATGCAGACTTTGCTGGCGTATCTGACAGTTAAGAGCATTGAAGAGTTAGAAATCAAGGTTATCCGACTGGTTACCACGGGGAAATTTGGTGGAAGCTTAAACAGAAACTAAAAAGATGTATTACCTGATAATTCAATCGATGATTAGCTATTAAATGGATGAATGGAATCACATTCTCATTTGTAACACGAACGTTTTTTCCTCCAGGAATCAATTCTTCTTCTGTTTGCTCCCCATATTCATTATTTACAATTACAAAGTATAGCTCCAAGCCTGAAATATCACCTTGATAATGCTGCAGGAGGAAACAAGAAACAATACTTAGAAGCCGCAAAACATGACAAATTCTTTCTGGAAAAGGCAAGGAAACAGAAGTATTATATGACAGGAAACACATTTGTATAAATGATGAGAACGGAAACGGTTTACCATTGCATGGAAAATGGCAGCAACTAATGAAACTTTCAAATTAAAGATTTATGCTAAAAAACATAGATCTGCAAATTGAAGGGGGTGGGAAGCCAGGAGCTTATAATAAGCATTATATCTGATGATGGTAAGCGGGAGGCCAGGTGCTTAGAATAAAGCTGAGAGAATTGCTACTCACGAAAGGTGGAGGGGGTGGCTAAGTGGAAGACAATGTCAAACAATGTCCACACATGGGACTAGAATTTAGATTTAGTGTGATTGGGGAAACTACAAAAGAGATGATGAGTAAAGTGATCACAATAAATAGCTAACCAAACAATTATTAGGAATAAGACTTTAAATTTCCTTTTTATTTTCTTCACTCTTCCAATCTAAACACTTCCCTAGTTCCCTTTATTCTTATCCCTTCTTTTTCTTGCAATTTAGTTTTTCTACTAAGTTAACTTATTATAAGACAAAATCGTAGAAAATGAAAGAAAACTAATTCATACGGTGTACGGAAAAATGATGCTTAATTTCCAAGCCAAGAATAAAAAATACCCATTCCTTGCAAGTTGCAAGTCTAAAAGAAAATATGAATTCAAAGCAATTTCCAACTGCAATAATTTGAAAAACAAAATGTCTCAGCGAATCTAAAATGTTCAATCATAGGCTACGATGCTAAGAATTGTTCCAACTAAACTACAAGCACTTTCCATTTCAAGGCTCCAACGACTCGCAAACAGACCAACTAGCAAAGTGCAATGCCCAACTATTTCACAAACACAAGCATACAATGAATAAGGTAACATCGAATCATCCTTCTAAACTAATTTACCAAGCATCACCCCATTCACATTACACAAGGAATTTCCCTCCCTTCTCCAATTCACCATCTACAAACACCTTTCCTCACTTAATTTTTTTCTCTTCCTAGCAAATATTGCCCCTGCTATTTTAACTCTTTTTTTATTCCCTTCCTTCTCATTTTGTTGCTCTATGTCTTCCTCAGAATCCCTACATAAATTTCTCTATTGCCCCTGCAAAAATCCAAATTGTACCTTCAATTTTCTCAATTAAGCTACAGAGGGTTTTATGACAATCTAACCCTCTTATATCATCATGATCAGTGAAAAAACTTTGTATCCAATTTTAACTGAAAATGTTTAGCAAAACTTTACTTCCATTATTGCTAGAGCCCAAATCTACCAACCTTGAGGACAAGGTGGATCTTTAGGCGGCCAATATGCAATGCATCATGTTTCGTGGGTGTTATAGAGATTATCTGTAAGGGTACAATAGTAATTATCAAGTCGACAGCTTGGAAAAGTAGTGAAAAGTTGTATAAATATAGGAGAAAAAAAATATATAAAAAAACTTATATATTAAGTTCTAACTCATTTTGGAGTGCAAGCTTGTAAACACTTTGTCATTTCTGTAATCGTTAAGTTACATTATTCCATTTTCATTAAGATAAATCAGCCATTACAACAGAATTGACATTCCTAATATCTATGTTGTTCTATAATCAGCCAATATTTTGCACTACGTTGATGCAATTTCTTGTTGCCCACAAGCACGGGTCTCTATGTGCAAGGTTTGAACTTATCACCTAAGTATGAGTTTTAACATTAAGAAACAAACTCTGAACAAAGTATATTTTATTTATCTTTGTTCTTTATTGTAAAAAACTCCTAAAATAAACCATATTACTCAAAAATCTAATGATTGTGTCATTTGTTACGGAGTGCAATTTAGGATTTTTGGACCCTAAGAAAGGAGTTATCAAGTCCTCAATAACACAAAAGGAGTTTGATGATGCAATCCCTTACCGATTTACCCAAGTCTAGCAATATGAGCTCTAGTTTTCATAGGTATGAGGCTCTAAGGTCCCCATTACCCAATAAAGCCCATAAGAAGAAGAAATATAAAGAATTAAGAAAAATAAAGAAAAAGAAGAGATGAGAAGTAAAGGAGAGGAATAGGAATTGAAACAAATTTTGTAAATGAGCTTCTTCTAAGGCTAAGAACAAAAGGCGCTCTAGGGCATCTTAACGCGCTTGGTTTAAGCTTTATAAGGTGGAGAAAAAATAGCAAGTGCAAGACTTGTGATGAAAACAAAGGTACAAAGAGGGAAGGGAGAAAATCATTTTAATACGCAAAGCTTCATGCATCAGAACTTCATAGATCCAGAAGCAAAATGTGGAGATTACATATCGGAGAGCTCTGCCACAAGTCACAACATCGTTTGTAGATAATCGCATATTTAAAATTAATTTTGCAATTTAGGATTTTGCATATTGGATAAAACCCAATGCCAATTGCTGCAATTGATCGAGGGGTTGCTAGGTAAGATAAAATTGAAGCGCTTTTTTCCATTTTTATAAGGATTTAGATTCATAATAACTAGCCTCCTTAGTATTGACCCCAAAGACGCACAAATGTAGAGAGCAAAGTCGTAAACGGTGTAGAAAGTGTTTTTCTTATGCCTTTTGTATCTACTCCAGCAGACTAACAAAATTGTTTTATTCTTCATCTGCATACACTTAATGCGACAACTTCGCCTTTTTAAAACTAATCTTGTATCTCCCCCTAAAATCCACATGACTTCAAAAACTCATTGCAATGTTCGTTTTTGTTGCATGTTTTCTACGAAAACTTAAGGCTTGACTATCAACTAAATCAGTAGGAGTCAAACATAATACATGATGATATAAAAATTTATATACATGAATTTTATGGCAATATAAGCTTAAAATTGCACAGAAACAATTCATTCACACAAATTGCCACATTATTTATTACTCTCGTGTTGGAAATAGACATGACATGGACATGTTTGTGTAACTTGGCTATTATGTGGAGAAATTTCAAGATTTTGGAAAACATGGTGTCCCAATTCCCAATGTCAAGGATTTCACGTGGTTGATAAAGCCGCATGTGTACAAGCTTTTAAAAAAGTGAAAAGTCATTTAGTTATGGTGATCAAATAAGATAGTGACAGTCACGCCAACGCAAACCATTAAAAGGCACAATAACACATTAGATGACGCTCTTCCCCCGTAGGGTAAAGCAAACCTTACTCAATGCATCATTGCATGCCAAGGAACAGAATAATCTAATTCTAGATTTTAAACCCCTAATCCCAAGAGCAATTGACTAGTCTTATACTTTACACAAACTATTTGGCTTCTCTAATACTTTTGATTTTAGTTCCTTCACTTATAATGACACTGTAAAACTTTTTTCAAGTGACATATTGTTCTACTCCCTTGCAATTTCAACTAATAGGCAAGATTTTTATAGAAATTGGCAAGATGAATAGACAAGAATGATTCAACATATGCTACATAATGTACATTTTATACAAGAGAGGAACACAAGGTGATTGAAACCAAAGACATGTAGATCGAAATTTTTAGATTGCAAATTGCGAACTCCTTGTTGATACTATCAAAGTATTAAAGGAAAATGGAAGGCTAATTCTTCAACATTTATTGAGTTGGAAATAATAAAAAGAAATCACATGGCTTCAATATCAAAGAAATAGCCTTATCAAATTCAAGATACATACCTTCAAAAAGATAAGGTGGCGGTATAGTTCTGGGTCCAGTGATGGCAAGTCATTTAAATAGTTGTGCCTGATCAAAAAGACACAAGTTAAGAATTAAGGATAATAATGCCACAATGAAGCACTTGTGACAAAAATACTAGGCCTAACTATATCCTTGTCACCACAAAAGCTACTACAGTAGAAGAGACATTATTGATAAGAAAGTGCACCCATTCACTTTCTAAACCTGACAAAGCATGCAGGACATTATATTCAGTCATTTTTAACATCACTTATTATCGATGCCTAGTCCCTACCTCACGTTGATCGTCTAATGCATAATACAAAGCTTGGGTGTCCCTAAATCAAGAGGTCTTGCTTTCTTATACATTACTGAAAAAGAAAGAAAAAAGACCCTATAATCTATAGTAAGTCTACTCGTGGTACCAGGCATCTACAGTGCCAAGCATAAATTCAGCTGAAAATTGTAACTTGCATTTGGGGTACTAAACTATTTAAGAAAATTGTACCAACTCGAATGTTTGCTTTGGTTGATTTAGCCATTTATTGAAGGAATATGTATTTACATTGTACTAATGGTTTATAGTGCAAGGCATGAATTTAATTGGAAATAGTATATTGGATCTGGGTGCACTATACACTCAAAAGTTTTTTTTTTTCCACTCACTTGGGGATTTATATGAAGGAAAATGTAGTCAAATTTTATTGTCATTTTAGATCAATAACAAAAATAATAAAGCTATACTCTCGATCCTTTATGTCCCTTATTTTGATGGGTAAAAAATTTATAGTTCTTGGTTTCGAATAACAATTGACTAATAAATGATTCATTAAATCATGTGCAATTCTTATTTATGTGAAGTTGCACATCATGTTTGCTAACAATGGTCAATATAAAACATCTTTGTTAATGTTATCGCTAACAAGGGTAAGATGTTGTGCATCCGACCCCCTAACCCCACATTGGAATCCACTTACAATGAAATTAGGGTAATGGAATGTTATTTTTGTTGTATGCTCACTCCCTCTTTATGTATCTCATTTTATGATCATTAATCTTTTACAATTTCATTTTCAAATAAATTAAAATATATCTAGGCCATTGAAATTGAAATTTTTTAAAAATTATCTTGAATCAAGAGCATAAAAGGATAGCCATTCAAGCAATGAGTGGCTAGAAGTGGACAAAAGTCATAAGTATCCATTGTCCAATTCAACCTAAATCAAATGGTCTCTTGAGCACACTACTTCAAGGGTAAGAGACTAACTACTATTTTGTAAATGAACCTTGTTAGTGCTCTTCAATCTTTTCATAGAGCACATGTTACTACTTACTATTGTGAACTAGTGCTAAACGAAGTTTGGTTGAAACGGCAAACCAAAGTGACCTAACCGTAGTTTGGGCATTTTGTTTGGATTAGGGTCTAAACGGTTTGCATCGTTTTTTTTAAGCAATGATTTTCTTCTAGTCTAGGATTTTAGTTTGATGATCGGACCAAACCAAAAACCTTAATGCTACTCAATTCGATGAAAAATCATAATTTAAGGATCGAAAACCGTTTTAGGGTAAGCCATGAAATAAGATACCCGATTCTAAATTCATAATTTAATAGGCCCAATGTGTTTTAATACTCCATCTCCACTCTCCAAGCCCATCTTTTAATACTCCGTTTTGCAAGAATAAGTTACAAAAAATAAAACCCTAGTGTGATACCCTAGATTTAGATTGAAGGGGATTGATAGACTACTCATATCAACAAGGTGCATCTTCTTTTCTAGGGAGCCCATTTGCTAAGAACTCCACAGTTAAGCGTGCTTGGTGGGGAGCAATCTTAGGATGGGTGACCTCCTGGTAAGTTTTCTTGGGTGCGCACGAGTGAGGCCAAAGTGCGCTGGAAAGACTTGTGTTGGTCTATGGGGTTAGTCTACAGTCTCCATGAGTAGTCACCGGTGGTTCGTTGGGCCGGGGTGTTACACCTAGTTTTTATTTCCTAACCAAAATAGGCAAGACGCCTTTTTGATTGAGTACTCCTCTCTCAGTTTACTCATTCTTATGATATCTAAGGCAAAGAAGAGGAGCTCCTAGAGGTTGATAATAATTCGTCTTTAGATGAAGTTGAAGGATCTGGTTTAGGTTTAAAATTATGATATTTGAAGTTCATTCATTCTTCTTTGTTTGTCCTCTCCTCTTCTCTCAGTTCAATCGTCTTCCTCAATTATTCAAGATGGATTCAAGTTTCGAATGCTATAATTTAAGTTTCTAATTTGTGCTACTCTCGTTTTCTGCCTTTTCAATTCATTTTTCTTGAATTTTCGAAATTTTGTTGAATTTTAGTGAGTACATTTCAGTCTTTATCTTACAATTTGGTGTTAGAATTTCATTATAATGTAACTTTGTTGATTTGTTTTAGTTACTTCATTTTTTTAATTTGTTCCTTTATTTGATCTGTATTAGTTGCTTCAATTGTTTTTACTTTCGGAGTATTTTTATTGAATTTGTCATGAAACCATATTTTGTTTCTGGTTATATTTTAGTTTTGGGTATTTTTAAGAAATAGATCAAAAAACAGACTGGATATTGCAATGTCTAGAATCAGGGGAAACTTTTTCCATTTTAGGATATACATTTGAATCTTGTTCTGGTAAGTAAAAGCAAATGTTTTGGTTTCTACAAGATTGGATCTTGAGGTTTATTAAACGCGTATGTCCATTTCTATGTTTTTCTCCCAACTCTGTCCATTCCAATTGTTATTTGTCCATTAAAAGCATATGTTTACATTTTCCTATTTTGCATAATTTAAAAAGAAAAAAACCATAGACCATTAGAGCGGTTTGGTCTGGCATTTTAAATGGTTTGGCTTGGTCTAAAAAGTTTCCATATCGGAATTTCTAGTTTGGTCTGATT
The DNA here is from genome assembly GCA_019776075.1 of Amaranthus palmeri. Classification (NCBI taxonomy): domain Eukaryota; kingdom Viridiplantae; phylum Streptophyta; class Magnoliopsida; order Caryophyllales; family Amaranthaceae; genus Amaranthus; species Amaranthus palmeri. Next base: position 1,244,005 of record JAAKBH010000018.1, read on the forward strand.
TCGGTGTCAAACCTGACCAAAACAAACCATGTGCACCTATACTGTGAATTGTCCCTGCCTTATGATGCTGATTTAAGTACTCCTTAACAAAAAGTAGATATCAAGAAAGCTATTTTACTCCTGTCCTCATAGAGGTTTTTTTTATTCTTCCACATCAAAATTTCATACATTGGGATGGATTTCCAAAATCCAAGTCCGTCTAAAGGTTAGCCTTTCCATGGAGTGCCATTGATTACCAAATGTAGAGTATGAAAGCTCCGGCAGATTTAATTTCTTATATCTAGTTTATGGAATAAAAACTCCCCCGTAACGTTACGTAACGCCCGTTATATAACCTGTTTGAAAGTTGCCGCGGCGTTAAATCCCGTTATATAACGGTTCACGAAATTTCACGGTCAAAACGCCGCGTTGACCATTATATAACGTGTAACGCCCGTTATTTTACCGTTATAACGCTATTTCACCGTTACAACGTTATTTGTCTTCCCGTTAACATTTTATTAATACCCATTAACTTTATTTATTATGATTACTAAATTTATAGTTATTCATAATTTTAGTGTATAAACAAAATAATCAACTAATAACTAACAAGTTAACTAATTATACACTAATAAAAGAATCAAATATTGCAATTATAATAGCTAGTTGCATATTATTGCATAATAATAGTATTTCAACAACAAAAATGCATTTATAAGTTCAAAACCCCTTATGTGATTTTTTTTTTCCAAAAATCACACCGCATCGGCCGCGATTCGCGTTATTTATCCGTTATAGCCGCTTTCCGCGATACCGCGACCGTTTCCGCAAACGCATCCGCGACCGTGATTTTTTTCCATTTCTAGTTCTCAAAGGTATCCCCTCATTTAACTTCTTAATGTCATTAGTATAAGTTTTAATCATTTACAGTTCTAATTCATTACCCTTGTGCCATTATAATAATCATATTTCGTCCAAATAGAAAATTAGAGCACAAAACTGAATCAAGCTTGTTGAGTACCCTAGTAATACGATAATGAGAGTATTTCCGATCTTACTTTTGTTTCAGTTTACTCAAGAAGAATGTTGCAAATGGTATGTCCACAAGAATGCCTTCAAACATAGCCTGTCAGTGTAAAAGCAAAGAACACATAAGTTGCAAATAAACATGGGATCATGCAAATCAAAAGGACAACCCAGCTATGCCCCAGCTGAAGCAAATCAATTCACTACAAATTCAAACCATACTTCATGCATCATGTAAAATGAGATAATTCTTGCAAAAACTATGGTAAATTGATTTCACTACAAAGATATCTGTTGTTTTGTGGAGCAAATCAATATATACATATACGTCCAAATGAGCCAATTTTTCCTAAATCAGATTTTAAATGCAAGAAAGAAGCAACATCAATCCAATTCTCATCAGTTTCAGTGCACCAGATCAGATTATGTTCAATAAAAGAACAAAAAATGGAAAATAACAGGTATTACCTTTGCCAAAATAGTTCCCAAGAATCGGAAGTACTGCAGATGCTGCTCATGAACTAACCCCGATCCAGGGTTAGGGTAGAGCAGGTGATCAGATGTCTCCTAGATTTACAAAGACGAAGTAAATATTCTGAACAAAAGCAAGGTGGGTTTAAGTAGAAACAACGAAATGGAAACAGCATCGTAGTATGAAGCATAGATGTTGTGATTAGCTCTTTCCGACAGCCAAAATGCAAAACAACTACCACTCACAAAACTGAAAATTAAGTAATAGATTAGCATAAGAAAACTAACAAGAGACAATAAACAAGAGGATATTGCCTACTTTGGCAAAATATCAATCTTCATAATCTGTGAAAAAAAGGAATCACACCAAAAACGGACTGAAAAAGCTTATCCAGCTTTACTATATGCAAACAAGTCATAAAAAAGTCAAGCCAAGGATCCTCACATCTCTGGAGGCTAGCCTAAAGACCCTTTTCATTATAGGAGTAACAACACTTGGCAGAAAAAGGAAAAAAGGTTCATAAGCAATACGAGGCAGGAGGGGGCTACGCAACCTGACTTTTTTCCCGAATATAAAATTAATGCATAATGACACCATTAATATCATACAAAAAATTGTTGGACTCATGGAAAAATTAATATTTTTAAAAACAAATGTCATCAAGCCTTTGCCCCTTCTAACTTTCATCCAATATTAAAGTCCGAAATCTAAATTGTTCCGCTCACCTTTTAACCCAAGTTTCCCCACTGGTAACAATAAAGGATCACTTTTGGGCTCAAGTGTTTTGAATGAACACAGTCAACAAAACCCACTTTATCATAGTAGGTATAATGCAAAAATGAATAGGTCGTATCGTAAAGGTTTCCAAATTTACCAAATCGGTATTACCCGCATCATAAAGGTGTAAAAAAAAAGTGTTTAGGCCGTTTCAAGCGATATTTCATGGTTAAGGTCGAAATTTGGCGATACAATAAACGCATCACCCCCATTACCGTATCTGTTACCGCAACCAAGACCGTTACCATGCTTTTGCACTATGGTAGGTAAAGTTAATGTGAAAAAGTTGAAAAACAACTAAATCATGGTTTACAATGGTATCGAGTATCGGTTGCATTCAAGATTCAAGAGGCCTCCCTCTTCTTGGTTGCTAGAAGTTAATCAAACTGCACTCAAAAATGTTACTAACTAGGCATGCAAGAGATATAACAAGAAAAAAAAATATAGAATAAGAAGACATGAATGAATTGTCAACCTTAAACAACCCATACTGTATATCAAAAGCTGCTCGAGTGACGTTTTCCATAAAATCTTTGAAAATCCCACCACCATCTACACCAGCTTCCTCAACCCCAAGTTCATTGATAAATGTTACACGAATCTGAAAATTGAAATTTTATACTTTGCTCAAGAGGAATCACAAGTAAAGCTGACAAAACTACAAGGTAGAAAATCAAAATAAATAGGTCTACCGCCCCAAAAAAAGACAGAATATCTTATAAGATCTGTTTCAATATTTATATTGAGTAAATTACCCTTTCTTTAAGATCATCATCTGACAAAGAATTCAACTGATTAAAAGCATCTTCCAAGATGTGATCTCGTCGTATTTTTAGTCGATTCCTAGTAAAAAGAGCACGAGAACCATCTGTTTTCCTTGCAGCAGCCAGCAGTGACTATAATCAAAGAATTACAACAGCAGTAGGTTACTTCCAGTTCCAGAGGTTGCCAAATTAAATGCTAGATATACACATTTGAACGTGAAAGTTATTTTACATGTCAATCCAAACAAGTAACAAAGCATTTTATATGATAGTAATAGACAAGATTAACAATTCTAAGCTGGAAGTACAAAAGTAGCAGGGCCGTTCCTGAGGGTAGTTTTGAGGTGCAATCGCCTAGGGCCCAGCTCATGAAGGGGGCCCAAATTGAGTTAATCCTTATTATTAAAAATTGTATTTGCATAAATAGCTTCTAACGTGGATCGAATTTACAATATTGAGTTTCTTAATTAAGCGCATGATCATCAAACTACATTAAAAAACGAACTGAAACTTTAACTATATATGGATCATTTTTCTATTTTCTGCCTAGGGCCCGAACATTATTAGGAACGGCACTACAAGTAGGACAAGATTAAGCTAATACCAAAGGAAGAGAGTGAAACTATAATCATTGTGGTAATGTGGTTGATATCGAGGCAACAAACTGATAAATGTGATTTTAACTATGTAGCTCCTCGTACATCTCAACAATCTATGACATCAAGCAATAAATCTCCCACCAAACTTCACACCATCAATTAAAGTACCAACTCATCTACGAAAAACAGGTCTACCGCCCTCATAAAACAAAATCTTGGTTGGAATAGTTGCTATGAAAGAATCCAAAGGAATCAAATACATAGGATTTCCCCTTTTAATCACTTATCAAATAGTACTATGTTACCTTACTTGAGCTAAACAAGATCCAAAGTTGGTTAAACCAAAACGTTGAGTCTAGAATTTTTTTTTTTTTTAGAAAAATATGTTGAGAGGTTGTGACCAAGGGCGAAAACATAATGATTTGACAACAAACAATCATGTGTACAGGCTTTGTTAAAAAACAGAAATAGCTGATGCGTCATATTACTTTAATGACATTACAAAACAAAGTAATTTTTGGAAGACAGCCAGCCAGCAAATTATGCAACAGCAAGCTTAACATTCTATCAACACGTAGCATTTTCTGTTTTAGAAGGAACTTGCAATAAGTTTGATGCCTCCACCTCTCCTAAGTCCTATCAGAAAACCACATAGATAATATCAAAAGGAGAACAAATTCAAAGAATTAGTTGGGAACCCACAGCAAATATTTTAACTCGGCTTGTAAATGGCACCAGAAATGGAGCTTGCTTTACTATTTCAAATGCCCTAGTGTTTTCCTGCATAGCCTGAGAAAATAATACAAACAGGAGTCATGACCAGAAATACCAATTTATCTCTGAATGTTCACAGAATAAAAGCAATTACCTGAGAGATAAAAAAATCATTCACTCCATCTGCATGGAAATCACTTGACGGGGCAAACTGTCTTCTATTGTTCCAATCTTGCAGCTGCAAATACAACGAGAAATGAAGCAAGTACATTAGCATTGATATCGCATCACAAACCTGAGAAATTACTAACAAACAAAAATAATTTTGTGGGGTGATTAAATTGCAGCTGCCATGTGCCAACCTCAGTCAATAAATATCCAACTTAAGCCACCATGAAATACAAGAGAAGATTTGTGTGTTCTGCATATAGTTTAGCCTTTTTGGCAGAGTGAGCATTGATTTGTTTTTTGGTTTAAGTCAGAAACCAGAATAACCACGTCCATACAACAAATAGAAACGATGTTGTTTGTAACGGAATTTCAACTTGTCGAACAGAAAATTCTCGTCAAATAATGCATGGTTAAAATCGCACCAAAACATCTGTCATAACTCATAAGCCATTATTTTACCATATCAGTCCTTATAAATCTGTTCTTTAAACATAATAAGGTGGGTGAACTTAAATTTTATATGAGAATATAAACTGATGTTATAAAACCTCAACATTTATGAAATATTAAAAAAAACCTTTATTAATTTTCCATCTCACGAGGGAATAGCCTTTAAGAGTGTTGTAAGCTCATGAGATCATTTATGAAATATTAAAAAAAACTTTTAAAACATTTATGAGATCATTTCAGCAATAGCTGTGAATGTAAACACAGAAAAGAAATGTGATTTATCACTTATCGATGAACAATTCGTTTTTATCTTCAATCAAATTGTACGAAGTTAAAAACAGCAAAAAATCGTCAATGCAACTCACGGAAAACCAAGTCAACAAGATAGCATTACAAGATCATGAGCCTAGATCTAGAATACCTGAGTGAGAAGCTCAGCAACAACTATGCTGACCCTATGCTGCAAAAATTCTAATGGCTGCTTCTTATATGCCAAGCTCTCAACATTATTCCTAGCAATGTTTGATGGAGCCACCGGATTTATCCAAAGAAGCTGCCACAAAGCCTGTACAATAAAGAAAAAAAATCATTTATCTCAAGTTGGAAGTTACAAAACAACCTTCTGTAACACCCACGGTCTCGAGGGTTCTTAAGATCTGTCAAAGAAGAAAGAAGAAAGAAGGGTCGGCGGTTTAATATGGGTTTATTAGGAATTTTGTAATTAGATTCTGTTTTGAGTTTATAATGTTGTTGCTTAGGTGTCTTTTTATTTTAATTGTTGGGCTTAGGTTGCATTAGTAAATAAGTATATAAGGCCATCATGTATTAGACTTGGAAATTATCTTGTCATTTGGGGTTGGCGGTTTAATATGGGTTTATTAGGAATATTTGTAATTAGATTCTGTTTTGAGTTTATAATGTTGTTGCTTAGGTGTCTTTTTATTTTAATTGTTGGGCTTAGGTTGCATTAGTAAATAACTATATAAGGCCATCATGTATTAGACTTGGAAATTATCTTGTCATTTGAATAAAGATTGAATAGAAAGGAGTTTTCTCAACACTCGAAATTGAGAGGGAGTTTGGACAGCACTCCAAGCTGTCCCGCAATCACTGTTTTTCATATTCTTTGTTGTGTCATTTAGTATTTGAAGCGGGGGCCGTCTCACCTTCTTTCATAACTCTAGAGCACACCATTAGTTTACATGTTAAATTGACCCACATAATACATGGAGTCATATGATTCTGGAGTAAAGACACAGAAAAGGTTTCCATTCAACAAAAATTGTAAAAGAGTGACAAGTAAAAGGATAAAATATCAAATGAATAACACCAGAACAATCATCAACAAAATAACAATCATATAATACTTCAGAAGACTTAAAGACTAAGTGGGAAAATCCACAAGTTCAAATGGTTACCTGCCGTAAAATAGTAATCAAGTATCTGATATCCTTCAGTGCCAGTGGTTTCTCCTTCTCATAGAACTCTTCATTATCAACAATCATTAGCATATGCCTACCGACCAGAATGGAAGGATTGGTTATTCATGCAAAGTACAGAACAATAAAACCACAAAATAATACAATATCCAGAAAAAAAAACACAAACTAATCACAGAACACGTCATCTGTTAACCTCCGAACTCCAGTCCCACGAGAATGTGAAACTTTGTGAATCCAACAAACTATTAGAGTTCTACAACTAGCCCTTACAGCAGAAATAACAAACTATGCCCTTACTACAGAAATAACATACAAGTTAAGCTAAGCCACTTCTATCAATTTTTGTATAAACAATAAACAGATCAAATCAATCCTCGCATTATTCTTCTTCAATAATTTAACACTCCAATCATCTAAGTTCTAAACTTTCTCATGGTGCATTCATAAGAAAATCTCTTGCATCACTTCGTAGTTTATTGTACATAGCTACTTCCGCAAGATGATATTTTTATGGACAACTACAAGTACTTTCAAATTCTTTATCTTCCAATAACAAATAAGGTGGACATGTCAGAATCGTATCATATTTGATATAGCAACGAAATGACTAATATATTATTCATGTATATCCATCTAATAACTATTTCCTAGATAATAAACAATAAAATCTATCAACCATACCATTTGACAGATTTGCCAAGGTGTATGGACCCATTTAAAAGCATTACATTTAAATTTGATCAAGCTTCATCCGGCCCCCTCAAACCCCGCCTTAGGTGGGAGCCACTTAATGGCATTGGGGCAATGAAATGTTGTTGAAGCTTTACTAGAGCTAGACACAGTCAGCAGTCAAACCAAAATTAGCATAATAACATATTGTTAACAAACCCTTGAAAATGACAAAGTGTGTACAGACGACCAAACAACAGAAGTGAAGAATTAAGTAAATACTAGCAGTTTTAAGGACGCAGAAGGAAAAATTAAAAAAATATATATATCTAAAAATAAATAAGAGCAGGCAAAACAGGTGGGTCAATGATTGCAAACATGGAAAAATTTAAAGTATAGAAGCATCAGCAAGTTACAATCAATAATCTCATTGATGAAAGAAAACTGAATGGAGACCATATACCGAAAACTACCTTAAACAAAACCAACTTACTTATATATAGGGCAGAAAACAGCCAGAGGTAACAGCCAACCAGGTACACCTTCTGGCAGGTAAGTAGATCGTTCTGCCAGCATTGACCATTTTTCAGTCTCATGACATCGCTTCATAAAACTCCAAAGAACAGGAACAAGTGTAGTCCTGTATGCTAGGATCGTCATGATGCGTTCAAGCGGCAAAGTGTTAAAAGTTACATGCAGAAAAGCACATGCAGCTCCAACAGCTATCACTTCTCTATCGTCAGGAATGTTTATGAAGGTCACTGAAGAAATATCTCCAAGCAAAACATTTATCTGCAAATTGAAATTAAGATGTCCACTGTCATACAGGACATATAAGTTTTGATTTCCAGAAGCAGTGGAAGAGCATAGTTACAAAAGGATTTCAAGAAATCTACTAAGCAAGTTATTAGCAGACCAATTGAAGAAGAAATCGTGGGTCTATTGCATCAGAAATTTGGGATTCCAAATCCCCACTTAAAGCTTTGCCACTGTATTCTTCCACGCTCATTGTTTCATCATCCTCCATAGCAGAATCTGAACCAAAAATTTAAAATAATGAGTCAGCTAAGATTTAAACTTAACAATTAACATACTAAGAAAAGCATGTTTCATTTCAATACAAAGAAACTAAAAAGAACAGGGATCAACACATAATAGGAAAACGCCCTCCTCCTCCCCGCCCCACCAATCCCAAAAAAAAGGTAACTATAAAAAAATTAACTTGAATCAGTAAAAGAAAACCATACTCTCTTTAGCTTCTTTGCTGAATGACTTCAAAGGAGGGAGCATCTCCAGGAAAAAAGTAGCCACTGCAGCTAAATCAACAGCCTAAAAAATCAAATTTAATAGATCAACACCAAAACCAGCAAGGCAGTAACTATTACATCAATCTTAACTTCACAACAATGAAAACGCAACGGAACAATTCCCAAGTAAATCATGAAGAAACCTCGTATAAGCATAGGCCTTTCAGCCATTGTTACCAGGATCGAGGATTAATTTGAGTCGGGGAATAGGGTTGGGAACAAACTTCACCAAATTCAAAATTTGAGGTCGGGCCAAAAAGTTTTTGGATTGAGTTTTCTTAGGTTGCAGAACAATGTAATTCAGATCGAGGTATGATCTGGGGTCGATTACTTTCAAGGATAAATAATATATATAACTTTATCATGTATAGACACATGTGATATATTTGTTACTAATATAAGTCATAATAATATCCTCAAAAAAAAATATAAGTCATAATAGACACATGTAATATATTTGTTACTAACATAAGTTGCAATAGACACATGTAACATATTGTTACTAGTATAAGTTGTAATAAACCCATGTAACATATATTCTTTTGTTCTTTTGAGTTTACTATTGAAAGTGACATGTTGTGAAGGGAAATATCACTCTAAGAAGCAAAACCAAAGGGAGTATTTATTACTAATAGAAGTTCTAATAATCACATGTAATATTATTAGTTGCTAATATGAGTTATCATAAACGCATGTAACATATTTGTTACTAATATTAGTTGTAATAAACACATGTAATATCACTGTTACTACAAAAGTTATAATAAACCCATGTCGCATATATTTGTCATAAAAACAAAGTGGAGTCCAACGGTCCAGGCACATGGCAACATCACCAATCCTAATCTACTCTTTTCCAAAGCAATTTTGTTCCCTCATCTTCATCTTCATGAAGCAATTTTTTCCTTCATCTTCATCTTCTTGACAGGTTATGGCTAAAGCTTCAATGGTGTTATTGTCATCCTCTTCTCCATCTCCATGAAACAAATTGATGGAGCATTAATGGTGCTTATGATCTACTCTTCTATCTCAAGACTAAAGAAAATCAGCAAGTTTCCATTTCATTGTTGTTTTCTTCCCATTTTCGTGAGTGCATTAAGAGTTTCTTAGATCGACTATTTTGTCATTTCAGATCACAAAACCCAATATGCATTCGGCTATTATTCAATGCAATACTGCAATTTCACTTATGAAGAAATTATGACATAAGTAGCATCTCCTTTTGGCCAACATGAGTATTAACAATGTCCCAGATAAGCACGATCATGAAAAAACCACGTTCACAATTAAGAAAACATTCTTTTACATTTTTCAATTAAATTGCCATAGGCCTGGAGCTAAGAAAAAACAAGTGCATAGAATTTCCATTAATGATATCGTAATTCGTAAGCATACTCTGCCAATACATACATTAAAAACAGATTGGAAGTGGAAGCATAGCAAAAAACCTCAATTCACCCTTCCCCAATCCTTGTTCTGCAAGAATTCTTTGTGTACTAGGTGCCTTTTTTGTATATACTCCCTCCGTCCCCCTCAAAGGCCTCAATTTACATTGAATTCTATTTTAAGATGTCCCAATCATTTTGCATCATATTCTCAATTGGAATCAGAGCCTACCACCTTATTTTAATCCCATCATAACATTTAACTTTTTCAATATCATCCACACAGTTCAACACCTCACTTCATTTTCATATCACATTCATCATTGTAAAGGACGAAGTATTACAACTTCCCACAAATTCACTCTTTTTCCCTTTGATGCAACTCTACTGGAACATACGGAGTATACTAAAAGCCTATTTAAGAAATAAGCCTTTAGATACAGCCCACGGCCCCTAGGTGCCTCCCTTACAGTTTACATACACGAGGAGAAATAATAAAGGGCTGAAGCAGTAGGAGCAAAACAGTAAATCTGGTTAGTAAGGGCGAATTAGTAAGTGTAGATGGGTTGTCTTTTGTATATATATAGGAGATCAAATAGATCCTGGAGGATTGAGTAGGAAATAATTTTAAGGAGTTTAAGGGCGCTCGACGTCCCTGGCATTGTTGTTGATTCTTGGATAAATATAAGAGTATTTTCTTAAATTTTGCCTTCCATTGTTGCACTTGCTTGAATTTTGGTCCTTATCACCTTTCCAAAAAAATAAGTTTACATTAGGAAAGTCAAAAACAAAGTAGCTTTGGAAGTCAGTAGTCAAGCATACGCCTTAAGGGATACCACATCTTCATTTTGTATACAATCTGTTCATTATGCTTCAGCTCTCGGTCATAAATTTGTTTCCTTAACACTCCTTGTGTACATGGGTGACACACTGACACCCCTTTCGTGTCTTTCAAACATATAATGTTATTACTTTAGACGACACTATCAAAATATGAGTTCAAAACACAAAGAGTGCTAAACAGTCTTATTTTCAGGTATACTTAAGCTCCTTAAATGCTCGACTCAACAAAGAAAAAAAGAGACGGCCAACATTATTCAAAATAATACCACATGAAAATGGGGGGGGTCGAAACTCTTTCTAGATATTGGCCAACCTGGACCATATAGGATGTATGTATGACACCTCAGTGGTAACCCAAGTTGTGTGAGATTGTGTGAGATTCTCTTCAAACCAAAGTATGTAACTTGCGTGGACCACATAGGATGTAAGATGCCCTAGAGCTTGTAGTTTAGTAAAGACAAAATCCTTGTTGTAGCAACAAGAAAAACTATGAAAAGAAAATCATCTTGGTATTTTCCGCACTAAAAAGGTTGATTAGGATTACGCTCTGAAGCAACTATCCCTATCCAAGTAAAATGGAAGAACAAAAGCTGAGGATACGCGCATCATCTTGCAGAGTCACAAAAAGGCAAGCAATCGAGATAAAATGCTTATACTCAACATATGTAAAGGACAAACACAGAGCATGATGTTTTTTTTTTTTTGATAAGGAAAATTTTTTATTTATGATAAAATGCTACAATATCACGTTTCAATTACTTCTACATAAATTATCAAGAAAGTAATGGTTGAATAATCCATGTGCCTTAGCCCTAAATGATGCCAAAAAGACCACTTTCTCCCATAACACTTCTACCAGTACAAATCGATCATTTAAAATTCTCCTATTCCTTTGTAATCATATAGGCCACCGAATGGAAAAAGAAAGAATTACCCACACCTTTAAGATCACTATCTTGTCACATACCAGAATGGTTAAAAAGGAAAATTTCCAATCCTCCTCGTAGCAACCCACTCTTCACTCCAGATCATAAACAACATTTGTCATAGTTCTCTCCCTATCTTGCAATAGAGGAATAAATGATCATTATCTTTGTCATTCTCAGAGCATAAAATACACCAATGGGGTTAAATACATATGCTTCCTTAACTAAAGGTTCCCCGTCATGTTCAGCTTCCCTTTGGCTACTAGCCACCCAAAAGCCTTGATCTTTTGCCGGATATTAGCTTTCCAAATTTGTTTAGCCAAAGGAAAAGAAAGAGACTAATGAGGATGGGAAACCAAGTTCGCGTATAAAGAAGTGCAAGAAAAGGATTTTAATGAGTTAGAAATTTTGAAGAATATCTAATAGCTTAACCAATGACAGCAAATCCCTCTCTAATGGATCGATTGAGCATGATTTATAGTTCCTTCGTTTCGGAAATTAATGATCTACTAAAAATGGCTCAATGAATCACGTGACATGTACACTTCTTATTTATGTGAAGTTGCAAATCATATTTGCTATCAATGGCTAATTGGATACGGTAATTTTGTTATCTCAAGGGTAAAGTTGTATATACTCATAATCAGATACGAAAAAGAGGATTGACCCATTTATTTAGTATAATAAAGCTTTGTACATTAATAATATGCAGATCATTTCTTCCAAGGTAAGCAATCATATTACTAAAACAATCAAGTGCTTCAGACTACACCAACACAATTTTCCTTCAACCGCCTTTAATGCTCCAAACATGACTCCCACCAACCAATAGAAAAAACAATTTTCCTTCACACTACACATTTCCATAAGCTAAACACCTGGTGCATCGAAGTTTAAATTATTAAGATTGATGAAACATCACACAGATTATGTAGATAATGACATTTTGTTATTGGACGCTTCGGCCCAGCCAACAAATTTAGCAACTCGAAGTCTCAAACTACAAAGAAAAATCAATGCTTCCTCCTTTTTTTTCAACCACAATTAGTTTGGACACGCAGAGTAACGAATGATGAGACCGAGTAAAAGTAAATATACTAAAATGCCTATGTGAATATGAGAGTGTTTGTGATCCCCTTCATGTGGGTTGGTGAGTATGGGTAAATTTGTCCATTATAGCACAAAAATTGTACATAAAAAGAATTGAGGTTGGTGTAATGTTAATATGGGTAAATTTGGCCATTATAGCTCAAAATTGGCCATAAAGAGAAATGATGCGCTTTATTCAGAATTGCCCCAAAAGGTGTTTATTTAGAAAACCAGAGAATGTATATTAATCACAAAGGCACACATTAACTAGTTGGACAGATCATTCATTGACATAAATAAAAATCAAACATGCCATTACACATAGAAGCTGTAGAAACTAAAAGAGATACAAAGAATATTTAAGCACCAATACCATCTCAAATGAATTGTCAGCTTCCGACAAAGCAAGTGCAGCAGATTCTAATATGTTTCCAAGTAGACAAGCATAACTTGGATATTCAGCAGAGACATCTTCTGGCAGAATGTTGGTATGAATACGCAAACGCAACGACATCTGGTGCAGATAATGTCTGCATAAAGGCTGTCTAGCCAAGACCTGGAAAAATTAAAAAATAAAAGTTCCCAAAACCCGAAAATGATAAAATGTTAGCCACAAATGAAAACATATATTAACACTGCCGCAGTTCCAAAAGAGAGCAGACTGCGTAATCATACAGCAGAGCAAAAAAGGGGGCTAGAGAAGAATATAACTCCTAAAAGTCCATGTGCAAAACAAGATAGATTAATGGCCAAAAAAATACTCTTCAAAACCCCTTCACAACAAGAGATTTTGGTAAATCAGTGACAGTAAAGTTTAAAGAACAACTTGAACAGAAACAGTGTAAAGTTTAACTAGAGAAGCTAAACCATAGTTCAACAATCCTACCTCTTTGAGATGCGGAAAAATCTGCCACAATAATGGCACCGTAAGAATTTGTGACAAAAAGCTCCACCACTGGTCAGCATTTTGGCACACACATGGCTTCTCACCGATATGTGATATGATTATGGTGAGCACTTGCTCCAAGGAAGAAACTTGAATGATTTTCTGAGTATTCAAACTTCCCTTCACAACATAAGGCACATCATTTAGTTCGCTTAAACCAGCACATTTGCATTAACAAAGTTTTACAGGGAATATGAAAATGTTGCCACCAAACACCACAAAAAAAATTACTTTTCATCACAAAAGAAAAACATGGAAAACACTTTCATAAGTTAATTTGCATCTAAACAAAATAAATACTGAATTGTTCGAAAACATGAAATCTTTTTAAATAGTTGGTAATAGTGCATATCCTGGTTCCTGCCACATGTCACTCCCTTCCAAAGTAAGATATCAAACTTTCTTCAAAAAAAAAAGTAGGATTTCAAACTAAGGCATCCCCTCGCATACAAATATATCAAAGGTTTTTACCAAAAAGATTCGAACTCCCAACCTCATGACTTCAATTCAATGTTTTATCCATGACATCATAGACTACTTTAGCTATTGCTAGCCAAACAAAGTTAATCTTCCCTCAATCCCATTTGCCAATCCTACTACAACATTGACCATTAATATCTTTAATTGTATATTTGTTAGGTAATAAAGTATTTCTTCAAAATGACAAAAATTTAACAACAAATGCATACTAATATTTGTTTATACATCATAGCATTCTAGTGCATGTATAGCGCCCAAATGTTGCAACTAAAATAAAATTAAAAAATGATATCAAAAATAGGACAATGACCTTATCAAAAAAAGAACAATGAATCCATTATATAAACATAATGCATTAAATTCAATTTACAACTATCTTTGTAGGACAAACTATCAGGTAATGTCATGTGTTTGGGCTAGCATGTTTCGTTATCTAAAGGAAGATAGGGTTGTGGACAGAGTTGTTGAAAGAAGAGCTGAAAGTTTGGCAGAAACTGGAACAGGAAAGACGAAAGATGCACGGCATGTACCGGTCTTAAATCTTACCCCTTACAAGTTACAAACAGACCAATTCACATCACATCCTTAGTAAATTAGCACTTTGTAAACACATTAGGTTTAAATAAGTATTTTTCAGATGTATCTTCCAAAGAGAAAAAGGAAGTCAATTTTAAGGAGCATTAAGAGAAAGAGAAAAACCACATTAGAATGACTAGGTAGCCTCCTTTTATAAAGATACTTACAAGAAAGAATGTGTGATATATTAGTTAAAAGCAGTGTAAAAATAAGTCCACATCTTATCGCATCGACCGCATATAAAGGTTTTTAAAACAAACGAACTAATATTTCCCACGTCGTTATGGTGTAAAATCATCGTGTTTTGAGCCGTATCAAGGTATATCTTATGATTCGACCAATAATTAGGAATTAAGATAACCGCATCAATCCAGTAACCGCATCACTGTTCCAATACGACATTTTTACACTACGATTACAAGTGTAATATGGGTAATTAGTGAAAGTTAGTTATAATACTAGGGGTGAGAAAACTAGTATAAATACGAATGATTACAGGAAAACATTACAGGATATATTGTAAACATATTGGTGAGTTCATACTCATTCCTAAAAATGAGTATAAACACATCGAGAGGCTTGTTACTCTCCTACGAATGAGTATGAACTCACCAATGCGTTTACAAAATATTCTCTAATGTGTTCCTCTACTTACCCTTATTTATACTAGCAATCTCTCCCCTACTATTATAAGTATAACTAGTATTAATTACCCATAATACCCTTGTAACTAATATGTCACATAAAATCTAATGGAATAGATTTGAGGCCATTATAAGATTATAAAACTTTGTCACACACCGGTTGTATGGGAACTCATGTGGGGTTTATAAAGTGAATGGGCTCTCTCACCTACTAGGCTAGTCTTTTAGGTGAGTTCTCTTGTTTGTTCAATAAAAAAATAACAACCACACTTGGCATCTAGAAGCATAGAGGAGGCAGCAGCAATAAATCAGAGACAAGAAACATCATAAATCCTAAATATCTAAACTCCAGTAGCCTAATTGCTCCGAAAATCAATGTGGTCACTGACTATAGCCAAAGCCCCATATTTATTTTTATTTACCACTTCATAAATTATAGATTAATAAGGACCAAACTATGCACTTCTGTAAAATACGATACAAACATTGATTTCAAGGCTCTCATTGGAACCAAACCTAGAAATTACAAAAAACTAAGACTTATCCAAAATGACTGTCCACTCAAAAGACTTTAACCTTTACAGGAATCTTTATCATCCATACATCATTCAAAAATCATTTAAACTCAAATTCAATTTGATATAATAGTCAAAGCTCCATCTGTCATCTTTAAAATATTGCTTCTTCAAAACATGAAGACTTCAAAAAGTTATTGCTTCTTCAAAACATGAAAACAGAATCAGCTCACATATACCTACACTAAAGATCCATATCAGCCAGCAACTAGAGAATTTTTTTCTTAAAATTAAGAGTAAAAAAACTTCCAAAACATTTGATGAAACTTCCTAATCATGGGCAGTAAAATAGGAGTATCGTGTATGGTAGAAGCTGTGAAGCACAAAAAAGATGTTTTCCTAAAATTTTTAGCTCTTCTGCTATTAAAAAAAGAACCAGTATGCAAACAAATGTATCAAAATGCCAGCTAGCAAGTTGAAAAGTTTGCATCAATTTCAAGCACACATTATCACTTTACCCCCAATGGCACATCTCCTTGCCAAGAACTATTTGAAAGAAAAGGGGAAATGAATTAAAGTTGCTGCCGAAAAGCCCTAGCTTGCTCTAGGAAAGCGATCCTGTCACAATACCATTGTGTTGCTACCACTGTTGGTGCCAATGTTGCTTGGCCGGAGCAGCAAAGATTGAACAGATAGGACAAGAAAATGTCTGGCGGACAATACCAGTATTAGAAAGCTTTCAGCAAGCACACAATAATAAAGAGTTGTGAATAGTGAGAACTTCCCTCTCCTCAACTAAAGGTTCAAAAAACTTTGATCATAAAGAAAAGAGGAGATCAATCATGGAAAGTATGAATAAAATGATGTGCAGAAAAGGATATGTCAAATCCTCTTATCTAGGATTAAAGAGGGGTGGAACCTCTTTGAAATAGAAAGAAGCTCAACTATAGACTTGCAATTTCCATCAAATGGGTCAAAATACAAGTTCTTTTTTTATTATTAATTCAAATAATGGTACAAAAAGTGGGATTCTCAACCTGGGTATCAAATTCGATATTTACATAATGGGCTCAATCCATCGTGGTCGAATTGACCATAGATTGCAGATCGCAAATGTTCATGGTCATACTTGACCACTATTGAGTCGAGTTTAACTTCGAAAATCAATCTGAAGTTCAGATTCTCAACCATGGAACTTTTTGGCATTTTTCTTTTTTCCTTTCTTCTCCCAGATCTCAGATTATAAAGAAAATTGAGAGGGCAGCGTTGTTTAAAGACTTTTCTGGTGGTTTATAGGGTGGTTTATGTGCTGGTTATTGTATGTGGTAAAGAGTTAAGAGGGAGGAAGCCTGGGAGGGGAAGAAAATTTTCACTGTACTTCCAGAGAGCTTCCCCTGACTTTGTTCCCTCACAATATTTCAAGCGGAAAAAACTACTTCCTAATGTATACATTAAATCCAGTCACTGTGACAGTTTTTTCAGATTTCCATATTTTATATACATTCCAAGCATATATAATGCTATAGTTCCATATAGATGATTGAAATGCGCTGAAAGACCCAAGGATCATACACAACAATTCTTCACAGGTACTCACTACCCAGTCTAGCTAAAAGACAAAATGAGTTGATTGAAAGTATGGAACAGTGCTTAGAGAGGGTGCAAGCTACAAAATACAAAGAGCGAGAGGACAGAGGAAAAAACAAACTTTCATGGTATTTGAGAAATGAGGTCTTTCTCTTAGCAAACACCATCACAATTTCAATCACCTTATAAAATATCCAACAAAAAAATGCTTCGCGTTGTTAGGTAGTATGAAAAAGAGACATTGAAACGGATTTGTCATCTATAAAATATGATAAGGGCGTATACCTTGGCAGCAAGAGTCATCTCTCTAAGCAAGGTCAAAGTACTTCTTTGTAAAAGATAGCCAACAATTTTGCAGGCCCACGGAAGTTTGGGATCTATCAAAATAACAACAGATTCCAGTAAAACTGATAAAATATGTGACATGGATTCTGACACTGAAGATTGTTTCTTGAGTTGGCCGCTGCAAAAAGGAAAAAGAATGAGGAAACTGTTAAAGACGGTATTAAAAAGTTGAACAAGGGTCATATCGCAATATAAAAAGAACCACTGTAAAACCTAATGATCTGAATTTAAAAAACTGGAACTTTATAGAGAAAGACACTAGTTTTCACATCAACTAATAACACTTACATATCCATGATAGAGGTTTATGAACTAAAACCTGAGATTTCTTTTAAAGTACAACACTTCCCTTTTAGGATAAATCATATGAGTAGCAAACTTTCCATTTTAAGTATTCTCATCCCACTTTCTTTACTATTCCTTTCTCAACTCCCACTTAATCTCTCATCTTTTGTTCTCCCCTCCCACTTGATGACTCTGTCTAACTTTCTAAGTATGTGTGCAAACCAACTTGTTGCAACAAGTAACAGATGAAAAAAGTAGCACTAAGTTAAATATAAGAAGGAAACAGAACGCAACAAATACCAAAATGGTCATAGAGCAAACTATTGGGTGAAGTACCCCTTATCAGGACGTATCAGATACACGGTAGGCATCAAGTGAAGTACACATATGAAGCTTCTATTAGGAAAAATAAATTACAATGCCCGACATTTGAGAGCGCACAACGGAAAATTGAAAGCCAAAACATTACATAAACTTACGCAACCTTTGCCAGTCATATCTTTGAACTTGTATGAGAAAAGATATAATTTGCAATCAAATCAAACCCATGGAAGTATGAGGTGACTTTAGAACACCTTTCAAAAGGGTCTACAGAGCCATTTAATCAAGATCAAGTGCTAGAACCTTAAGTCCAACAATATAGCCAACTAAAACTTAAAACAAGTAAATACTTCTTGTGTTCCTAGCAATAATTTCAAGGGAGGTGAGAGTGCAAAATGAGTCCTCTACTTCTTAGATAAAAAATAGAGAATGTGTTTGATGACTTAGATTTAGTGGATCTCAAGTGGGGTAAAGGAGGGTGGTAAAAGAAAATGATTTTAATATATATAACCCTTAGGGATGCCTACAACATATTTCACTACCTCGATGTCATTAAGTAAATATCCCACTTAAGCTCCACACTAGGTAGGTTTTGCAACTTTGGGGATTGAATGTCAAAACATACTCCTTAGGTATTCCAATAAGGATTAAACGCATATCCTAACACAATATTACTTTGGGTTCTATGGCAAAATTAAACATCGATAAGAGTCATCATCAATCGATACTTCCACTCCTAACTTCATATATGTGTTGTCTTCTACATATAGCTTTATCAAGAAAAAATAATGTTACCAAATAAGGAGAAGTAAAAGTAAAAATAACTTCATGAAAAAGACTTAAAATTTTTAAAAAAGGAAATAAATTAATAAAAATAGGAGATACACTTAACAGACAAGATGTCTCATGCCATGAAACTAGTTACAAAATAACCCTCGGTTCGCTTTGATAAAGATCTCCTAGAAAAACATCATTCAAAAATCCAAAAGCTTTCGATCCATAAAAATGCATTTCAAAGCTTATGTAAGATATTGTTAGGCCCAAAGCCATGAAATTTCATCCCCGAGAAAACACAAATATGTTAAGGAGCAATCCAAGATTCCTCTTAGATGTGAAAGAGTTTATCTCACAATCTTCTTGCATAATCACGGTGAAGAAATATGATAAACTGATTAGATTAGGGTGAGCCAAATTGGGATGAAGAGTAGGATGAACTTGAAGGAGAGGATTGAGTATGCAATGTTAAAATATTTGTCCTAAAAACAAATCAACAGATTTTTTTTAAAAAAAGATAAAGATCGAAACTTTTTCTGCTCATGTAGTGAATTTCTTGATCATAAATAGATTGCATCTAACGAATATTTTTTTTATGCAGCTTAGAATCGTGTCTTAATTGTAATTTCAACAATACTTTGTCTTCTTAAAAGAAAAATATATGTCTTTGACACATCGAGTAAAATCTAAGTTGTTGAGGTCTTGCGAATGGTCACAAATGACTTTTGCAATCACTGCAAATAGTTTTATGGTTCTCTCCCTATATTGTGGTCACATTAAGCACTAAATCTTTAAAGCACAGTCATAATGCAATGATGTGGATGATAGTTTGCACTGTAGTGCTATATTCTATAAAATACAAAAAAAGGATATTAATCTTAAAATGAAAATAGTTTATATATAAAAGTATAAAATTTAAATGGTTAAAGTGATGTAGATATAACTTTGGAAAATGATAAAGAAAAAGTGAAAAAGAATTCAATCACAAGTAAAGATTGATTTTGTTAAAATATTAGAACTTGAAGCTAGAAATAGTAAGCATGAAAAGCATTTAGGAAAATAGGTCCTCAACAAAAGCTAGAGAGAACCACAAATAATCTCCTCCAAATGTAACTCAGTAATACAAAGTATGTCTATAAAGCATATTTCATTCTTTTACAAAACTCAATTGTATTGGTAAGCAAACTATTAAAAATTTTGCTACAAGTCCCATTTATTCTCATCTTCCATCTCTATTTAACATGCATTCTTTTCATATTTCATGGCAGAGAAAATATTGGATAAATAAGATAAAGAAAATCTAATTTCAGTTGAAATAATTTGGAATCACATAAATGACTTAGGTAAGGATTTAGTTCCTTTTATCATAAATACATTCCAAAACTAAATTTGCGAAACAAACCTATTAACATGAACAGCACGAATGCATGCATATGTCAATCGCTTCACCCTGAAATCTACCAATCTAGTATTCGGTGAATAGGTTGTGCCAGCAAACAACGTAACAACATCTCCTGCAAATTGTTCAAAACTATTAGCATACATAAAAGACTCACCGATTAAGAATATCCATCTGGTGAGGTCATAAACCACGCAATATACCAAAAACAAATAATTCACTACACAGAAACACTTAACCCTGAAAATACAATTAACTTCTCATGTGCATTTACCATAATACTCCAATTTTGTCCCATTGAGTTTGCTACTTTAAAAAAAACCTCTATTAATTGGACTCTACATCTTACCTGCGTACTCGATTTTGATTTTACACTAAAATTCAAGTTATTTTTCATTAAATTGTCAAGTCGAGTTCACACCCATATCCAATACTTGTAGTTGTATCCATGTAACATAGGCCAAAAGGTTGCATTCACACTTGGATATGGAAACTAGGTAAAGTGACGGAGAGTAGCACCTTGAAAGGTAGTAATAGGTAAAAAGATAGAAAGAAAAATCTAGCCTTATTCTATTATGGGTGAAGCGGTAAACTCATTAAGACAACCTATATAAAATATAGACCAAATTTAAATCGACCAAGGGAATAATAAATTTAATGAAGCATACAAAATTTCTCAAGACTTCAATTCCATCTAATGTTTCTTTCTTCATAGACTAAATTATTAAAAATTCTCTTTGTTCAAATATAATGGTTTGATGAGCACAATCCTAAAAACGTCCATAAAAGAAAAGTGCACATATTCAAGGAAATGATATGATTTGAGTTTCTTTTAAAGAATTTTTTAAAAAAAAATCAAGTACCCCTACTGCTCCATAGATTTAGCCACAAGTACAAATGGGTGGAAATCAAGAAAAGTAAGTAAACATGGTATAAAGGTATATTTAATGGTGACATAAAAGAAAAGAAGTTAAATGTGTAAATGAGAATTACAGAAAGAGTGTGGGTCATGGCCAAAAATACAAATAGGGCAAGGAAAATAAGGCTAAGTCTATAGGACGGAAAGAGTATAAAAAATGGAGAGGAGAAGATTGGTTATACTGTGTGAAAACTCTCAACATTAAAATTTTCATAATGTGAAAACTTTCTTTAGGCATCTTCAAATATTATAAGAAATATTTATCTAGTGCCCCATCCCAAAAATAAAGTCGGCATGGACCGCAAAATGATCCGCATTTGACCTCAAAATTGGTTTTGGACCAGTAACGCAAACATACCAAATCCATATTTTTGTACTATGATTTAGATTCTTTTACATGTCCCATAAAGATACTAGGCTGACTTCTTGGACATCCAACCTAGCCTTTGCCATCGACCATAAGGTTTCCCTTAGCAACCACAACAATTACACATATCATCAAAATCCCGGTCATTTCTTTCCATTCAATTTCAACCCTAATTTGCTCGAATAGGTAGAGTTTGAAACACAATCCTATTGTTGAGCACAAGAGACCATATATTTTAGTTGAACTTAAAACAGCAAAAAGACTCATTAATAGAATCAAGCTTATAAGGTGTTACATATGTCCAGTCTGCCTATAATGTGAAAGGCTTCCAAAATTATTTTTTAATAAAGAAAAATTTTATCAATGAAGAAACTTCACAAATACATAGGGATAAGAGATGTCTAGAAAGTTCATCCATCCAACTCAATAGTATGTATTATTCTCCTCTACGTGGCACATTCAAAGAACAATGTTGAACAGGCCATTTTCCTTAGCCCATAACAAGGCTAAAATTTTGCTTTATCCCAGATAATTTCCAAGGACAAAAATTGATCGTTAAAATTTGTATATTTATTTCCTACCAGATAGACCAAAAAATTGCATAACAATAACACATCCATAATTTCTTGAAGTCTTTATTGCCACTAAACCCACGAAAAAAAGTAAACAAGAAAATATAAAAACATTTGAAGTGAAAGGCCAAACATTTTGCAACTCCATACCCAACTAAACATAGAAGCAAAGCAAATATAATATATTAAGGAATAAAAATTGACTTTTGGTCACAAATATAACTAAAGAAAAATTCACCAGTATCTTGAGCAAAATGCTGAAGTAGTCGACATGTTTCTCCAAGAGCAAGAAGATCATCCTCGTTTCTTGGGTTGAAGAAAAATAGTAATTCACAGAGAAATCTTGAATCTGGACTAAAACAATGCCTAAAGAAACAAACATAAAAAATGGTAGACTACTAAGTTTCTCAAGAAAATGAAACAACAAATTTTGAACTGAATATGATACAAAGGAAACACAAAAAACGAAGATAAGACATATAGAAGCTATTGTAAACAAAAAAATATCTTCACCTGTCTACATTCTGACAGTGCTTCCCATATGTAATGAAAAATTGCTCCCGTACCTTATTTTGTTCAACTTCAACAGCCTTCCAGGCTCTGTAGCATTTCTGCAATTAGTGAGCAAAAGAATAAAGTACATCACAATGCATAAGACCTTTGCAGCTCAATCGGAACCCAATAGCAGAGCCTTAAAAAGGGAATCAAATTTAACATATTTCAAAAAAGCAACAAGTGCTTCATTATGCAAGGGACTAAAGTATTAACCAAAAGTGTCAAGATTTACTCTTTCCTGATGCTTGCAAAACATATATATGGGTTAAATTATCTACTTAAATGATCAGTAATGACCCTAAGGATGAGTATTCAATGTTGACTGCAAGGTAATAGCATAATATCTTCTTTACCTTTATGCAAGTTTCGTATCGTTGATATATTAAAATCTCCTTGCAAGGCTAGCAATGGCACCGAGGATGAGCATTAATGTTTGACCACACAATAATAGCATAATATATTCTTTACCTTTTTTGCAAGTTTCTTAAGGTGTCGATAGATTGAAAAATCTGCTTTCAGGGTTAATAATAAATAATATATCTTCATTTCCTTTCTTGCAAGAATCTTAAGGTGGTGATAGATAGAAAAATCTGCTTTCTAGCAATGACCGAGAGGATGAGTATTCAGTCACGGTAAAAGCATAGTATCTTCTTTTCCTTTTATGCATAACAGCTACTCCCTATGTCCCAAAGAATTATTCTCATTTTCGTTTAGTCCATCCATTGATTTTTTTTCCCCAATTCTATTTTAGGTCATGACCTACACTCTTTTTTTAATTCTCATCTACACATCTAACTTACCTTCTAATTTCTGATAAATTAGGTTGGACTTATTGTGAATGCCAGCAATTATCGGGGAAAACACGAGGTGCACACACTTCACAAGCTAAGGAGACATATGTCATCCCAAAACCATATGGCAATGGGAAGAAGGTCTCCAATAGCTTATAAAGTGTGCACACCATTTCCAATTTGTCGATGTGGGACAACTCATCCCAACAATTTCATCCTCACATTTCTCTCACTTTCTCATAAAATATACATTTTTACCTTTTTTTTACTCTTCTTGATTTACACCCATTTGTATTTGGAGCAGATAGGAGTAAGTAACCAGGGGCTCTCTATAGTTACGGTGTTACCACTGTCAATGATTTGCCTAAACATCAAAAGCAACCCTACAGCACTACAGCTAAGGTAAGAGGTTAAAAGCAACCCTACAGCACTACAGCTAAGGTAAGAGGTTACTTTGGTCCTAAGTAAGCTCCTTTTTCATCTTTCCCAAGAACCAAGGCAATGAACAAAGCCTTCCACTAGCAAAACCCTCTCCCACTAGTCATTCACTCATTACATTACAGACATAAATTTACAAGACTTCTAAATTGAAAAGCTTCCAGCATAAGCCGATGAACGAAAACTACTCAAGAGCAAAGATATCAATATTTTACCAAAATGTAGCTCCTTTGATATTATGTATATCCATCCACCCATTAGATATAATAACATAACCTAAAATCCTCTATATTCAGTCATCGATATACCAATTACCAACCAAAAAATTTACAATTAACGTGCAACAAAAAATATCAAAAGCCCATCAAAATTCCTAAACCTAAACAAACAGCACAAATTTCTCACGATAGTCTAAAATTTTTGATAAAATACCACAAACGCTCAAAAATTTTAATAAAATGAACCTGAATTTTGAGAGCAGCGGAATTCTGCTGCCGTTGAAACATTCTACGATTACGCTCCAATCGAGTTTGCTCCAAAAGTTTTTGCCTATCTCTTTCTTTGGAGCTGCGACCACCCAAATCAACCCGTTTTCTCGTCGATGGATCCCCTGAGAAAAACATCGTCTGCTTTTTTGTTTTATTTCTGTACAATAATCGATTAAACCAAAACCCACGTTTAATTCAATTTAATAAATGTAAGAATTTCAGAATTGAAATCTTTAAGTTGAACAAAGTAAATTAGTATTACGGATTGATCGTTAATACCTTCGGTTGATTCAGGTTGCCCTAAAACAAGAAGAAATTAGGGTTGAGATTGATGAGTTTTCGAATTTTGTTGAACTGGTGTTGGGAAAGCAAAGCAAGCTATGGAAGTTTCGAAAAGGAGGTTGTTGTTGTTGAATACAAGTACAAAATAATAATACTAACACTCAATTTCTGATTGTTCGAAAAAAAAAAAGGAGGGTTATTAGAATCAAATTTAAAACTTTTGATTAAAAAATTATCGGGAATAATTCGAATTATTGACCTGTGAATAATCCCAACTATTGATTATTTATGAATAATCCCACCTAAAGAGTTTATTTGCTCGTGGCACCCCCATCCGAAATTTGACCTATTGTAGCAGGTTGTATCAATTGTTTGCAGGTCATCTTCTCCATTGTCTTTTTATAAAACCTAGCTACTGATTTCAAACTCTATTCCATTGTTCTTCTTCCATTTCTTCCATTTTGTTCTTCCTTGTTCACCTTCCTTCTTCCATTTTGTTCTTCTTCCTTCTTCCACTAAATCCAACTACATAAAACAAGCCTAATTTTAATTTTTTTTCTGGGTAAATGAACTCTAATTGTTCCGCAAGCCATAGTAGAGCTTCAAATTGGAATAATGGCGTGAGAAATTGGGAAAAAAAATCAACACAATTGAACATAATTACCAATGCATTTCTACAACAACAAAGAAAACATTAAAGAATCAAAGATTAAAGGGAGGAATTGCAAAAAAGTTACCATGGTTTGATTGAGAAACAACACCTTCGAAGAAGACAACCCACGCACAGCAAGACCCAAAATTCGTCACAGAATTTTGCCAATAAACCCTAATTTTTTGTGGAATTGCAGTTGATGGTGGTGGAATGATGATTATGGTGTGACAGATTTGAAAGGTTGATGATTTCGAATGAAAATGGTGCTGCAAATTTTCGAAATTTTGAAAGAAGGGGGGAAGATGGTGAGACAGGAATGAAGAGGGGTGAGTGTTTGTTTATTTTTATGGAAAATGAAAATTAAAAGAATATGAAAAATGAAACTCCAACCTGCAATGGTAGGTAATTGATGTGCTGGGGGTGCCACGAGTAAATAAACTCTAAAGGTGGGATTATTAAAAAATAATCAATAGTTGGGATTATTCACAGCGGTTTGTCAATAGTTCGGATTATTCCAGACAATTTTTCCAAAAAAATATGATTAAGGAAAAATTATCTAGATTAATCCAAATTATTGATGATTTTCCTACAATAATCCCACCTATTGATTAACTATAACAATTCTAACTTTAAAAGGCATTTTCCTAGAGTAAACCTGGTGACCGGATGATTAAAGATATGGGTTAATAATCCGAACTTCATTTTTCTAAAGCAAGTTTTATTTTTTAAAAAAAAGATAAATTAAAATAAAATGTCGACAAACAGGTTTAAAAAATGTTCATAAAAAATTTATGATTTTTTTTATTATTTTGAATCTTTTATGTAAATTTTCAAAAATATTTTCAAATTTAAATTAATATATAATTTATTTTTTTCGTGAATTACCTACTATAGCAGGTCATCGGGTTATCCCACTTTACTCTAGGAAAATATCCCTCAAAGTTTGAATTATTCATGGTTAATCAATAGATGAGATTATTGTAGAAAATCATGAATTGTTTGGATTATTTTAGGTAATTTTTCCAATGATTAATGGTAGAGTAGTTCTGAGTTTTGGCACTTTATAAATGGTACTCTTAAGTTTTTTTATTATCAGTGATATTCTCGTACTGATTTAGAGTTTTACAACCGTAACTTCTTTAACTTTTTATGTCAAAAAACTTCCAAAACCGTTAACTTTTTTCTTTTTCTTTTATTTTTCAATTCAAAACGAAAGTTAACGGTTTTAAACGATTTTTGATGGAAAAAGTTTTAAAAGGTAATGGTTGTAAAACGCTCAATAATACAAGGGTACTATTGATAATAAAAAAAACTTACGGGTACCATTGATAAAGTGTCAAAACTCATGAGCACCATTGATAATTGTCCTTAAAAAATAGTACTTGATCATGAATGGAGAGTTGGAGACGGTATGACTCGATTATAATTTCATGAATTATTGAAAATATAGACCCATATTTGGTGAAACAATATCTTAATTTCCCAACAGCAAGGGCCTTATGGAACGGGATTGAGACTACGTACCCCTAGTGGTAACGATGGGTTACGCATATTTTTATCACAGCGTAAAAGCTAATAAAATTCAACAAGACAGTGAGTCAATCGAAAAATACTATAGCCGACTCATATCACTATAGAAGGAGATTGACAGGAAACAACCAAACCCCATGAAAGACTCGGAGGACATCATCATTTATAACCAGTTAATACTACAAAACATGTTATATATTAATTTTTAGCAAGAATAGATGATATATTTGACAAATATAGAAGTGATTTACTTATTCTAGACCCATTATCCATGGTGGAAGAGGCATACACTAGTATGCGACGAGTTGATTGGTTATCCATAATGGTGGCTGGATGCAAAGATAAAGGGGACCAAAGTGGATGAGACATATGAACACGGTTCCCAAGTTGAAGAGAGAAAACTATATATGTTGCCACGAAAAAATGCATCCTACTGGAAGGTAGTTGGGTATAAGTGGATGTTCATAGTCAAGTATAAGGCAGATAACACTATAGAGAGGTACAAAGCTCGGCTTGTAGCTTAGGGATATACTCAGACTTACGGAGTAGATTACTTAGAGACCTCTCCTCCAGTAGCAAAGATTGATACTATCCAAGTAATATTCTAAATAGCAGCAAACTTGGATTGGCCTCTTCATCAACTTGACTTTTAAGAATGCCCTTTTCCATGGAAAATTACAAGAGGAAGTGTATATGGAGGCTCCACTAGGTTGTTCTACAGACTTCTTAGCTAATGAAGGATGTAAACTGAAGAAGACTCTATATGGGTTGAAACAGTCCCCTAGAGCATGGTTTGAAAAGTTCACCTCAGCCTTGAAGAGATTTGGATACAGACAGAGCAACTCCGAACATACTTTTTCATCAAGAGAAGGGAAAACAAAGTAACTTGTCTTATAATCTATATAGATGAAATGATCATTACTAGGGATAATAAGGAAGAGATTAAGACCCTCAAGAGAAGATTGTTTCAAGAATTTAAAATAAAGGACCTTGAAAGACACAAATACTTCTTGGGAACTGAAGTTTTTCTATCATATATCTTGGACTTACTGACTGAGACAGGTATACTGAATTATAAACCGATTGATACTACGATGATGGTGATACTAATTTACTCTTGAAGATGGGGGAAGATAAACACCATTGAAACTAATTTACTCTTATGTTTTTTAGTACTCTTTATTACACTTTTTTTAGAAGTTCAACAACAGATATTTCTTCTTTTGAGAAGATATTAATGTGGAGAAATGAATATTGGAAGGAGTAGACATGTTGGAAGAGGGTTGTAAGAAAATGTATTTATATTTTATTTGATTTTCTTTATTAGGGGTAATATGTATTTGAGTACACTAGTACTATAGGTAGTAGTAGAGTAAATTGAGTTCTTGATTATATATTTACATTGGTAATATGGTATGTGTATATGTAATAAATGAAGTATGACAACAATTTAGAAATATTTTACTAAATAGTCTTCTTAACTTTAATCACGTTTTTATACATAAGTTATATAAAAATTATAAAGTAATCGATCCCAAGTCGTACCTCAATCCAAAATAAATTGTACCAAAAGAAAAAAACACGACCCAAAACTTTTTCATTTCCACCCAAAAAATTTTGAACTGTTGACTTTCGATCTTGACCCTGTTCTGCGATCAGAATCGTTCCTTGATCCTGTTAACAATGCTCTAGTTAGAGCAAAGGTAAAGAGATGAATCCATCAATGCCTAGATATTGTTAAAAGTAAAATTGTGATGAAAGTAAGAAAAGACGAACTGGGAGTTTTTAGATTCAAGATAGGGCAAATTAATCCTTTTTGCGGAAAGAGATGTTCAAGATAAATCCGACAATTCAGTATTTACCAAAATTTGTAACTGAATCCTACTGATCAACTTCAAAATAAAACTAAGGAAAATTTACTTTTAAAAATCCGACCTTTGGGTTGTTCTCTTCTAAAAATCCGACCTTTTGATTATTTTCTAAAAATCCCACCTTTGCACCCCATCTTCACTTAAAGTACACAGCCCATTGTCTAACCTGAAGAACCGGTTAAAATGAATTTTATAAAAAAAGGTCGGATTTTTAGATTAGAACAACCTAAAGGTCGGATTTTTCGAAAAGAACAACCCAAAGGTCGGATTTTTAAAAGTAAATTTTTCTTTTTTATAAAATTCATTTTAACCGGTTCTTCAGGTAGACAATGGGCTGTGTACTTTAAGTGAAGATGGGGTGCAAAGGTGGAATTTTTAGAAAATAATCAAAAGGTCGGATTTTTAGAAGAGAAAAACCCAAAGGTCGGATTTTTAAAAGTAAATTTTCCTAAAACTAAAAATACATAAGATTACCAATATGGGCACAAAACTCAATTTTACGTTGACCCAAAATACCAACCAAAATTAACCCAATGACTCAAATGAACACCTCTCCCACAGACTCTGGCTGTCTGGCATAGAATAGGCTAAAATCAAAAACTAGCAACAACTCGATGGCAAAAAAATGAATAGAACTAACTAATGATTCATAAACATCAGATTTGCAACTAATACTTCATACAAGTATACAACCCAATACAATGTAGTGACTTTTTTTGTCCCTTTATTACCCCCTCCAACAAACAAATCAAAAACATCACCATTTTTTGCTTTTTCACCACCATTTCTGGTGATCTGTAAAGTCCATGCCCACAAATCTGATTCAACTGTTCTCAAAATTAGAACAAGAATAAAGTAAGTTTGTAACTTAAAATAATCAAAATTTTGAACATAATGATACAATACAGCCTGACATTCTAGCTCTTGCAGCTAACTCCTCAACTAGAATTAGTAACTACAATCCTGAAGAATGTGCATGTACGAGTGTATGATGCCGAGTTATCATCAAATATCTGTACTTCGAGTAGCAATGCAAAACTCCCAAACAAGTGGAAATGAATCAGCTGTTGAACATAAATCAGGTCACGTTGCTACTATCTTGCTTGTCATTCAGATCCTGGAAGAAGGTCTTTGAGGCTTCGTATGTAGACCAGCAAATGGCGGCAGCAGGGGCATGAAACATCATTCTTGGAGTCCACCCCCTCATGAGCCCTCGGTAACCATCTTTTGCTACTATTGTCTTGATAACATCACTTATGGAACCACTAGTAAATCTGTCACAGCCACAAACGCCCTGTGCAAGATTCGTTGTATAAGTTAGCAAAGGCAAAAACGAATGCAAAGAGAATTCTTAACAGTAACTAGTAACAGAAGAATCTTTCCAAACACACAATAGAAGAATAGACAAATAGCACTCGTAGTTTTATCTTGTCTTTTTGTCCAATTTAGGGGCCAAAGATAGAAGATACCTCATCCACCTCACCCAACTACAATCTTCTAAAATCTATGAACGAATTACAACTATAAATTATAGTCTATAATGCTCCGCTATAATAGACAAAGAGCAGCAGGATTGGATCATTTCCCCAAAAATTAATGGATATTTTTAGCTGAAACCAAACTATCCAATGCCAAAGCAAGGTCTCACATCTGGTATACGTAAAGTGAAATGGACTCCATTATCTATTTATCCGCAGTAAATATGCACTCAAGAAGGATGATGTCTACAATCAATAAAAGCTTACAATTGTTGAAAAATCAAGAATACACTACAAGACGCAATGATTGAAGTTCATGATGCAGTTTCCCCTTATGTGCGGATTTCCAGCAAGAATCCTGCTTTTCACATATTCCCTGCCATCCAAGGCTATCCAAATTGTGAACCCCCAAATTGGAAAATCATGGTCCGCCATTGAGTAGGTTAGTGCAATGATAAGTATGCAAGGGTTATTAGTTTGTTACTAATAGGTTGTGCGCCAAATGTGATGTTGTACATCAATTATCATCATATACAATAACAAACACAAAACTAAACTTGACACATCCCAACTCCGTACAAAGAAAATTTCAACCTATTTTCAAGCTAAATTTGAAAATTAAGATTTTTATGTATTACTACTTTTTAAAATATTGATAAATTTGAAATAAGTAAGCTAATGATTGTTGTTTAAAATTGTAGTCTAAAGATGAAAAATATAATTTTGGCCTATAAAAAGATATAACTAATTAATTAATTTAATTACGAAATAAAGAACAATAATATTTATAACGCTAAACAAAAGATATCACTAATTAATTGTTCAGTGTAAATTAAATGAGAATGAGTATGGGAGTGGAAGCGCCAAGCACTTTAAGTTCGGCAAATTTATTACCATGGATTACAACCGGTAATTGAGATGGGAAATGAGAAGACCACTATCATTTGTTTACCTCTCACTAAAATTGACTTCTTCCTCCGTCTAACCTAAATCCTAATGATTCTACAATTCTACATCTTCCTTCCAATTCCATAACTCTGAAATTCTCCAAGGTACAAGTTGTTTGTTTTATCCATCAAGTATAGAGATTATCCCCACATTTTTTCATGGGGAGAATATTATATTTTCTTATTCTAGTTAGAAATTCAAAAGACGAATTATACTTTTCGATAAACAAATTATGGACTTGAAATGAGAGGGTAGCAAAAATATGAGCATGAAAAAGTATTCTCATGGGCCATGGCACCAAAATAGAAGAAGATATATATGATAATATTAAATTGATAAGCCACCATACATCAAACATTTGATAGGTTACCTTTGCTTCTCTTTCACACACTCCTTTATCTAAGAATTTTCTTCCATGGATACATATTAAATTGATACCATACATCAAACATTTGATAGGTTACCAAGTAGACATTTTAGATAGACAAGCATTAGACTTTTAGCAGTTTATTAAAGATGAAAGTTGTAGATAAACCTCTTGATACCAAAAGTAGGATATGTGACAAGGTATAGACTTTTAGCACATGAGCTGTTGGTTGACAAGTGCTATAGTAATCAGGTTACGTTAAGAAAGAGGACAAAAGAGTACCGCAACGGTGACCTAAAAGGAATGGATATCCTTAGCGCTGAAGAAAGGCAGACATAGTAGCATGAGTACAACTAGATACAATTTGCAAACATTTACAAGAGAAAATCTGTAGCTGTTCTGTGATCATTATAGCGATGGCAATTGTTGCTATGTGCCAATCACATGGTAAAAAACTTAAATCGTTAAGTTTCAAATAGTTAATAACTTGTCTTAGTGTGGCCTCTATTTGGGCCATCTAAAGGTATGAGTAAAGCTTAACAATACTAGACAACGTTGAATATTGTCTTAATCTTTTACTGTTCCAAATTTCATAAAATATGGCTGTGATCTGTTATCCCTAAATCTCTTTTCTATATTTAACTAATTCACTTTGTCCCGACTCAACCAAATTTAATGCAAAATGCATCAGGAATAAAAGCTGATGGGTCATCACAGCTAACAAAACCATTGATCTGAAAATTACAATTACACATACATACTCAGGAGAACATGTTCAATACTTACAAGATTATGTCAACTGCATTCGATAAAAGTGGGATTCCCACAACAACTCAAGCATCAATCCCTTACAGATTGAAATAGACTGACAAGGAACCGGGTCATAAAAATTTTCCTTTAAACTAAATTTAGCATTAAATTTCAAAATTGATTGAAATTTGGGCAATCAATATGTTGCAGGACTTCTATTTGCACTGACACTCTTAGCATTGAAATAAGAACTAATAACAGACAAAGTACCATCAGCTACAACATACAAATTTCCAAAGTAAATGACAACAAGTTTAATCATAAGATTCAATTCATAAACTTGATATAATCATGAATCAAACAAAACAAGAAATTTTCACCTGGCATTGTAACTGAGTCTTGACAACATCCAGAGGAGTGGTAACAAGCGCAGCAAGCGCACCGGCAGCCGCTCCAGCAGTAGCATGAACAATCAACTTATCATCATCATCATCAGGCGAAAGCAAAGCCTTTTTAGCAGCTTCATAGGTAGCAAAATGCACAGCAGTAAAAGGCGCATTCATAATAACAGTAGTCCTATACGAAGCATAAAAAGCTCTAAACCCTTCATCCTTAAAAACCCGTTTGACACAATCCCAAACCCCATTGTAAGCTCCACCAACACCTCCACTAAGCTGCAACCTCTGTTTTACCATATCCATGGGAGTCAAAACGGCGTCGCTCATTACAGTTGCACAAACCCCTGATAAAGCATGAGCTACATGGTTATTAGGATTCCCACCTTCTAATTTCTTCTTGCAAAACTCGTAAACAGAGAAGTAAACGGCGTGGGCTGGGCCAGCTCCAAGCCCCATAGCGGCAATTCCACGGTACAACCCAGCAGCCCCATCGGACTTTAAGAGTGAATTCAGCGCTGTTCGAACACCCACCGTTTTAATAGGGCAAGACCCGAGAGCTTGCATACGGGTTTTAATGGTGTCAACGGGGAACATAGCCATATGTTCGGCACAACCTGCAATAGATCCGGCGACCATGAACTGCCAAAAGAGAAGACCATCATGATGATGATGATGATGAACGTGTGAATCCATGGGTTTTAAAAGCTGTTCCTCATCCGATGATGATGATGCAAGTGGATGAATTTCATGGTTGTGGAATTTGGGGGAGGCTTCGGTTGTAGCCATGGATTTTGAGGAGAGAGAAAGGAGAATACAATTGGAGTAAAAATTAGGGTTTTAGATTCAGGTTTAGGTGAGGACAGTGAAACTAATATCGACATTCAAAGGGAAGCATTAGATGCAAAAATTGAATGCGAATTGGGGAAAAGGATAGGTAGAGAAAGATCTGCTTCAAAATTTTCCGTTGACGAAAATTTTTTAATCGGGGAAAAATTGCTCCAACAAATTAGGGTTTCCAAGAATGTGGCGACTGGCGAAGGAAGAACACTTGTTGGCGGTAGGTTTTATGTTCAGTTTACCCCATATCAGAGTTTAACCACTTTTTCCGTTCCATATTAATTGTAACATTGGTAAAACAGACACTTTTGCGGTTAGATGATTTCTATGCTTGACTAACGTGGGTCTAAGATGCAGGATTTTATATATTTGCAGGTTCCTATCTATGAAGACCCCTCTTGAGCCGAAGGACTCTTTTGACTGTCCTCTTCTTATGGGTATGAGATGCCGTCGACCTTCCTTCCCCAGACCCTGTCTATAGATTTATCTATGTGCGGGAACAATGGGTATGATGATGATGATGATGTAAAACAGACACTATTTACATATCACTTTTGAAGTAAGGGTATCTATTACTCTCAAGAAAGGGATTGGATTAATCTAATATCATATAGAGTAATGGTAATTGAATCCCTTACTTAGTATTAAAAAGTTCATACCAAACACCCCCTTAATTTGTAATTAGTTTTTTGATTTATAGGTTAAAATTGATTTTGTTTGATTCGTCTCATTGCAAATATTATTAATATCAAATTTTTATAATTTTTTTATCATAGATAATTAAAGATATTAAGGATTAAATTAGTGCATTGGACACCGTAAAAAAACAAATCTTGCAAGTAAATTGAAACGGAGGAAGTAATTTGCACGCATTAAAAAGGACGCGCTCCTATTAAATCATAGTTATATCGTCTCTAATGTTCTTTTCATTTATAACATTTCATAAATTTTTTAATAAATATTCAAAAGGTAAACGAGAAGGAAAAAAAACAAAGAAAGTATTTTATTATAAAATTTAAATTTAATGATTTTAAACATTAACGATTTTTATTAATTGAATTGAAATTGTTGAAGTTAATTCAATTGGATATTTCTAATTTTGTAGCTAGTGAAAATTTAATTAGAAATGAAGTTGATAAAAACTAAACATAATATTAAGGTGATATAATCCAACCTATTGAGTTTGGGTTTTTCACTTGGAGTATAAGGAATTATAATTTTAGCCTAATTAATACTCCCTCCGTTTTCATTTGTTCTTCCCATTTGGAATCTGGGAAGAAACCAATATAAACTATAATTACAAAATAGATATTATGAGAGTTGAGTAAAATAATATAAAAAATAAAGTTTCTATTGATTAAAGTGTAAGTGTAATAATATCATTAAATTTCATTGGGTGTATGTAAAGTAAATGCATTGGGAATTAACATTTAAATTAATTTTTATAGATTAGAGTGTAAGTGTAATAATTTCCTTAAATTCTATTGGTTACTAAAATAGAAAGATTCTAAATGAGAAGAACTTTTAAAAATTTCCAAATGGGGAAAGTGAGAAGAACATATGAAAACAGAGGGAGTATAAATTTTTTTTTTAAAAGACTAATTAATATAAATTTTAATTTAAACTTCTATTACCTAGTGGTATGTTTTGTCTTATTAAAATATACTAAAGTTGTTACATTTATAACTACTACTATTTTAATTTTGTTTGGAAGTTGGAATTATGAAACAAGATAAGAAATTATAAATTTGTGTAAATACATCATAAGAGAAAATAAATATGCAAATAAAAATTAAATAAAGTGGTAGGGAGATTTTGATCAAAGAAAATATATAGTACATAGCATACATATAAGATTTGAAATTTTATTAGATTCGTCTTAATGTATACTAAATTATCATACATTTTCATAATTTTTTTATAATGCGTAATTAGATATATTAAGGCTTAAAAATTAGTTAATAATTTATAATTGTTTTAATAGATTCGTCTTAAGGCTTACCTATTTGGAGTTTTCAGTAAACAGTTTATAATCGTTTTTTGACTTTTAGCTTATTAGTTAATCAAAAAGTAATAAATGTAGTTAGGGGATAGAGCTATTTGGCAAATGTTTGATTGTTTTTCTGACTTGTTTGACCAACTAAAAGTGTTAGCATTTTATTATTAGCTTTTAAGCTAATCGAATTAGCAACTATCTAGGAATATATCTGATAAGATTAGGTATTAGGTAATTATTGTTTATGAGGGATAAAAAAGATCAACAAGGCAGCAATATTCAATTAAAAAATCAAATAAATATCAACACATGTATCAAATTTCACCTTAAAATTTTATATAATGAACACTTTTTAACTATTTTGTTTCTCTTATATGAGAAGCTTTTTTAATCAATCCAGAGTCAACCTATATTTCATCTTCATCAAAACCTTAAAAATTATCCTAATAACAATCAAATTCATTCAATATCAACATTAACAAAAATAAGTCATATCAATCTTTCAAAATAAACCAAAAAGCCTAACAACAATGATCATAAATGGTACAAATCAATATAATATAAGGTTAAATAATTGCATTTATCACATGCTTTTTTAGATTAAAATACCAATGAAACCAAAAAGAGGTGAACACATACAAAAGCATAAAATCACAAGGGAAATACAACTAAAACATACCATATGAAGGATCAAAAAAATAAGGGGATATATATGCATACAAATATTAAAAAATGCAAAGAATTTGTGAACCTTAGTGATAATCCCGAAAAAGTTCAACACTGATAATGGAAAGGTCTATATCTAAATTAAAAGGAAGAAAGAAAAAAAAAAAGCCGAAAAAGAGTGGTGCAAACTAAGATTCCTAATCAGGCCGATATTTTATGAATTTGGAGGGAAATAGGTATCAAAGGTAAAATGTGCTACACTAATGTGAGTCACAATAAACTTGCTCGCTCCTCACACCCTATTCCTTACAACCTATACCCACATCCCCAGCCAAGCACGAGCGTCCACTTAGGATGTATACGCACATGCTTCGGCTGACCTATATTTATCTAAACATGTCTCTTTTCTTTAACAAAATTTCTCCTTTCTAATGTTATTTTCTCAAGTAATCAATGTTATTCCATTTCCACTTCTAATTCTTACATTTTTTTTCCTTGTTGAGCATTCATGAGAATCATCCATCAACTTTGAAAGATGTAGGGAGTATTAAAGAGATTTTTCTCGATTCAAATCACTGTCTATTGAGAAAAATAATCCACACATGATCCCGAATCAAACAATTAGAGGGAGATTGACTATCAAGCTTAATGGGCTACTTCTCCTATTACCAATTGGCTTTAGAATGGAATCTCATCAAATTTATGCACCACCAACTTTCCTCTTATACTGTTCTTGTTGTGTACAAGTCTGTTAACAAAATTTATGAATTAGCTTATGGGTTAACTCTACTTGATATGTTGTATATCATAATTTAATTTTTAACCATTATATTGATGATGGGTTACTTGATAGGTTTGTTCGGTTGTGGTGGGGGAGAAGTCCATGCACCTTCCACACACTAATTGAAGACTTGAAGTTAAATTTTATTATAGTTCAATGTTTGATTAGCCCTTTGTTGTTGTTGTGTTGAAAGGAAGTTATAATAGCTAAATAATTTTTAGGCGACTTCCTAAATCAACGAACTTGACAGATTAGGTGTATTTTCTTGGAAAATCTCACTAATAATCATGTCAATAAATGTGAAAGGGTGATTGATTGAGGGAGAGAAAGAGAGTAAATACTTTTATTAAAAGAACGTTAAGTGTAATTAAATATGCGTAATTAATATAGTACTAAATAAATACTTACATCGGGACTAAATCTAAGGATAAGGGACTAAGTCTAAGGATAATTATAGCAAATAGTTACTAAAACTTACCTAGCGAAGAGATAA
Organism: Amaranthus palmeri; assembly: GCA_019776075.1. NCBI lineage: Eukaryota > Viridiplantae > Streptophyta > Magnoliopsida > Caryophyllales > Amaranthaceae > Amaranthus > Amaranthus palmeri. The sequence goes on from JAAKBH010000018.1 coordinate 1,281,672, forward strand.
TAAAGGTCACAATACAATCTATGATTCTAATAAACTATACAACTTAAAGAAAAACAAAATTAGCGATTAAATTCACTTCAGTGCATAATGACATCTCACTAAATCTCTATTTCACATAAAAGAAACCCCAACTTAATATAAACATACCTATGATTTCATTTGTACTGTTTTTTTTTAATTGATTTAGAGATGAAATTATCAAATTTAAGCATTAAATCTTCTACTTCTATTAAAATTGTCAAAAAAACTGGTGTGTAAGTAATTTTAGGGAGCAATTTTTCGTAAGAGAAGAATAAAATTGTTTTAAAAAATGTTTGTAAGTCATGAAAGGGAACTATTTATTGCCATTTTACTAAAAAGTACTCTCTGTGTTCCTCAATGAAGTTCCAACAAAGAAAGTTCAAGGGAATTATCTAATTGAATAACAAATTTGATGGAAGAAAAGTGAATACCTCAAATATTAAAAAATATGAAAAAGAAGTTAATGAAAAAATTTTGAGGACCACAACTAATAAAATTTTTTTTATAGAATAAGTAGAAAACATGTGAAGACTATAAGGAATATAAAAATGTTACAATAAAGTTAGTAAGATATGTGGGGACCATAAACATCATCAAAATATTAAAAAGATAATGAATAAGACTATTTTTGTCCAAAACTTTTGATATAAATAGAAAGATTTTTTATTGAAATAACAAATAGAATATCCAAAGTGAGAAATGAGAAATTATTTAAGGAACCAAGGGAGTATCTCAATAATGGGTTGATCCTCATAAAAAAGAGTAAATCTCATGTGCTACCGTTATACTTATACAGTTATACGTATGCGACCAAGCCAAAATTCCAGCCCAACAAATTTTAATGTTATTAGCATCATACTCCAAAGTTTTGACTGAGTAACTATTTCAAGGCTTAAGATGTTCACCCCAATACTTAAAATGCTCATTTTAAGTATTAAAATAAATATTTCAAGGCTTAAGTCCAACATCCTACTATGAAGATTGTTAGAGTAGACTAACGAATGCGGAAGCGTGGGTCTAAAGGTGGCACGAAAGGTTAACGACCATGGCTTGAAGGTGTACTAATAAATCATGGTTTATATGCAAGTATTAAGGTGATTAAAGCAATAAAAGTAAGTAAAAACAATAACACCAAGATTTAAGGTGGTTCACCATTAATCAGGCTACATCCACCATCCTAGGCTAGTGTATCATTATGTGTTTATAGGATAGAGAGCTTGAAAGCTCATTACAAATGTTGAAGGAATTACATCAATGGAGTGTGCGTGAGCATTACATAGAGTAGAAAATTAATGAGGAGAATGGTAAGGATAATATTGGGAGGCTCAAGCTTGTAGCTTGGCTCTATTTCTACACAATAGTGCACTACAACATATATAGGCAAATGGGGGAAAAATGGGTGTGCCGCTTGTCTCTTGGTCCCCAATACTTTGTACTAGTTCTAGAATACTTCCTTGGAGCCCAAGTAGTGCACCTCTAAAGCTTCTTACATCCAAGTTTTCACTACCATTAGTACAATGTACTATGGTACTTGTAAGATACCCAATCATCCAATCATAAAGAGTACTTGTGTCCTTTACCATTATCAAAATGCTTAAGGTCTAGTAATTTTAGTTAATTAATTTAACCTTTAAGCCATAATTCTTCTACACATTAATTGTCATCTAATCACAGGACTAATTAACCCAAGACTCAAGTCACACTTCTTTCAAAGATTTAAATGTCTATTACAAATCTTAAAATGTACTCCATCTACGGGTATCAGGGCCGTCGAATGGCAAGTGCAAAGCGGTCAACCGCCCAGGGCCCCGTGTTTTTTAGGGCCCAAAAAACTTATTTTTATGTATATAAGTGATATTAATTTGAATCAAATTTATATATAACTTACATTTTTTTGCTAAATAATATGAGTTTTTAGTGTTTTTTTTGTAAAGTAGATTAAATATTAACAATAAAAAACAAAAGATGTATTATATTATGTGTTATGTCTTAAGTTTTTAGGGGTCCATTTTTATCTTTTGCTCTGAGGCCAAAAAATGAACGAGACGGCCCTGACGGGTATGATTTGTCTGCATCTTTCAGGAAAAAAGAAAAACCCCCACCTAGACCCTGCCTTGTGCGGGATACTAGGAGTGTCCTTTACCTTTACTCATTTTGCACCATTTTTTTGGCATAATCCCACACTCTTTCTTTTAATCTCATTCACAAATCTATTATTTCTCTTCATCTTAACCATTTATTTTTATTATCACAATTTGTGAAGAACAACAATTAATTTCTTTTATTTTACTAAATGGGCTATTAAACTTAATATAATATGAATATGAAACCATCTTATAGGAAAATTGTTGAATACAAAAAACATCTTTGATAGAGATAGTCACTAAGTAGTGCGGTGCATGCGAATATTTGAGCATCACTCTTTAAGAGTACGGTGTACCATCATAACATCTTTGATAGAGATCGTCACTAAGTTTTGTATAGTCCCACTCCCAAACGAAAAAAAATATCATCACCTCATCAAATTTAAATACACCCAAGGCCGGCCTAAGGGTGGACAAGAGGGGTCGTCGCCTAGGGCCCCACGTCAAAAAAACAAAATTAATGATTCTAGAAGGTCTATATTGATCATAGATTGCAAAGAAAAAGGACCATAATGTGCCATTTTGCCCAGGGCCCCATATATCTAAGGTCGGCCCTGAATAGTGAATACACCAACTCCCTTATAAAAACACACCAAATAGTAAGGGGTGTTTGGCATGCGAGAATGAGAATTATGGTCGAAATTTGGAATGAGATTTTAGTATAAGACTTGAATTGAAACTTTAAAAATAAATTTCTCATATTTTTAATTGGCAAATAATTAAAATAGATTAAGAATTAGTTAAAAATTGATTATATTTACAAAGTTGTTCTTATAAATCTTACCTTTTCTTAACTTAGCAAAAATATCTTTTTATAATTCACAAATTCATGTATTAGATGGTCTCATCGTGATATACGTCTCATGCCTAAATTAAAAAGCTCAATAATAGAAAATTTTATCTTATGAGTTTCTTACTTTGAGTTCGTCTCACCATGAGACAATTTCATACAAGACGAACTAATATTTTATTTACCCGAGACTCAACTCAAATTAGTATCCTCCTCTCGAGACTTTTTTGTGACACTTCCCCTTCCCAAGTCTCAACCCCCAATCTTTTTCAATTTCCACTTCCCTCCGACAAACAAAAACTTCCTACTTTATCTGTTACATTATACTTGTTATATTTGATACTTTTTACGCAATCCAATATATTATTTTGATCATTTATATATTAAAATATGCACATTTAAAAATCATAAAAAGTTTATATTATGAAAGTATGTAATTAGACGTTTCAAACAAGATCACATTTAACTATATTTTTTCTTATACATTAGCCACAATACATAAAATAAACTTAAACGATAAATAGTATCAAAAATCATGATGTAACAATCTTAGCCAAAATTACAATCTTACCCTCAATTCCCTATTGCCAAACTTTTCCTTTCATTCCTTTTCCTTCCATTCTTTTTCCTTCTTCCATTTCCACCAACTTTTCAACAATGGCCATGTCCAGCATTGCCAGAAGAAAATCAACCCTAATTTCCAGAAACCTTTGCAACTCTACCGATTCCCTTCGCTATACACTTTCTCTCTCTACCTTCTCTCGTTACTTCTCTTCTGCATCCGATGAAAATGATGTTGTCGTCATCGGTGGTGGCCCTGGTGGTTATGTCGCCGCCATTAAAGCAGCTCAACTTGGACTTAAAACTACTTGCATTGAGAAACGTGGTACACTTGGTGGTACTTGCCTTAACGTTGGTTGTATTCCTTCTAAGGTAATCCAATTCTTCTTTCACGATGGATTTTGATTTCTTTTAGGGTTTTTGGCTAATTGATTTTAGAAGTTCGTGTTAAATTTAATTATGTTTATAACGTCGTTTGAATTGCTAAATTTCAGATTTGGCTATATGTTAATGGATGTTTGTTTTCGTATTGATTGATTACATGTATAGCTTTTGTGGTATTTTTTGATGCAGAAAACTTCATTTGGTTATAGCGTAGCTTTTTTAAGCTGCTGCTGTACACCCTTGATTGTTTATCTGCTGTTTTCTACTGGGAGAACAGTGAAGATTGCTTTTTTTATTTGTTGGTTAAGTTTCTTATTAATTGAGATATAAGAGGGGGATAAAAGAATTGATCTTTCTTTGCTTGTGTCAGACTGTCCTTACGTGTTAATCTTGTTTTAGAATCTTGATATGGTGTCTGTATATGATTGCTTGAAATTTTGAATTCTTAGATATGGAAGATACCATTGCTCTAGAATATTGACTTGCAGTATGTTTGGATAGATAAAAGGGAAGGGAGGAGAGGGAAGAGTGACGCGTTTTCTTTTTTAATTTTACCAATCTTAGAGATTTTGGTTGATTACAAAATGTGAAGGAGCCCTCCTCATTTTTCAATCCAAATGAAGGAAAAAAAATCCATACTTCACTACTAAACCCCATCCTTTACTTTCTCATCCTCAAATAAGTGTTTTAAGTTTTTTGACTTTGAAGGGTAGGAAGGGGGTATCACTAATTGAAACAAGAGCTAGATTAGAGCTAAGGTGTAAAACTCAAACTCTAATATCAACAAGATCGAAGGCATGAAGTACCTTGATAAACAATTTATACTTTCAATGAATATGACAATGTTTGAAGGAATTACAATTCAAACAAAGAAAACAAGTATTTATGAGGTTCACACAATATAGGCTACGTCCTTGGAGGTGTGTAGTATCTTGTTTATACTAAAACAATGGAGTTCCAAGAACTATTACAATGAAGCATTACAATTGAGATTTAGAAAGATTAAGGCTATGGTTTTAGGCTTTGGGGTTATTTGGTGGATGGTTTTAATGAGCATATGAGCTCTCTATTTATAGAGACTAATACATTAATGAGTGTCCATACTTAAAGCTATGAATTAATAACATATAACAACTCCAAGAAATCCAAAGGACCAAAAGAAAGCATCCTATGCCATCTACTTGTTCGAACCAAGGATGTTTGTTTGAGCAGCTTCATTGCGAAGCTATCGCTACTCGTTCGAGCACTCTGTTCCTTTACCTTGATCTCATGCCTCGTTCAAGGCAAGTGATATACCCATTGTGCCTTGCTCGAGCACATCATACAGGATGGGATTCTTGAACTTACGAACTCTCTTATTGAGTACATTCATCATGCTTAATTACCATCATTACACCCATGTTTAAGTCACACTTTAATACATTCATAACTTTATGCATTAGCTTACACTTAAACACACACTTTAACTCCACTTCAACACATTTAAAAAACCATCTCAATTATCATCTCAATGCACTCAATTAAGAGACATGATGTGCACTCAAGTCGCAAAAACTCTTAACAATCTCCACCTTGACTTGAGTTTACTCAAGTCAAAGCAATCTCCAATATACTTATCTTACACACCAAACCTGCCCCAAAAAGGCATCACATCAAGCAAGGAGCTAGACCAACCAAGTCTATACACAAATTGAATTTGTTGGTAGGCAATGGCTTTGTCATCATAACAACCGGGTTTTCTTTGTTATCAATTTTCACTAATCCAATCTTTTGTGCTCAACTTCATCTCGGATAAAGTTATATTTAATGTCAATGTGTTTGGACCTTCTATATTTAATGTCAACTTCATCTCTGACCAATCCTTTTTTGAGGATTATGCTCCCCTTTTTTGGGCAATATAATGTCATCTTTTTTTGGTTATATTGATGTTATGTGGAATGTTGTCTCCTATGAATTTTTGTAATTTGTACTTCGATTTCATTCGGCCTCTACCAATATGCCTTGATCCTTTCATCTAATACGATACTGGGCTATGGGCTTGTATTTTGGATCATTTTTACAGAAAGTTTATGCTTCGTTCTTATAAGCAATGAATTTAATTACAAGCTCCTTACTTTTAGCTGAAATTTTTAGTTGCTTTGAGCTGTTATTTGTTATATTAGTCCATTTCCTTGATCTAGTTATCTGTACTCTAGGCGAAAACATCTTGAACCTGTAGGACGAACAAGATCTTGATGTTTTTTTTCTATCTCCGCACCTCGGCTCCATCTCTTCCTTGATCTCTTTATACTCTCAACATCTTGAAAAATGTTTTCGATGAAAGCTTTGTACCAAAAAACGAAAGAAAATGTGTTGACATTATGTTATCACCTGGTTGATCTCAGTTACTCTATGAACTCTATTCTTGGGCCAATGACTTTTCATTACTTAGCTTATATGTTGCGATTCAATAGATCAATGATTTTGTCTGTTTGTGTTGTATATATGTATTGTGTTGCATTATATATATGCTGAGTGAATGGAAAGAAATTTTTTGTGGTGTATTATTTTTCTAATATTACTGTTGGTGTAGCTGGTTTCTTTTGTACGAAACTTTAATTTATATTTTTGTGCCTTTAGTAGTCCTTTGTTTTGTTTATGTGAGGAGGTTGATAGACCTATGGTTTAGACATATTAGATGGGAAATTTTGAATTAAGGGGTGTATATATAGCCAACCTTTCATCCTCTAAAGTCACATCCTGTGTACAGCTTGATTGTTGAAAACTTTTCAATCTTGTTTTATTTGAGATATAATATAATTAGTTGCTTGATACAAGTTACAACATTCTTCTTAGAGTCCATGTTGATCAATGAAACATATTTATTCACCCTCGTCTGATTGAACGTTTTCTTGTCTGCGAAATAAATTCTCTATGCTTGGGCCTTAGACTTTGTGTTGTGGTCTTGGTACTTACAGGCACTTCTTCATTCTTCCCACATGTACCATGAAGCAAAACATGCTTTTGCTGCCCATGGTGTGAAGTTTTCTTCAGTTGAGGTTGATTTGCCTGCCATGATGGCCCAGAAAGATAAAGCTGTGGGTAATTTGACTAAAGGTATTGAGGGTTTGTTCAAGAAGAACAAAGTAAACTATGTGAAAGGTTATGGGAAGCTCGTGTCTCCTTCTGAAGTTTCTGTGGACACTATTGATGGTGGAAACACTGCTGTTAAAGGCAAACACATAATTATTGCTACTGGGTCTGATGTAAAGTCTCTACCTGGAGTTCCAATTGACGAACAGAAGATTGTATCGTCAACCGGAGCTTTGGCTTTGAAAGAAATTCCCAAGAGACTTGTGGTTATAGGTGCTGGCTATATTGGCCTTGAGATGGGTTCAGTTTGGGGTCGACTCGGTTCAGAGGTTACTGTCGTAGAATTTGCTTCAGAAATTGTGCCTACCATGGATGGTGAAGTTCGTAGGCAATTTCAGCGTTCCCTTGAGAAACAAGGTATGAAATTCAAACTGAAGACCAAGGTTGTTGGTGTAGATACCTCTGGGGATGGTGTTAAGCTGACTGTTGAGCCTGCAGCTGGTGGTGAGCAGACTATTCTTGAAGCTGATGTGGTTCTTGTTTCTGCTGGCAGGGTCCCATTCACTGCTGGGCTTGGGCTTGAAAACCTTGGAGTAGAAATGGACAAGGGTGGGCGGATTTTGGTCAATGAGCGTTTTGCCACTAATATTCCTGGAGTCTATGCTATCGGGGATGTGATCCCAGGTCCTATGTTGGCCCACAAGGCAGAGGAAGATGGTGTAGCGTGTGTTGAGTTCATTGCAGGAAAGGAAGGACATGTGGACTATGATTTAGTCCCGGGAGTTGTCTACACTCACCCAGAGGTGGCTTCCGTAGGAAAAACTGAGGAGCAGGTGAAAACGCTTGGTGTTCCATACCGCGTGGGGAAATTCCCATTCATGGCAAACAGTAGGGCCAAGGCAATTGATAATGCCGAAGGACTAGTCAAGATCTTGGCTGATAAGGAGACTGACAAAATTCTCGGTGTTCACATTATGGCCCCTAATGCTGGGGAACTTATCCATGAGACAGTTCTAGCAATGAACTACGGTGCTTCAAGTGAGGATATTGCACGTACATGTCATGCACACCCAACCATGAGTGAGGCCGTGAAGGAAGCTGCAATGGCGACATACGACAAACCCATCCACATTTAGATTTCAAGAGTCCTGTCATTGTGACCCCATATTTAGATCCCAAGATTTTTCATGCCGTTGCGGCATAAACAATGATAATCCTCTGCTCTGGTACATGTTTGTCAATACAATTCACATTAGTTATCAGTTCATTAATTTGAGCGATTCAATAGTTTTGCGTTGATGCATTGTCTCCAAATAGTTTTCGCACTTCATTTTTGAGATATGCTATAATTGAAATTCAAATTATTACCTTGTCTATTCACATCATAATTGAATACACAAATAATTGTGTTTCGGAAAGTAAAACCTCCGAATTATCCCCTCTAAAATGATGCTCCATCCATTTCACTATCAATTTGTGTTTTCACACATCAGTGTACAATTTTAGTTGTTGATGTTTCTAACTAATATAAAAACTTGTGTAATGAACGGATTTCTTAAGCCATACTATATTATAAAATGAATTTAAAACTCCAATGGAAGTCATTTACAAATTTTTTAATTAAAGTGCATTAAAGGATATAATAATAGCATTACATTTTGATAATTAATTTGAAAATTGATTATATTACATGCTATAGAGTATAGTTAGTATGAAAGTAGTTATATTAATGAAGTAATATAATCTATTAATTATTATTCTTCATAACATTATATGAAGTGAAATATAATCTAATTTTTAATCATTACAATTTAAACTTTTTATATGACAATCAAACACTAAAATCATACCATTTAATGAAGTAATATTTTCTATCAAAACTTTCATTGTAGAACACAATAACACTGGTTATCTGATACTTCCATCACATTTTTGATTTTAGAACAAGAATCTTGTGGTCCCTTCATCTTTTGACAAATTGGACATTTATACAGCTCCCTAAGATCTGTGCAAAAATTCATACAAAACACAACTCCATACATAAATTTCTCATTATGAAAAACTGCACAAAACTTCGCCAGTGAATGTTCATCGCTCATCGCCGGTCATTAGCTTTGTAACAACCAACTCAGTAAAACCCAGTTACATCCTATGGTCATTAGCCGATCCAATTTGTTGGGATTAAGACTCTTGGCATCGTTGCTGTGAGGTAGAACTGTCAAAATATACCGAGATGAATGACACTAAAGTTGATGTTTAATCTCGATTTGTTACGAGATGAATGTAACATGTATTGAATACGAGTATGCAGTATGCAGATTCCCAAGGATGTTGGTTAACAAACTTCGCACCAAAAAAAAGCAAGCAAAGCAAAACTGCAATCAAAAGTGTCTCACAATGTAGGAAAGTGGACTTGTTTCATAATCTATTCACAACAGGCCGGTATGTGTTCCTTTTGCAACTTCTCCCATAAGCATAGCACCTTCCTCGGGTTTTGATAATGTGCAAGGATGTAATCCATCTCACACCCGGTATTGTGAAAACGATCATCGCTGATGTACTTGACATCCTTGCCGGTGTTCTTGTATTTTTCGATCCAAATGCCCATAGCAACATCCTCTAGTTTGAAAAGCTGAAATGGCCATAAATTTGAGAACATGAAAACAAGCTAACAATGTTCATAGACGCGTTTATAATTATGTATGGTGTTGATTACTCTCAAACACCTATAGTTAAAATAAGGCGTGTTTCTAACCGATTAGCCTCTAAGAACATGAATCACAATAGCAGTTCAATCAAGAAAACTTCATAACGAGGAAATCAACAGCTGTTGATGTCGCAAACGGACCAATAAATATAAATTTGCCTATTAGCACATTACAAAATTTTACGTCCATGCGAACTGGAGAGGTTGAGAATCAGCAAAATACACAGCCACACTTCTAGTTAGTCAAGACTAGTTGGAACTTTGAGGAGCAAAGAAGAGGAATAGGTACTCCATAGAGGATAACAAGATTGAAGTATGAAAAATCGAGATTTATAGGAGCATATGATAATGGATGAGAATGAATGGGGGAGAATATATGTTGAAATCAGATAAACAACAGAATTGATTTTTTATTTATTATTGTAGATTAGTGGTAGATAAGGTCTCGTAAAGTATAATCTTTGTTAGCAATGATCTCATATATGTTGAGATCAAACTTTTGACATTGCTATTATCAATGTTTGAATAACAAGGTAAGGTTGCATACAATCGACCCCTTAAATCCCACCCTAGGTAGGAGTCACTTAATGACATTGGGGTAACGAAATGCTGTTCTTGTCGTCTAATAGATAGAACTTAGATCCTTTTTAATAAATTATTTTGCAAGTCTAAAACGCAAAAGATTGCAAAGGAATTCCCATGGTCAAATTTGTGTCAAGAAGAAGATGAAAAATAAACAGGCATGGAAGGTAAAAACACTAATTTAAAAAATTAGATGTTCCAGCATATAAATATCACAAAATCGGGCTGTAAATTTATGATGTCCCTTTCAAGAGAAAAATCTTAGAACATGAAAAATAAACATGCATGGAAGGTAGAAACACTAATTTTTGAACCCACCCCCACCTACCCCCTCCTATTTTTGTTGGGTTAAAATTTTCCTTTATCATATAAGCTGTGTTTTGGCTTTTACATAATGTCATTAGAGATGTTCATTCGAGTCATCGGGTGGATTTGGGGTCAAATATTTCAGGTTGTTTAAAATCGGGTCTTGTGTCATGTTGATTTTTTACATAATTGATGATCCATTTTTAATGTCGAGTCAAATTGAGTTCAGTTACAAGGTGGGATAAATGTCGGATTATCGAGTCTGTTTTCAATACTTCTAAATGTCATTGATCAAATGAATTACCTTGAGATCTCTTTCCTGATGACCATGTACAATAAATTTTGCTATATCACGAGAAACTATATATCCTGGACCGTGAGCCCATGGTGGATATGAATCTTTCGGCCATTCCTGTGAAAGGGACCTTTGTCAGGTAATGAGGTAATGCATAAATGCCACTGCAAATTAAACTTACAAAAATTTCAAAGAAGAATGAAGAATCATACCTCTTCACTAACAAACCACTTGCTCTCTTGATCCCTGTGAGGGGACGACTGAAACGCTATGAGACCATACAGGACACCACTCGTAGCCTTCCCTTTGAGACTTGAAAGCACTTCATCGATCCTCACAAAAGCATCATCATCTGTTTTCATTATATACTTCGCAGGAAGAATCTTAGTCTGCATATCAGACAAGACTGTAAATGCTAAATCCGTTAAATAAATTCATATCTAGATGAATTATTGATCCCAGTTCTCATGTAAAATCTGAGTTTAATAGCAAAACAGGTTTTCCTACAGCAAGAATAACTTCCTTTAGTTTCTCCCTTTACCAAGTATGAGGTAGGAACGTCTTCATTTGCCACAATTGTCAAAAGACGAGTCTTCCTAATTAAGATGATCTTGTCAGGACGATTAATTTGCAGATATGCAACATGAGAAAGGCAGGCAGGAAGATACCCCCCCCCCCCCCCCCCCCCCAAAAAAAAAGACTTCTGGGAATTGCTTCCTAGAAGCCAAAAAGCTATCATGGCACGTCAATTTGCAATCTTGGCATACCCATTTTTGGTAAGCAATAAAGAAGCGAAGAATATACAAGCAGGTGTCGCTCATATACAAAAATGGGGGGTCAAGGATCCAAAAATACTGATTTAGACTAATACCACTGACATAGACAAACCAAGTTTGTGCACTATTTCTCCTAACTTATTTAGTTTTAGAGAGAATGGCCAAAGAGTTATAATTCTTTGATTTTGGATCATAATGGACAACATTAAAACGACTCACTAAATAAAGTCAACTACCTCTCTTAACTTATGTGAGTTGTGAAGATAATGATGATGTTTGCTACTAAGGGTCAATCTAAACAACCTCCGTGTTTTCACTAACAAGGGTAAGGTTGGTACATCCGATCCCCAAATCTTGTCGAAGTAGGAGCCACTAAATACGCACTATGACAAACTGAGATGTAAATAAACACACACGTAAGACTGGCACCACTCATGCACTCTAGGCCCCTTGGTGTCATCTCCACAATTAAATACCTTATGTAGTAAAGTCCAAATGAAAATTTAGCCACCATAATAGGATGATCTTCAACTCAGTTAACATTGTACCATAAGATAAGTATCATTGAAGCAGCACTATTCTACTGACTACTAGATTAGTATTCAATCAAGCAATAACAGACTCCAACAGCACTAAAAGAAGTAAATGTACATAATCATTAGCAGGTGAAAGCACACAGTAGCCAATATGCTATCAGAGATATTATTAATTGCAGAATATCTCAATAAAAGAAAGAAAATGATATATACAGCCCTAAGGGTTGTATATACGAAAGAATTTTGTATTATTTTTATGTAATTTAATATTAATTTTTCTTTGGAAACATAAAATTTAATTATACTTTATTAGTTTACCATTTATTCTTTCTTGGGAAGTTGAAAAAATTATACTCCCTCCTATTCACCTTAGCTGTCCCATTTTATTATTAATCTATAAGTCAAAACATAGCCATGCGGGATCTTATTTGATTCGTTTTGATGTCAAGATTATTAATATCAACTTTTTATAATTTTTAATCATATATAACTCGATATATTAAGGATTGAATAAATGCATTGGATAGAGTGCATAAAGTAAATGGGACACATAAGATGAATAGGAGGGAGTATAAAATATTAGTTATTACCAATTTCTGAATTAGATTCTCTTGAAAAGTTAAACTTATTAATAATAAAGAGAATTAATTAATTTTTATGTACAACCCTGTAAATATCAATACCCATAAAAGAAATGTACATTAGCAGCTACCTACCCCGAGAATGCAAACAGCAATAGTTTTCAAGCTGATTAAGCTGTAATAGTCCACAAAAGGCATCAGTTGAATGTCTCCATATGCTTGAGCTTCTTTCCACAGGTCAAGATTTACTTCTGCATTCTTGTGCTGCACATTCGGAAGCAGATTTATAGTTAATATGAACAACGGTAACTTAATAGAGATTTTGTTGCTTAAGAACATACTCTTTGTCCCACTCATTTGATACACTGCAGTTTTCAATTAAGAACCTTTTAATTAAACGTAGCAAAATGTGGGGACGGAAGGTAACTTAATCACTTACAAAGGCAATAAGAAAGCGAACAGCTACACTGCCTGAGCGCACAGCTTCATATTGCATCCAAGACCTTCTTAGGGCCATTCTACGTTCAAAGTTGTTTCCGACAGAAAAAACTCCAACGAGTAAAAAAATTCTTCTTTTTAACAATGGTGGGGCTTTGAGTTTATCAACATCAATAATTATATCCAAATCTTCGGATACAGGGAGATCTTTGGCTAAGCCCGACAAGACGCTCACGCCACCGGTTATTCTGACCTTGTTAACCAGCCAAGGCTCCAAGTTCTGCTTCCATTCAAAACAGTAAATTTACTATGAGCTAAGGATAACAATGCACATAGGTTATATGCCCTCAAATTGTAAATTTACCGAAAGCTCCTGTTTATATATAAGAAGAAACTCACATCTCTATATTTAAAGGAAGTTTGATGCCTTCCATTGACAGTCATGTGAAATCCTTCCAAACCAGCCCACAATGTAGCAGTAAAAGGGCTTCCTTCACTAAATGGGAAATTCGCTCTGACATGAACATGTGCCAAGGAACTGTTAATCTGCTTGTCACTAACTGGATTGCTCTTGTTTTTATTTTCTTCCATAGCACTTCTGATAAGTTGTTCATAACAACTAGCCAGTCCATCAACTGCCAATAGTAATTATCAGGATTAAGATATAAACTATATTTTAACTGAAGGAAGAGCGCGGAGAGCTTATAGAATAGTCCAGCACTCCAGAGTCCAGTGCCATCGTCCTAAGATATTAAGTGGGTCAGTTTTTTTCTAAGTATAAATAGTGAGAATCCAGACCCTGCTTTTGAGCGGGATATTGGGTATGATGATGATGATAAATAGTGAGAATCATGAATGAGCCTAGAGTGCTTGGGGATTTTCCCTTTCACCCTTGTGATACGGGTTCGATGGTCACCACCTACATGAAAGATTGATTCCCTTCCCCCCTTCCCAGTGCCTATTCTCTAGTCTAGCCCCTAATTTCCGGGAAAAAAGGGTGTAAATAGTATGCAAGATACACATAGATTTTGTACAAGTCAATATCGAACCATATGAACTATAGAAAAGCAGATCAATATATCAACATATTCTCAGAAACTAACCTTGGAAATATCTAGTTGACTTTCCACTGGGACATCTTTCTTCCTTTCCCCAGCCACCTTCATTAGTCCATGTATTTTGAACAATAACAGAATTTTGAGTACTATTTTCCTCTGGCAGATAGACATTATAATGCAAAATAATCGGGGGTTTTCGCTCATGTTGAAATCCTGCACTCTCAAGTTCAATTTGGAAGCTTCTATTCTTACCATTAGGAATACCAATCCAAGTAACTGAAGAATCTTCTATCAGACCACATGGGAGCTCAAGAAGTCTCCTACTACTATTCACAGGCTCATCAAAAGTACTAACACTAAACGGGCATTTAATTTCATTGGTGCTATTAACATTACCACCATCCGCAACAATTTTCGACGTTTTCTCCCTCTTTATAACCGACACTAACTCCCTCCAAGCAACCGAAGCCTCTTTCACACCTTTACTTGTTTCAGGCAACCCATCTGACCTTAACAAGACCGGGCGTAAATGAGGCCAAGTCGCAAAGGTTTTCAAATCATCTCCAGATGTATTAACCGAACTATACAATTCACTAAGTCCTTCAACATCAATTAGACCAGGCTTTTCTTTAACCTTTTCTACTACTGTCCCATTCTTTCTAGAAGGTATCCCAATCGAAGTAATTCCGGGTTTTTGTAAATCATTAGTAGGATGATTTCTAAAGAAATCATATGTTGATTGCTTTACAGGCTTTGATGGCTGAGTACTAAAGTAAGTGTACCTCACCACCAAAATGGAAGACAATACTAAAATTAGGGTTCCACCAGACCACCTTTTCATCCTCTAAAAACCTGTTTCACTCAACAAAAACCACTTCTATTACTATTAACAAGACAACCCATCAAGCTTTTAGGGTTTTTCAATCCATGATCTCAACAAATTTCAAAAAATTAGAAAAAATTTTAAGACAGACAATTCAAAGTACACTAACTGTAAATCTACAAGCCCAAACAAAAGAACCCCATATAGAAAATTGAATTGAATCTTCAAATGGGCATAGAAAACAGAAGATAAGTATTGTATAACCTTCTTAGAAATGACTAAGATGAATCTAAAAGTCAATACTTCATTCTTAAAACTAAGCACAATGAACTTAAATCACTATACAGAAATTGAGTACTGTGGTAGTGGGCATTGATGAAATTTGCTTCAATTTCTTCAAGTGGGTAGTTGTCTACTTGAGCTATAAAATCATGGAAGTGAACAACTGAACATAACCTAAATCAATGAAATATGAATAGACATACCATCAGGCACCAGTAAAGAGTAAGAATTTGAAGTGGGTATTTGAGCTATAAAATCAGGTATGAAAACATGAAATTTTCAATCTTCCAGATTTGTTCGAGACCAGAAACTGGGCAAAACTCAGAATTTTACTCTACCTAACTAGTCTTTTTACCTTTCCTTACGTAATCTAGAAAATTTGAATTATTTAAGTAAAAATATATTAAAAAAATTTCTTAAAATAAAGCATGGGATAAACTAATTTCCCAAATGAACAAGAATTTTCTAGAGCTGGGGTGTAGAGTTATTCATTGTTTTTACCCGAGTAAAGAAGGCTGGTTAAAAAAAAGTCAAATTCTTTGTTCGCTGTTAGTATTAGCGAACAAAGACTTAAACTTTTTTTAACATGTCTTTGTAGTTTGTAGTACTCACTCCTATTAAGCTCAAATGTCCCACCCCATCATCTTCATTGTTCATCTCTCTCATCTTCATCTCCCTCAAAGCCCTAAATCCTAAATCCCACTACTTCACCCCTGAAAATGGGTTCTCCATCCTCCGCTGCTCCATCCTCCGCCACCACCTCCATATCCATCACCTCCAGATCTTGTTCCTCCACCATTATAACCACCTCCGCCGCCTCCATAGCCTCCACCATCTCTACCACTGCCAGAACGCCGAGTTGATCCTTGAATAGGACCTTCATCTGGGTTTGATTTTGTAAGTCACATGATATGCCTCCATAGCCTCCACCATCTTCCTGTTTCACTAAACATGGATTTAAAAAGTATAACACAGCGTATTCTAGGTTTGATTTTATGGGTTTGATTTTGTGATTTCTGGAATTATGGGTTTGATTTTGTGATTATTCTTGAAAAATTGGTTGATTTGGATTGATGGGTTTTCTTTGTATCAAGATCTGGGTATTTTTATTTGTATCAAGATTCATTCTTTGTATCAAGATCTGGTGACTATTCTTTGTATCAAAATGGGTTTTCAAGATTCATTATTGTTTTTACGGGTTTGATTTTACTGATTTTGGGTTTTTTATCAGGTTTTTGTTTTTATCTATTTTTGTTGATGGTGTTTTTGATTTTGTGCTTTATTCATCTGGGTTTTGATTTTCATTTCTAACTTTATCTTTTCACTTTGTTCATTTCAATTTGATGATGATTTCTATGATGATGATGATTCTATGGATTTAAATTTTGACTTTATTTTAGTTGGGTTTTCTAGGTTTTTCTTGGGTTTAGTCTTTAATTTCTATGATGATGATTCTATGGATTTCTATGATGATGATGATTCTATGGGTTTTCTGGGTTGTTGAGATGCTTCTATGGGTTCATCTTCAAACCTATTTGAGCTTGTTCTTCCAATTTTATTATGAAATCATTAAATCTCTAATCTTTTCATTAAAAACTCATCACTCTCTCTCCTACTCAAAGGGTCCCATTTGACGCACCTTAAAAACCGTGAAAAGTCAAATGGGACATTTGAGCTGCATAGGAGGGAGTAATAGACAACAAAGGATTCTGCCAAAAAAAAAAAAAAGACAACAAAGGAGAGTTGGTCAAACAAGGTTAAACCGTTGTTCGAACATTGACCATATTTGACTAGATAAAACCTTTGTTCGCTGTTAGTCTGTTACCAATGAACTTGACTTTTTTTTACTATCCTTTAACAGCGAATAACCCTATATCTCAGTTTTAAGAAATTCGTGATTTATCCTGGGAAATAAGCTTATCCCATGTCAATTTTAAGAATTTTTTTAGGGAAATTCCACGTGGTAACCTGAGGTTTTGACTTTTCCACGTGGTACCCAAAATTTTTTAAAAATCCACGTGGTGACCCTGAGGTTTACATAATTGTTCCACCGTGACCTTTTTGCATATAAAAACATTAGTAAACTTTAATTTCGAAGCATTAAGGCTGGTGTACGCCTATTTATGCGACTCACCATTTAAAATATCGTCAATTTCAACATTTCCCTCCCAAAACATAGACCTTAACTCTACCATATTTGGATTTAGAGGAAAAAATATGATTTGAATGAAAGATAGTAGAGTTGGGGTTTATGTTTTGGGGGAAAAGGTTCAAACTAATGGTTATTTGAAATGGTGAGTCGCATAAATAGGCGTACAACAGCCTTAAAGCTTCGAAATTAACGTTTGCTAACATTTTTATGTGCAAAAAGGTCACGATGGAACAATAACGTAAACCTCAGGCTCAGGGTCACCACGTGGATTTTTTAAAGATTTGGTTACCACGTGGAAAACCCATAACCTCAGGGTTACCACGTGAAATTTTCCTTTTTTTAATGTTTTTTTTACTTAAATGATTCAGATTCTCCATTATCTATATCTATAATCTACAGAAAGAAGTATATATATAATAAGAAAATAATACATGACTTCTTAGAGTCTTACCAAATGTATTTTTTTAAACAAGAGCTAAAGCCTAAATGTATTAATTTAATAGGACCATAATTGATTATACGATAATTAAATTTAAATTTGTTTTAAATAATTATTTTTAGTAAGGCTACAATTGATTGAATGGAAATTTATTTTTCTAAATAAATGCAAAACTAAATCATATCATATCATAAATCATAATCATAATTCATAATCATCATACTCATAAATACTAATAAAAAAAACTCGTAAATAACACATGGCGACTTCTTAAAATCTTGCCAAGAGTAACTATAAATAAAAACTAATAAAAAAAACTAAAAAATATCACATGACGACTTTTTAGGGTCTTGCCAAATGTATTAATTAAAATAAAAGAATTGGAAAATAACACATAGAGACTTTTTAGAGTCTTGCCACATGTATTTATCTGACTAAGAGTCTAAGAAACCATCGAACATTGGGTAATTTGGGTTCGCAATCGTTTTTGACTTAGACACCATTTGACTCTACCTTAAGGTTAATGATGAGTATTGTAAGACTTTACCTTAAAATTACAATTGATCATTTTAAAATTATCAGTGATTACTTTAAATTTATAATTAATCACTTAAGAACTTTAAATGTATATTCAATCAGTCTAAGTCTCACCATAAGTATATCATTTGAATTTATATTTTTTTTTAAAATTTTGATACACAATTATTTTATTTTATTTTTTTTTGAAAATCAATTATTTTATTTTGATTGTCTAAATTTTCCAATTTTTAGCACGGGCTAAATGAACTATGAAAACTTGGCCCATCATATAATAAACCCAATGAAAACCCTACTTATTATCGTCTTTAGTCTATTTGGGAATTGGGATAACTCAATCAAATCTTCATCTCTCTCTAAATTTGTTATTCTATGGTTTTGTCTTTAATTTGATTCTAATCGGTTAATTGAAACCAATTTCTTTTATAAACAACAAAATTGGTTAAGATTTTGTTTTTTTTTTCAATGTTTTATAATCTGATTGAAGATGCACTCTGTTTAACCTAACGATTGAAACTTTTGAAGATATTTTTGAAGAAGAAGTACTCTTTGGCTTTTTGATCCAGAAAATCATATGTAAGTTCACTTTATCTTTTTGTTTTTTGGTTGCTAAAAAAATATAAATTGTTTATCATTGTTAATGCTTAAAAACAAATAAAAATTGTTTATCATTGTTTTATGCTGATGAAGTGTGTTTGGTTACTGTGTTTTTGATAGTCATATGAGTTATGTTAATATATAGAAATTTAAGAATAAGAGATTTAATTAGTACTGAAAACTTTGAAAATATCTAATTCAAATATGAGATTTAATTAATACACAATGATGAAAAAAAGCATGATTTTTGTCAGGTAAGATGATTTGTTTGTGGGCAATTGTAATAATTGTATATACTATATAGCAAGAAACTTATCTATGGGCAATTGTAATAGTTAAGCTAGTCAACCAAGAATACTTCTCAAAATACTAATCCGTGTAGTAATTGTAGTATGACAAGCGCTGAATAATTTTTTAGAGAAGTGCTTTCGGCGGGAAACGAATCATTGTGGTAGTGACATGTCACATTAAGATATTGTTTTAGTATAGTTTATAATTCTACAATTGATTTAGGTAATTTGTTTGAATTTCTTGAAATTTTAGATGATTGATTTAGGGTTTTTGGCTAACCATTTTCTAATGGTGGATTAGTAGTGAGGGTTTTTTGCCTATCCGAGATGAGGGTAGTAGCAAAGTGGTCATATCATCACAGAATAGGGTGTGCCTTGGCTTCTTCAATTTTTTTAAAAAAATTTCTTTTGCATAGTTTGATTCGGGCTAGTAGCTTACATAATCAAAGAATAGTATTAAAAAGCAACATTTTTCAAATAACCTTAATTCTCTTCAAGCCAAACCTGTTCCATGCAAATATTTTAGGCGTTATGGATGTTTCCGGAATCTGTTGATTCTCAAGAACTAATGCCAATTTATAACATAGCACTAGTTTCAGTTAACACTTTTATTTATACTGCTATATGGGTAGTGTTGATTAAGTACGTGAATTCCTTGTCTAGTTGTTTGAAGGCTATGTCAAGTAATGTTCAGTTGGTTGCTTGAAAATGACATCACTTTGTGCTGCTCATTCATATGTTGGCATGTAGAATGCTAACAAGGGACTTGTATTGATAATGTTTATCGAGTCCGGGATTTAATTGCATGAATATTGAGATGAACATGGTGGATCATTGTCTAATGTTTGTGTTGGAATCAATATTTGTGTAAGGGGAATGGAGGCAAACAAAATAAAGGGGTAAATGCAACGAAATGCACCTAAAATGAACTAAAATGTGTAAGAATGCAACTAAAACTAACCAAGTCATATCATGAGCAATTAATTGGTAAATAAGGGTAGAAGTGCAAGTAAAGATACTACAAAATAGACTCAAATGACGACTCGATGAGTGAGATAAAGCTCACTCATCAACTGGGTACCTTAAATTAATCAATTATGAAAATTAGTCTCTGTAAGTTTTTATTTTGTGTGTAAGGTATTGTTTTGGATTGTGAAATCTGATTACTTGTTGACTTTGTATTGGAAATTAAGAATTTGATTATAATTATGATAATAGGTGTTATTAAATTTGCTTATATAGTTTGATTGCAGAGTTGGTTATGGAAATTTAGAATTAGTATTTAGATTGAATGTTAAACTGGGAAAATTGAATATATGTTGCAGAACTTTTGCTCTTGTTCTTGCAATTTCATAGCTATGAAGGAGATAGATAATAATGGCGTGATTCCTATGGAGAAGATAATTAAGTAAGTTTCAATACAATTGTTCAAATTTTTATGTTGTAATTTAATGTAGTTGCAATTGTTGAGTTAATAGTAAAGTTAGAAATTTTTGCCAATATGGGAATTAGTCAATAATGTTAATATTTATTAGTATTGTTTTGATTGAATTTTCTAGGGAAGTGCCTCAATTGAAAGCAGTATTGAAGGAGATGAAGGAAGGTTTAGATACTGTTACAAACAAAATTCAAGCTTTGACAGAGAAGGTTAAAAAAATTCTTTTTTCTGCTAATTTTTTGATTAGCTTTGATATGAGCACTTTACATTGTTTTGTAACTAGATTAAATTCCCATGTTGAAGATAAAATCTTCCAGTTTGGTGATGATTATTTATATATTAAAAATTAAGATGTAGGTAGTTATTAATTTTCAGTTTTTTCAAAGTAAAACTGAAGTCTTCTTGCTTTCATCATTATTACCTTAAACTATGAACTTGACCAAAATTCTTATTATTTTCGTTGTCATGGTTTGATGTATTAGGTGAAGGCAAAGCAATATCCAACTGCTGAAGGTGTTAGTTATCTTGATGCAAAAAATTTGCTTCTTATAAATTATTGTCAGTCACTTGTCTATTACCTACTCCGCAAGGTAAAAGGAATGTCAATTGAAGGGCATCCAGTTGTTCGTAGCCTCGTTGAGATAAGATTATTTCTTGAAAAGGTTAGTGATACGCTTGCTTACTTAAGCTTAAGAGCTGATAGATGTCACTGGTTTAAATGAATATATTTGGGAATTCCTGCTGCAGATACGCCCAATAGATAAGAAGTGTGGCTATCGGATTGAGAGGATGATTACTGCTGCTTCAAATGATGCGGCAAAAGTAGTTTCAACAGAAAATGTGGTTGAGGCCACTAAGAAGTCAGAGGATCTGATAAAATACCGTCCTAATCCAGATATGCTTGTTCCCAAAGCTGGTATGGATGAAGATGTAAGTGTATATTTCATCCAAAAGGAAGCAAATATTTTACGTTATGAAGATTATCTAGATTAATTAATTCTGTCTGAGTTTTCAGGATCATGATGGTATCTATCGGCCTCCCAAAATTGCTCCTACTACTATGGAGGAAGGTAAGAAGTCCAAAAAAGAGAGAGATGCTGAGAGGAAAGGAAAGAATGCTCTACGCAAGGTCAAACAAAATGAATTTTTGAAAAGTCTGGTGAATGATCTAGAGGGTAGACCTGAAGAGGTTAGTTTTGTGTATGACCTGCTGTCTGCTGATTGAGTTAGTTGGTGTGAATTGGATTTTAGTGCTGAATTTGTGTTAATTGTGATGAAATAAAATATCAGGTAAGAGAAACGTTTGGAGCTGAAAGTAGGGAACATTCCAAATTCCTTGCACAGTGGGAGAAACGCGAACAACAAGAAGAGGAACTATTTAATCGTGCTCCCATTACAAAGGCAGAAAAAAGGCGGATAAAGCAATTAGAGAAATCGAATGGGTATCGACTCTTGTAATTTATTCTGAATTAATTGATTGCTTCATCAATTTGAATTGTCTGTTCGAATTGTCTTTCATTTTTGTGTAATGTAGGTTACTTGGCTTGACCGATGATTTCTTTGATGAGATTAATGCCTTACCACTGGGAGATGATGCTGACGATGAAAAGAGAGTTGCCTTTGGCAGCGCCAACAACATGGAAAGGAAGCATAAGAAGCGTAAGGTGTGTAATATGTGGTTAATATTACTCTAATAATAACATATACAGTTCTCTAAACAAACCAAAATCGATGAACGTGAGAGATTGTATACTTTAATTGGCCTACTTGATAATTGTCATTCACCTATATTATTCTACTCCGTTCATTCCTTTTTATTGATATCTTTCTATTGGTATCGATTATTTGTCCTTTATTCTGTTCCCCATTCAGGTTATCTTTGGCATACCTCCGCTGCTAAGTTTTTCAAAAGCCTGACCTTCACATGAATAAACCAACTTATTTAGTTCCTTCTCATTTTGTCTTCCTACTCGAAGACTCTCTTTTATGTCTTCATTTTGTATTTTATTCTTTAGGGTTGGTTTAGTTATTACCTTAACATATAGTTTCAACATCTCCAATCTCCTACTTGATCTCTCATAAAAGTCCCAACATTTTACGCACATTAGAGCTTCGTTTTTGCATTTATAATTAGTGATTGTTAGTAGATTTGAGAACTCGTTAGTTGGGTGCCTTTCTTTTTCTCATCATATCGAATTGGAATACCTTGTTTAGAGAGGACATTGCTTCCAGGTTTCATGTCTTAACACTGTTCCCAATTGTTGCAGAGAAAATATTGAAGAATGCTTTTTTTTGTTTGCCCCGGAGAGTCGAGACTGATCCTGCATGGTACGGAATGAAAATTGTTTGATATCTCTTCCATTTCAACTGTCAATAGAACGTCAGCTTCAACGTTATCTGCTTTTGAAGATGTCGAGCGTCTTACATGAAGCAAATGCCACCATTGAAACAAAGCTTTAGGTATAGACTTTAATCATCGGTTATTAGTCACATTGGAGGTTATAGTCGTAGTAAACGCTTAATGAAGAAACATGAAATTGGGCAAATTTTTGTATACTTGGTTAAAACATAGTAATTTGTTGTAACGCCTATTTTAGTTCTTAAAATATACTTTCTCCGTGCCATAATACTTGCTACTAAGTGTGACATGTTGTATGGGAAAATGTGACCATCGGTAGCAAGTATTATGGAACGGAGGAAGTATAACTCAAATGGTTAAAATACTTGTGCTCTTAAAAGTCTCTTATTCACTTTTTACATGAATATATAACGTGTAGATTGTTCACCAACATATTAATTTGTTAAAAACAAATACTTCACTTTTTAAAATACATATTTTGGATGATTAAATCACCTTAAGTTTGCTCTTAAAAGTGTCTTATTCACTTTTTACATGAATGATTATAAAACCTACCATAATTTTTAAACGTATTAAATGGTTAAAACATCTACTCTAGCTCTTGAGAGTGTCTCATTCACTTTTTGCATCAATGGTTATAACACATAATTTCATTTAAAAATAACTACTTTTAATTGAAAAAAAAAAATTTACTAATGCGTTTAAAAAGTATCTCATTCATGGAATGAAAATTTAGTGTAAATTGACTATTAATATTTTATTTGTTAAACACCTAATTTAGTTTTGGAAAATTTACATTCAGAAATCCGAACTTTTACTTGTTTTTTTTTTAAAATCTCACCTTTTGATTATATTTAAAAAATTCAGCCTTTAGTCTCTGTTACTTTTATAGAATATTTTTACCGGTGATCGGATTAATTTAAAAATTCATCATTTTTTCAAAGAGAACAAACAAAATTTTGGATTTTTAAAAGAGAACAAGTAAAAGGTAGGATTTTTAGAAGAGAACAAGCAAAAGGTCGAATTTTTAAAAGTAAAATTTTCTATTCTCTTTTTTCAAAAATTCGAAATTAACCGATTGTTCAGGTAAGTTAGGGAGGTATGTACTATAAAAGAAAACAGAAGCAAAAGGTCTGATTTTTAAAAAATAATCGAAATGTGAAATTTTTAAAAGAGAACAAGTAAAAAGTCGGATTTTTAAAGGTAAATTTTCCTTTATTTTTAAAATGCCTACTCTTACTCTTAAAAGTGATTCATTCACTTTTTGCATGAATGATTATACCACATACTTTAATAGGTAAAATGCCTACTCTTACTCTTAAAAGTCTAAGTTTTGTTAAAATATTATGTCCATTTTCATTATCAAAATACCTCCTCTCACTAACAACCATACTACATTAAATATTCACTAGGTGACCCCTTTTTTTATTTGGTCACTTTTTATTCTCCGGATAATTGAAGAACGATAAAATTTTGGCTAGCAAATTGTGGTGTTAAGTGTTAACTATTGATGGTTTGATGAAGTAGGAGGGCAATTATGGAAAATTTGGAAGAAGCATAAATTTGCTGGATACTTTTCTGTTGAGATTAAAAATTTATCCGATAAGTAGGCATAATTTGAATTATTTATTACAAGGTAGGTCGGGTATCAAGTGAATGAAAATCAAACTCAAGTCTCATATGGAGAATATAGTAACTATCAATTTGTTCTTGTAGCTAACTTTAAAAGGTGGCGGGATTTGATTAGAAGTAAGGAAACAAATTGAAACGGACGAAGAGTGTATAGGTATAACTTCGTTTTAAAGGTGACCCTAAAACCGTCAGAATCTAAAATAGTACTATGAGGTCCTTTCTAAAATGACAAATTCTATATTAAAACCGTCTCATCGTATGACGGCTTAACTTTCACATTTCAAAAGCGTTGTCATTATGTTAAGTGCATAGCGAAACACAATTACTTAATGCAAGACTAGGGATGGCAACGGGTCGGATCTGGACCGGGTCTAGGTGGACACTATTGATGGTGGAAACACTGCCATTAAAGTGTATATTTCAATTATTAGCTTGCAGCAAGACTATTGTATTATGGTAGGCTGGTAGCACCAGACAAATACCACTCCAACCAGAGGGAGTAAATAGTACACAAGGTAAAAGTGTATATTTCAATTATTAGCAAATCTCAAGAATAAATTATTAAACATTTTGTAGATAATGTAGCAACGCAAAAAAAACTAATGAACCGCCTTGCGGTTCATTTTCACAACTCAATCAGTATAAACTGATTACTAATGAGATCGGTATCAAGTATAGACAAACATGTATTGCCGTAGGTGCTTCTGAAAAGACGATTATCATTGTTCATGCCGCAATGGCAAGAAAAATCTTGGAAATTTCGAAACTTGGGATCACAATAACAAAAATCTTGAAATCTAAATGTGGATGGGTTTGTCATATGTCGCCATCGCAGCTTCCTTCACGGCCTCACTCATGGTTGGGTGTGCGTGGCATGTACGTGCAATATCCTCACTTGAAGCCCCGTACTGCAATGCTAGAACTGCCTCATGGATGAGTTCACCGGCATTTGGAGCCATAATGTGAACACCGAGGATTTTGTCAGACTCTTTTTCGGCCAAGATCTTGACAAGTCCTTCAGCATTATCGATTGCCTTGGCTCTGCTGTTCGCCATGAATGGGAATTTACCCACACGGTATGGAACACCAAGAGTTTTCACCTGCTCTTCAGTTTTCCCTACAGAAGCCACCTCTGGGTGCGTGTATACGACTCCAGGGACCAAATCATAGTCCACGTGTCCTTCCTTCCCTGCAATGAACTCAACACAGGCCACACCATCTTCCTCTGCCTTGTGTGCCAACATAGGTCCTGGGATCACATCCCCGATGGCATACACTCCAGGAACATTAGTGGCAAAACGCTCGTTGACTAAAATCCGTCCACCCTTATCCATTTCTACTCCAAGGTTTTCAAGCCCAAGCCCAGCAGTGAATGGGACCCTGCCAGCAGAAACAAGAACCACATCAGCTTCAAGAATAGTCTGCTCACCACCAGCTGCAGGCTCAACAGTCAGCTTAACACCATCCCCAGAGGTATCCACACCAACAACCTTGGTCTTCAGCTTGAATTTCATACCTTGTTTCTCAAGGGAACGCTGAAATTGCTTACGAACTTCACCGTCCATGGTAGGAACAATTTCTGGAGCAAATTCGACAACAGTAACCTCTGAACCAATCCGACCCCAAACAGAACCCATCTCAAGGCCGATATAGCCAGCACCTATAACCACAAGTCTCTTAGGAATTTCTTTTAGAGCCAAAGCTCCGGTAGATGATACAATCTTCTGTTCGTCAATTGTAACCCCAGGTAGAGACTTGACATCAGACCCAGTAGCAATAATTATGTGTTTACCTTTAATGGCAGTGTTTCCACCATCAATAGTGTCCACAGACACTTCAGAAGGAGAGATGAGTTTCCCATAGCCTTTCACATAATTTACTTTGTTCTTCTTGAACAAACCCTCAATACCTTTTGTCAAGTTACTCACAGCTTTATCTTTCTGGGCCATCATGGCAGGCAAATCAACCTCAACTGAAGAAAACTTCACACCATGGGCAGGAAAAGCATGCTTTGCTTCATGGTACATGTGTGAAGAATGAAGAAGTGCCTGAAATAACCAATACAACAGAAACTCTAAAGCCAAAGCATAAAGAATTGTTCTTGCAGTTAAAGAAAAGATCTAATAGAAGAGGATGAATATAGAATAGGTCTCAAAGCTCATACATGCACACCTAGGAGAAGATTTCATCAAGTACCCAACTAAATCTTAAGAAAAACCAGCTTAAAAGGTTTTCAACTGAAAAATATAGACGATGTGACTTCTGAGAATGAAAGGCTGGTTAACAATGCAAGTTCTAAGCCATTCAAGGTAGCCGACTGCCTAGGGCCCCAGAAATAAGGGGCCTTATATATTAAATGGTGCTATTCAGACCTGCATCTGAGCAACACTTTTTAAGTGATTTTTTTGTGAACTTTTTTTATATTTGAAGTAATTTTTAAATATAATGTTACAAGAAATTTTGTCTAAAATTATTTTATTTGAAGTGGAAAACTTTTTATCCTTGCTATAATGAACTCATTTTAAAAGACATCGCAAAAATAAATAAGATCTCAAAAACACTTGCTCTGCCCATACTAGGTAACATTTACACTCATGCAAAACTTGCCCTTCAAATTTATCTAACCCCTTAGTTTAATAACCTCCTTACATAAACAAATCACAGAACTACTAAAGGCATGGAAGTGAAGATTAGAATTTTCAATTAAAAAAAATGCATAAATCAACAATAATATTATACAAATTATACATCAGAACAAATTTTTCTCAACTCACTCAACCTATATATAATCCAACCCAGTGGCCAATACATGCATACAAAAAGAGCAGACAAAACCATTGATCTATTGAGTCACAAAAATCAAAGTCATACAAACAAATTAGTGAACAAATGCGATCAATCAGGTGATAAATACTGGAAAACTAGTTTTCTTTAACGTTCATCAAAACATTTTTTAGATTTTGATAGTAGTAAATCAAGAAAAGAAAGAATCACGATGTGGAGATGGAGGACATACAGTTATTCAAAGCTAACTAGAACAAAATAGACTTCCGGATTAATTATAGAGCAGATTTCTGCTCAAAAGCTACTGAAATTTCTATAGCAAAAAAAAGGAGGAGCCTATAGCACTCTTTGCTTTTAAGAATGAATCAAAACTCATGTATATGATCCAATAAACAAAGACATAGGACCAGTAAAAGAAAGGGATCAATCTAACTTAATTACACAAACAAATTGTCCAAAAAGGGGAACATAATCCTCAAACATGAGTTAGTGACCCCTCACCCCTCCTAGCCTTTGCTGACAAAAAAATGAAAACTTCTGTTTGACGATGGATTTTGATATCCAAGGGTGGAAACTGGAGTTAGTGAACGAGTTAAGGGTAATCCTCTATATGGATATAAAATGAAGAGGATAAAGAATTGAAGAAATTTAAACGGAAAACCCATTGATCTTCCCTCCCCTCCTGCTCCGTCCCTTTTATGCATCCAAACAAACTGTGTGCCAAGATTCTAAAGCATGGGCATCTCCCATATCAAAAAAATAACAATCGATTTCTATTGACGCAACAAGCAATTATATACATAAACACAGTATCAAGATTCTAGAGCAAGTTTAACACATGCTGACCCAAGCAAAAAGATAAAGAATTAATGAAGATCAAATTTTCACTCCCCTCATGTCTCAATTTATAAGAAACCAAACCAGCAAATGAAGTAGCCACCTTCACTTTTCTCCCGGTAAAAAACTGAAACACGTGTTTCAAGTAGCAACAGTCCATATGGCAGCCCAGCCCCAAGCAATAACAACCCACAAAACAGCTATCAACCCAGGAAACAGTGAGCCATGATACAGAGGGGTTTTACACTTCACCCCTACACCAAATACACATGATGAAGGAAGAATAGTTGACATTACTGAAAATGGGCAAGGCATAGGATTGACAACATGCTGGCAGCAAGAACAGGCTAACACACATCATGAAAAACAAGAGGAAACAACACAGCAGCCTGCAGATACAGAAAACAATAGCACAGATCTGACAGTCTGCCAGCTGACCTTGAGGGGCTTGCTGGGACCAGATTGGCATGACCTGGATTGGGACAAGGCCAAGAAACTCTTCTCTGCATACGGACCAAGGCATCAAGGGGCTAGAACCGTACTCATGGTCCAGGAGCAACGCTAGAGGAAAGGAAGAAACAGAGCTGGTCACAAGCAGAACCAGAACGTCTTTTTATTTTGATTTTTAAGTATTTTCTCATTTCTGTAAAGAGTAGTGTTGTTTTTAAATAATCATATGGGCAGCACGTGATGTCTCTTGTGGAACTCTATATATAAGAGAAGTTCCCCATGTATTAAACTCAGTTTTTAGCTTTCAATAATACAGAAGTAATACAGACCAAGTGCCTCCAAGGGAGTTGTGTGTGCAACCTTAATCTTATAGGTGTGAGTGAAGCACCTCCATTGATTCTCTTGAGTGTGTGAGTGAAGCAACCTCAAGAAAATCAAGAACTCAACCAAATTGAGGAAGTGAACCTTCAATTGAGTTGAGAAGGGTTAGTTAAGCCTGGTGAGTGAAGCCACGCCATACCAACCCAACCTATCCAAAACCAGTGACCAAGAATCAGGTTCTTGGATCACTAGAACCTGACAGTAAACCCATTATCTACCAGTATCAGTTGGGTGGATTTAAGGGACTAGCTGGGTGATCTCATAGCTGGCACAAGATCATCATAGAGACAGTACGTGGGAAGAACTGGGTGTGTAAATCTCAATTGATAAAAGAATTCACACAGCAACAGTACGAGGATTGTATCAGCCATTGAAAGGCTTGTTGTGTGATCTCTCAACTAATACAAGATCAACACAACAATAGCACGAGGATTTACATCAAAAACAGAGCAAAATACAGTAGAAATACGCTATGCTAAAATCACCAAAAAATTTCTTCCTAAAAATAACCATAAACATATAATCAATTAATAAGAAAACTAACAATACAAAAACCCAAGAACAACATCCATTACCATATAGCCACATCTAACCTAAATCAATTTAGTTGACTAGTTATAACCAACACAAAACAGTCCAAATTTTAATTTAACATCAAACTCCTTCCCAATATACATGCTCAGAATTCAGATCCAAGAAAAACTTCTTAAAAACCGATAATCAGAAACCCTACTACAATCAAGGTCATAAGATCGGGGAAAAAGAATCGGATTACCTTAGATGGAATACAACCAACGTTAAGGCAAGTACCACCGAGGGTACCACGTTTCTCAACACATGTAGTTTTAAGGCCAAGTTGAGCTGCTTTAATGGCGGCGACATAACCACCAGGACCACCACCGATGACGACGACATCACTCTCATCGGATCCAGAAGAAAAGTAACGAGAGAAGGAAGAGAGAGAAAGTGTGTAGCGAAGAGAATTGGTAGAGTTGCAAAGGTTTCTGGAAATTAGGGTTGATTTTCTTCGGGCGATGCTGGACATGGCCATTGTTGAAGGTTGGTAGAAAATTGAAAAGCAAAAGAAAAAATCAAAAGAAATGTCTATTGATTCGGCTTTAAAGTGCGCGTTCAGGAAAAAAGTTGAATAAATCAAAGGAAGTATTTAATACTCCTAATTTTTTTTTGAATACTCCTAATTAATACTCCATTATATTTTTAAAAAAAAAAAAAAAAAACTCCATTATAGACCCATTTAATTGTTGGGAAATTACAATATTAAATTTAGGGCTGTAAATTCGGTTACTCAGTTAAGTTTTAGGTCGGATTTCATCGGGTTCGGATATTCTCGGATTCGGGTTTTTCCAGGTGCTTTGCGTTTTGGATTGGGTCGAATCGGTTACGGGTGCAATCGAGTACGGGTCCGTATCGGGTTAATACCACATTGGGTCGGTTTCAGTCATATCCATTACGGTTTGGATTTGTATCGGGCTCGGTTAATACAATTCGAATCCAAATCGGTTATGTTGCAGGTCGAATCGGGAATTCGATTAGACTAAGTCGGGTCATTTTGGTTTTAGGTTAACGTTAATTCTGATTATTTTGGTTCGAGTTGACTTCGGATCGATTATATCATTTTTGAGTTGTGCATTTAGTTATTCTTATGATTCGAGTCGATTAAAATCCAATTCAATTGAGTTTTATGTCGAATGAAATTTATGATTATTATACCATTAATTTATGTTGAAATAGTTTGTGATTGGAGAATGGAGAGTTGTAGTCGGTTAATTAAGTTGTCGGTTGATAGGCAAATTTGGTTTAGCCTAAGATAAAGTCGATAAGATTTGATTGTGGGCCTGCATTTATTGTTTAATTTTAGCTAAACTAAACTTGATTCAATTCAATCAAACATATTATTAACTGAATTAAATTTGATACGGTTAAACTTAAATCAAGTTATATCGCTTAATCACATTGTCGGGTTAATCTCGAGTGTTGATTATGGGTCATTTTTGGTGGGATTATGTCGAGTACATATATCGGGTTAAAGACAGGTTCGAGTTGTAACAAGTCGGGTGCAAATCGAGTTCGGTTAATCACATTGTCGGGTCAATTTCGGGTGTCGGTTGTTCTCGAGTCGGGTACCGATCGATTATTGGTCTAAAACAATCGGGTATATGTCGGGTTACGGGTCAACATCAGGTCGAGTTTCGATCGATTACAGGTCACTGCACCTCGGGTCGGATACAGGTCGATTTCGGTCGGTATTACAGGTCGCATCAATTTTTTACAGCCCTAATTAAATTTTGGCACTCTATCAAATGGCACTCTTAATTTTTTATTATCAATAGACAATAGTATCCTTGTATTATTGAGCATTTTACAATCGTAACCTTTTAAAAGTTTTCCGTCCAAAACCTCTAACTTTTTTCTTTTTCTTTTATTTTTCAATTCAAAACATAAAAGAAAGTTAATGGTCTTGAACGATTTTGGACTGAAAAAGTTAAAAAAGAATACATTTGTAAAAAGCTCGATAATAGAAAGGGAAGCATTGACAATTAAAAAATACTTCGGAGTACCATTGATAAAATGCTAAAACTCAAGGGTATCATTGATAATTTCCCCTATTAATTTTTTTTATATACTAGTATTTGTTGATGATTTTTAATTTATATTTTATTTTCAATTTATAAATTAAAACATAGTTTAGTGAGATTTTGTTTAATTTTTTCAAAGTATATATTATTAAAATTTGTATCATTTAATAGTTTTTAGTTAAATACAATTTAAGGTATTTACGATTAAATATGTGTATTGACATACGTACGTAGATCAAATGGGGTAATAATAGTGAATATGAGGTGGAATTTATATAGTTAATTTTTGGCAAAAATAGTAATGCATCATCTAATTTAAAATAATTAAATAAGAAAAGTATAATAAGTAGTATAAAGAACAGAAGAAGTATGTGTGTTTCATGCGGTTGACGTATTTTAAGGAGGTGGTGGCGAATCATGGACTACATTTTGTATTAAGCATACTTAATTTTTGTATTAAGCATACTTAATTTTTGTATTAAGCATACTTAATTTTTGTATCAAGTATAATAGTATAATAATATGTGTATTGATGAAGTTACAAACCAAATACTTGAGTTTTAAGAATTAAAGTGCTAAGGAAAGTGTTTTTGTGAAGAGCTACTACAAGTTTCTAGAATGAATGAATACTTAAGAATACAAATACATAAATAAGCTAAGAAATAAAAGAGAAATGAGCTTGGTTTAGCTTATGGGCTGAATGTAGTGTATCTTTTCTTCAGAAAATGAGAGTTTATATAGCCAATTGCAGGAGCTTTCCACTTGTATTCATCATCATTGACGCGGAAGACCAACAAGCAACCTTCTTCATCATGAGGAGCAGATGCACAGGAGAAGCTGAAGCACTCAAGGGGAAGAAGTGGTGGAAGCATGAGGCAAAAGTTTCACGGACAAAAAAGGAACAATGTTGTGTTAAGCATGAACCAGTTGGCTCGACTGGTCCCAGTCGATCGGTCGACTTGTTTCAGTGTTGTGCAACTTTTCTTCTTCAAAATTTTTCTAAGTGTTGGCCATTGAATTTTTGCAATGCTACGAATCGACCCCCAGTCGACCATGCTCGACTCCTTCATGAATTTTCACCAAGATTTGTCATTTTAAATCCGAAGGCTCGGGTTTTGATTCCCGTGGTTCATTAAGTGCCCGATCACCTTAAAACTTCCTCAAAAGCGACCAAAAACTCTTGAAAACAATTAAAGCACTACACTACAAGCGTAAATCATAGAATTTGATCATGAAAGGCCTGAGTTGAGTAAGATATGCACAAAAATGAATTAAAATCAATTAATATCGATGCGTAAATCGCGCGATAAGCGCGTGTATCAGAGGTGGGGTGGGTGGGTATGGAATGAGTATGCCACCTTACCCATAGCATGTAGGAATTTTTATATTTATATCCACCAACTACCTACTAAATTCATATCAATACATATCCTAAACTTTAAGTGCTTGTGTGTTGGTGGTTGAAAAGATGAATAAGGTAAGATAAAAATTATTATTGTGGATTGTATGTTATTTGCTCTAATCTTTATTAATGTGGTGGGTCTATTAATCTCAACTCACTTCTAATTAGGAGCGTTCAAAATTGAATATCAGATCCATTCAGATTCAAAAACTCGAATATTCGATTTTCAGATTGTGAAAATCATGATACGATTTCAATTTAAAAAATTTGGATATTCGAAATCCGAATATCAAATTAATTTGGATTTGATACCGAATATCTTGTTTTTAGATACTTTTAATTATTTTTCTATTTAAATTGCATATATAGACTTATAAATATTTAAACTCACTTCTCTTTTTTCTTTAATCTAAAATTAGTAAATTAATTTCAAAAAATCGAAAAATGATTTGAATTTTCAAAAAAAAAATTAACAATCTAAAAGTTATGACGAGTATCGTAAATATTAGTATACTAGTATGGAAACTCATGCAATGTATGCACGAAGTTGTTAGTATAAAGTATATATAATATAAATTTTAAAACGGATTTAATTGCATGTTTTTATGTCAAAAATTGCATGTTTTTAAAATAGAGATGTAATTATATGTTATCAGTACAAAATTAGATGAGGATCATAAATATTACTATACTAGTATAGAAACTCATGCAATATATGCACAAAGTTGTTATTATAAAAGTAATATATTATTAATTTTAAAAAGAAATTTAATTACATGTTTTCAAAATAGAGATGTAATTACGTACACAGATAGATATTTAAAAATATATAGTGCTTTTGGTGAAGAAAATTAAGAGTTCTTATACTTTTTACGGCAAATTTAGGTATTCTTCCAACAACATTATTATATTAACTCTTTGTCGTTCTTAAAATATTTTTTAATTATCATGTATCTTTTTGTTTCTTGATGAACAATTTTTAGAATTTAAAATTTTAATGAAGAAACTTTATAAATTAGCAAATACTTCAACATAAAAAAGAAAATATATATTCTAAAAAACTTAAATTGGAATACTTATGTACTTCTAGCTTTTAATTTTAAAGATATAATATTCAAAAAAAATTTAAATGAACATATTTTATTGTGATATAGTACTTATGTATTAAGGAATAAGTTGATACTTCTATTAACTTTGGTAAAAATTATCTCATATGACAAATCACTATGAGAATATCATGTAAATTTTTACTGTTATTTGTCAGATTAAGCTTTATCTAGTTTTAATAGTTGTTACACTTATGTTTTTCACGCTATTTAATGCATGATTTTTATTTTTAATATCTTTAATTTCATATGATAAAAAATTCTAAAAAGTTGATATATTATGAAAATACGCATTAACGCGAATCAAACAAGATCACACTTGACCATATTTTACATTATACATGAAGTAATACTTATAAAATAAGATCAGTTGATCAACAATAGTTCCTACAGAAACAATAGCAACTAATTAAATCCGAAAGAAGTATATGATATGATGATATAATACTCCCTCCAATTCTATTTAGTTGTCACATTTTCTTGTTTGTCAAATTTATACCAATTGTCACATTTCTGTTTTTGTTAATCTTTTTTTTCCTAAATAGCCCATGTCCACATAAGTAATATCCAAAATACCCTCATTTTTACTACTTACAATATCTCAACTAGTCCACTACCACCTTTACAACTTACAACACCTCCACTACCACATTTACAATTAATATAATCATTTAAAATACCTCAATTACTCACTTTTAATGGACCCCACACTATCCTTAATAATCATGCCCAAGCAAATGAGACAAATTGTTGTTAAAATCGCGATTCTCATCTACGATTCTACGAATTTATGATCCGAAAACAAGCGAGCGATTTGAATCGTAGGTAAAACCTTAAAGTTGTAGAATCTTACGATTCTAATTGGAATAAAATTTTTAGAGGTAGAATCATAACATGACTCTACGATTCTATGATTTAACAATTCAATTCTACAAATTTAGTATCAATTATTTTTAATTTTTCTTATGTACCATCTTTTACTCTTATACACTTAAATTTCAAATGCTCATTCTTGAAAACTTTTAAAAAATATATTCCTTAATCGACATGAAAATTTGAACTAATTATTATAGAGTTTTCGTTATATTCTTAAAAATAAAGTCAAGAAACTTTAATTCATTAATTCAAAATTTTGAATTGGATAATAATGATAAGAAACTTGATATTTTTACAATATTTAAGCTTAATTATATAATCGTACGATTTTATGATTCGATTCTACCGTTTCGATTCACCTCTCTAAACGATTCTAAGTAGAATCGCGATTTTGACAACTTTTAGACAACTAAATAGACTTGGAGGGAGTATCATTTAACTACTCCCTCCGAATCTTTTTAGTAGTTCCCATTTACTTTTTTTTGGCAAATAAAAGACTTTTTCATTCACTAGAAAAAAACCAAATACATCAAAGACTGGAACTCGGAAAATCCTATTTGCATCAGTGTAGAACCGGAGCCCACCTTCTAGGAAGGGTTTCCCCAGCCCACTCTTCATGTGCATACGGGCAAAACCCGAGGCCAAAAACAGGCCGACACAAAGAAATCAGCCAAAAAAATAAAACGTTATACAGTGCGTAAATAAAATAAATCCTCAAAACTAAATACATCATAACAATTGAGGAAACATTAACAAGTCCAGCCTAAGTCCAAGAGGCAGCAACATCCCAGGACACAACAACTCACACCAAAATCAGCAACAATAAGCAGCAGCAACATCTCAGGCCAACAACGAGTGTGGCAAATCATCAGCAGATAAGCATCATGTTGCAACAGTACAGTGCAACACGGCCAGCAGCAGCCATGTGTGGCAGAAGCATGACAGGAACACTAACAAACAACAGCAGCTTCGATGGGACTTGCATCAACAGTACACGCAGCACCCAGACCAGCATCCAACTATAGATAGGACAACAACAACGAATCATCCTCATGAAAGGACAACACCATGACTCTAACAGCACCCAACATCATCAGCAACAACAGAACAGTGCAACAACAATTAGTGATGCACACAATAGCAATGGACAGCAGTACAAACAGGATCCAAGACAGTAGAAATCAGCAGCTAAAACCAGCATCATAAGCAGCATAAAGCAGCACAACAGCAATACAAACTGATGCAGCAGCTTCAAGAGAACAACTCTAAAGCATCAAATAGTACAGAGTCAACGTGAACCAGCTTATTTGCATCATCCCACTATCACTGGAGCAGCAACAGCGTGTAACAACAGAGGCAACAAGCATATCAGGAGATGATACCAAACTATGAAGCCAGCACCACTCAGCACACAACAATAGAGGAGCAGCAACAGAGCATGCATCCATTATGACCACAACAACAGCATAGGTAACATCAGCAGTACATAGCCTCAAGATCGAAGCACAAACAACAGCCCAACACACTAAGAAGTCAGTATAGTCCAAGGCTCTCTTCAAAAACAGGAAAGGCAACAAGAAAAAAAACTCAAGGAGAACAACAAAATCATTAGCCATCCACATTCAACCACATCCAGAGACCCTCACATTAGCGTGAGCAGGCTTCAACCTATATGTGTAAAAGGATCATCAACATTCAGTGCATGACACCTATGATATTACTCAACTTTAATCAACTCAACAATAAGTTTAGGAGATCGAACAAAATGATTCCATACTTATAGGGGTGAAACTTATTTGGATTAAAACCGCAAATCGAACCAGACCAAACCGAATAACAAATATGGTTTGGTGTTTTTTTAATTTGGTTTGGATTAGGTTTGAAAAATCACAAACCGAAATATTAAGGTTTGGATTAGGTTTGGGATTTTCATAAACCGCAAACCGCAATTTCAGACCGCAGACCGAATTTTTAAAAAAATTATATATAGGTATAGCCCATTAAATATACATAATACATTAGCCCAACCCATTAATAAAAAAATTTTAAAAAAATATAAAAACCCTCACATTCTACCAGCCCACTAATACAACCCTTAACCCTAGGCCCCGCCATCCTCACTCCTCACTCTTTCATTTTAATTTTTTAGTTTATTTCATCTCCCTCACTTAGTTTCATTTCATCTCAAAACCCTCTCCCATTCTACCATCCCTCTCTCAAAGCTGCACGGCTGCACCGTCCTCACGCCGCCCTCCCAACTGCCGGCAAATAGCAAGTCTTTCTTTGATTTTTATTTTCGTTTTTTATATCTTTGATTTTTATTTTCGTTTTTTATATCTTTGATTTTTATTTTCGTTTTTTAGATCTTTGATTTTTATTTTCGTTTTTTATGTTCGTTTATTTTCGTTTATTAGATCTTTGATTTTTATTTTAGTTTTTTATGTTCGTTTATTTTCGTTTTTTATGTTCGTTTATTTAGATCTTTGTGTGTTTGTTTAGATCTTTGTGTGTTTATTTTCGTTTATTAGTAATGTGTGTTTCAAACCCTAAGCTTTTCTGTTTATTTTCGTTTAGATCTTTGAATTTTTTTTCTGTTTTTTGGGTTTTCTGTTTATTTTCTAGAGTATTGTCAATTATTCTTGTTTTCGTTTATTAGAAATTGAAAATTCGGTCTAATTCGGTCCAATTCGGTTCGGTGCGGTCTACCAATTTAAATTGCGGTTCGATTTGGTTCGGTCTGGAAATTAATTTGGTTTGGTGATGGTCTGAAATTTTGGAGACCGAATTAAATATGGTCTGATTTGGTTTTGGTAAAAGACCAAACCGTAGACCGAACTTTCACCCCTATCCATACTACCTCATTCCGACACTCCCAAATATGATAAAGAGCAGAAGCGTACACCACGATCATCACTCGTTGCTTGGCTCGGGAGAGACCGATTTTCTAAAATCCATACGATCAATCGACCTAAAAATTACACCTGTCCAAGCCTTTATCTGAGCTACACATAACCGACTAAAAGGACACTCAAAAAATAAATGCTTGTGTGTTTCCGAGTACTGACCACACAATGGGCAGGAGTCCTTATCTACCACACCAATACATTTAAGCGTATCCTTAGTTTTGAGCCCTTGACGAGCAACAAGCCAATAAATGAATGTAGCTTTCGGTACGGACAACCTATTCCGGACAAGGTTACGCCAAGGCATCTTAGGACTAGTCCCTAAACAAGATTCATACACCTCTTTGATAGAGTAAGTATCCTTGCAAATCCACGGCCTGAGACTTACCGTAACCTGACACATCTTTTTAATGGTCCAACTAGCGGTAACTGGAGCATTAAAAACCTCCCATCTTGCACCCTTCGTGTACACCCCGTGGACCCACTTGACCCACAAAGATTCCCTCATCATATGAATGTGCCACGCTATCTTGCCTACTGCGACCTGATTCCAAAGTTGAACATTACGCAACCCAAGGCCCCCAACCTTTTTAGGAGTACAAATAGAATTCCAACTGATGTTGCCCGGCTTGGTGGAACGAGCAACTCCAAACCACAGAAAAGAGCGACAAATGGAATTCACAATATTGATCACTCTTTTCGGAAGAATAAAGATTTGGCACCAGTATGACGTAATCCCTATCAAATTCTCAATACCCAATTACCACATTTACTTATTTGGCAAATCATATCAATTGTCCCATTTTCTTTTTTGTCTATCTTTTTTTATTACCTAAATACCCCCACATTTCAAATTCTCAATTCCCAATTACCACATTTACAATTAATTTAATCAATTAAAATACTTAATTACTATTTTTTTAATTGACCCAACACCACACTTAATAACCGTGAAAATCCAAACGAAAAATCTAAAATGATTCGGAGGGAGTATTAAATAGTGTTAAATACGAGAGGGTAATATTAATAAAAAAATCCAAGTACTTTGTCGGAGTTTGTGCAAAACAACACTAAAATCCAAATCCTATTGTTTGAATCTTTTATTGGTGTTAAGATCAAAGATTGACAATCGAGATTAATTGGCGCTTCCAAATAGTCAAATACACCAAACACCAAAATCCAAACACAAAGCTTCGTCCACATTTTTTTTTTTTTTGGAAATTCGTCCACATTATTTTACTACACCTTTGTACTTTGTACATTATTTTATTACACTCCAAATAGTATGTATTTTTTTAGGGAAATTCCACATGGTAGCATCCAGTTTTGATGAAATGCCAGTAGTAGCACTTTTTAAAGAAAATTTTACATGGTAGCATCTAGTTTATGCACTATCCAATTGCCGTAGCCTTTTCCGTTAAAATCTTGTTAAATTCCGTTAAGTTCATCAATTTATAAGTTTTTTTCCACATGGTAGCATCCAGTTTTTGTTAATTTACCATTTTAACTTTTAATTCACTATTTTAATGTTTAATTCACCCTTTAATTCATTAACGCTCATAAATATTTAATAATTTTATTGAAAAATTATAAGAAACTATCTAATTGGGTCGAAACAAGTACTTATTCGCTTATTTTTCGATACGTAAACCAAAAAAGATATTTAACGTCATTTTTACCTGTCGTAACGATTTTTTTTTTCAAAAAACGGATGTTGCAAATACCCTTATGTGGTAACTCTTTTGAAAATCCGGTCGAAACAAGTACTTATACGCCTATTTTCCGATACGTAAGCCGAAAATGATATTTGACGTCATTTTTACCCATCATAACGATTTTTTGAAATAACGGACGTGGCTACTATCCTGATGGGATAACTCTTTCGAAAATTCGATCAAAACAAGTACTTATTCGAAAGAGTACTTGTTTCGACCGATGAATTAAACATTAAAATGGTGAATAAAATGTTAAATGTATTTTTCCGTATAATTATTCAACATTTATAATTTTTTTCAATAAAATTATTCAACATTTATGAGCGTTAAGGTATTCAAAACAGTCCCGATGACCAGATAGACACTCGACTGTATAACCGAACTCGATTTGACCCGACTTAAAAATAGATCTACAATTATGTAAAAACCAATGTGAACACAAAACCCGATTTTGAACCGACTCGAAATCAACCCGATGACCCGAATGAACACCTCTAACGTTAATGAATAAAACGGTGAATTAAACATTAAAATGGTGAATTAAAAGTTAAAATGGTAAATAAACAAAAATTGGATGCTACCATGTGGAAAAAAACTTACAAAATGATGAACTTAACGGAATTTCACAAGAACTTAACGGAAAATGCTACGACAATTAGATAGTGCATAAACTGAATGCTACCATGTGGAATTTTTTTAAAAAAGTGCTACCATTAGCATTTCATTAAAACTTGATGCTACCATGTGGAATTTCCCATTTTTTTAATAAGTACAATCAAATCAGGGCAGGCCTTAGGGGTGGGCAAAAGAGACTGTTGTCCAAAGCCCTAGGACAAAAGAACAAAATTAATGGTTGCATAAGGCTCTATAATCTATATAGTGATAAATTAAAGAAAAAACACCCCAATGTGCTATTTCGCCCAAGGCCCTAAAATATCTAGGGCCGACCCTGAATCAAATACTTCTATAATTATTGGAAAATATATGTTATTACTAGATTGATGTACGCTTAAATAATATTTTTTGCGTTTTAAAATACTTGTTGTATTATAACTATTGACATTATTCATCGTTCAAGCTTATTTCATATATTGCGGTTAACGTGTAAGAAAAGATATAGTCATATAAAATCTTATTTAAATCGCTTAATTGCACACTTTCATAAACTAACGAAATGTATTTCTAAATGAATATAAATAACAAAATAATATAAAGTAGTATTAAATTATGTAAAAAAATCAAATTCAACAAATATAATGAAAGGATAAAGAGTAAACAAATCTTTAGAACAATGTATGTACTACTATCTTCGTTCCAATTACTTAAACATTTCTTTTTACACGTTATTTAAGGTATAATGTGAT
Source organism: Amaranthus palmeri (assembly GCA_019776075.1). NCBI lineage: Eukaryota > Viridiplantae > Streptophyta > Magnoliopsida > Caryophyllales > Amaranthaceae > Amaranthus > Amaranthus palmeri. The sequence continues at coordinate 1,322,887 of JAAKBH010000018.1, forward strand.
ACTAAATAATTTTATTTTCGTTCGACAAAAATAGAAAGTGGACAATTAGGGTGAACTAACAAAATAAGAAAAATGAACAATAAGAATGAGACGGAGAGAGTTCAACACGGTCCGGTTTGGTCTGGTCTGACACTAAAATCAGACCGGATCGTTTAAATCACCAGACCGGGCCGGACCAAACGTTTACAACGGTCTGGTCTGGTCTACGGTTTTTCATTTTTATAGTTTTATCCAAATTAATACATGTATTTATGCAAATATTTCACACCTATAATTAATAAATATAATAATTTGTAATTAGTGAATAGTATTAACATCATTCATGTACACTTCATATTGCTATATAAAAATAACTAAGTACATCTTAAAATACTTCCTCCGTTCTTTTTTACTTGCAACATTGGTGATTTCGGTACTATTCATTAAGCAAATTGACTTTTATATTGTCGGTAATCTAAAAGTTAAAACATAGTCATATGAGATCTTGTTTGAATCGTCTCGATTCAAAGTTTATTAATTTTGAGTTTTTATAATTTTTCGATATGTATAATTAGAGATATTAATGATTCAAGTCGCACATTGGGGAGTGTGAAAAAGCAAATGGTGCAAGTAAGATGGAACGGAGGAAGTATCTAGGTAGCAACTTAACTTTTAAAATACAAAATTATGATTTTCAACCATTAAACGGTTTGCGGTCCGGTCTGGTCTGAAAAATAAAAAACCGAGATCAGACCATAAACCGTAATTTTATTTGAAAAAATCCAGACCAGACCATTCAAACCATAGACCAGACCAAATATTGAAATTCCGATTTAGTTTACGGTTTAGACCAAACTTTGTTCGGCCCTAATTACAAGTAATTTGAGACATAAATTAGTACAAGTACTCCACCCCTAAATTGCGGTCAATTCAGTCAGCGTCTGAGTGATAACTCATAAATACTTTCTCTTTCTCTCTCTTCAATCTGCAGCGGCACCTGACAATGTCATTCTCCCTCTGATTCCTCTGCTCAATCTACTACGCTTCTTTAACAACCTCCATTGTCGTCCGTCATTGCTCTCTTTCTCTGACTTTGCATGTTCCAGTTTCACCAGGTATTTTCAAACCCTAGCTTTCACGTTCTCGTCTCCCATTTTCTCTCGTTTTTTTTAAACCCTTAATTTGTTCTTCAATTTCATCTGACTTTGAATGATGCTGAATTCTAAGTTTTTGCTTCTCAATTTCTGTTTCGATCTGTTTAAATATTTCGAAAATTGAAATTGTGGTGACTAGTTTATAAATCATTTATCAAACATTTTTTTATGGGAGTAAAAAACTAAAAAGACAACAAAAAAACCAATCAAAAAACTAATTGCCAAACACCCCACCAGGATTATTTTTACAGTTTAAGATTTGGTGAATTTGGCTTTTAGCTTGAGCAAAACATGGTTAGAATGTGATAATCTACTACTCAGTTTAGTAATTTAGTACTATGTGGTGGCTAGTCTGACTCTGTTAGAGTAGCAAGCATTATTTAAGAGGTTGTGCTTCCCAGAGCTATGAATGTTGTGGTGATTTTGGACAGAGGGGTCTTTGAGGGTGTGCGAGGTGATCGACTGCACAGGGCCCCTCTTTCTCCCGTATACAAAAAAGTTAATAAAAAAAACAGAAATATGTTAAATTTATTGATAAAAATATTATATTATATTTCCTATAAATAAGACACACAACAAATTTAGCACAGGGCCCCCAAAATTTCCAAGACGGCTCTGATTTTGGATGTGTTTGGATTAGAGGATTTGGAGAGATGACAAGGGAGGGTGACTGATATAGATTGTGGCAAGAAAAGATTGGGGAAGGGAATATGGTTAATATGATTTCCTTTCAGTTTTTGATAAGCCGAATTGGTCTTAGTTGAAATGATTTTGAAGGAATATTCAAGCTCAATTATCTATTCCCTAACTATTACAAATAAAGATACAATTAAGTGCAGTACAAAATACAACTTATGTTAACTTCAAAAAAAAAAAAATAAATAAAACTTATGTTTGTATTCTACTTTGTGTATGACAATTGACTCCATGCTTTATTGAATACCAAAAGGACGACACCATGAAAGTTTGCAACACTTAAGTAGCATAGAATTCTTGATAACCGATTGAAGGCGATTTCTAACTGTGCTTTTGTTATATTTTCCTCACAACGAGATGCAAGTAATCGCATAAAATACTTGGTACGAAGTGAGTAATCTAAATGATTATGTGATTTTGGAAAATAATAAAATCAGAATCAATTTAAAGAGTGTATAAAGTTTTTTAAATGATCGAGTGTAGAGAAAAGATAAGGAGAAGTCAAGAATTTTAAGTGTATGAAAGTATATATACATCCTCATGTAGTGTCCTCTATTCATAGAGTTTGTGCATGATTTCATGACTAATAACTAATTTGTAAGCTATAATAAAGACACACAACCTTTCGTAATATCACATTCATCCACGAAAAGTTGCATCTGTGAGACTGTGAGTGCTCAAATGAGGAAATGCGAATATCATTAAAAAAAACCTACAAAGGATTATGTATCGTGAAAACTAAGATGCTTGAACGAGTATTAAAGTGTTCGGACGAGCAACCAAGTGCGCGAACAATTACAACAATCATCAACTCCTTTGAACTTGGTTTGCTTCCTTCGTTTCGTTCTTGCTTCGTATGTTTTAAAGACTTGGTCATTATAGCTTTAATATTTGTTTTATCCCACTATATTCATAGTATAAGGGATGTCCACACTAATCTTTTTTCCCTTTTATGTTCTTTGTTTTTTTCCCTCTTTCAAATTCAAATTCATGGCTAGTTTCATAAAATTATTTTGCTCTTAATGTAGAGATTAATGATTATCATTATTAAGAATTTATGCAACATTGAATTTCCTGATAATGAATTTGGGGGATCACTTTCTTACTCTTTTAAACATTTTTAGGTAGAGCTTCAGGAAGTAAGGGGAGGAGAAGCAACTGATTAAGAGGGATATATGTTCTTAGTGAATACTTTCTTATGATTAAACTTCAGGAAGGGGAAGAGAAAGTTGTGATACTTGAGGGAAGGGAGAGTGTAGAAATTGAGTTGTCTTAAGATATTGTATATTTCTTGTAAAGTGGCTTTCTATTTGAGTAATGGAAAGAATGTATTTATATTTGCAATTAATGATGATTGATGATATGCACTTCCCCAAATTTCCTCTCTTTAATGGAAGAAGATGATTAGACAAGCGAGGAGAATCACAGGCTCGTGTGATAATGGTAGCGAACAACACATTGTGGTATGAGGAGGAAGTTAAGGTCGTATTGGAGAAAAAACATGTTATTTTGCTTTAGGAAAATGTAGGCATGGAAGAAAGCATTGGACTTGAAAGGCAAAGTTAGAAGTGGACGAAAAGGTATAGAATACTTTGGACTCATGAGGAAAAAATATTTATAGGATGGCCAAAAGAAAATAAAATGTTAGAATAAATCTTAGTAGGTTGAGTTGTGTCAACATAGCATTCTTCTTCAAAATGAAGAGATCGATGATAGATAAAAGTAGTACTTAGACGTGTTGTTCCATAGGAGACGAGGTCATGGTGGTGTGCTAATGGGGTGATGCAATTGTATATGTTATCGTGATGTCGGGGATGCGTCACCTCGTGGTGTTACTAATTGTTCAGGTATACTGGAGTCTGGACAGTAGGGGAAGGCTAGAAACCATGTGGTGCAAATGCTTTGTGCATGAAGTGTGCGTAAGGGTTCAAATGTTTCTTTTGTGATGCTTTGTTCAATTTATCGTGCACTTTCGTATGTCTGACATTTGTGCCCGCCGCCATAAATGTTTCTTTGTTAATTTTTAGTGTGGCTCTTCCACTAGTTTTTCCTTGAAATGGATGTATCTATTCAAATTCACCCCTGAGCTGAAGTTACTAAGTACTAAAATTTGTTTCAATTAAGTTTTTAAGGTTGCTTGTCTATATCTCAGGTTTTTTAAAGAGCACTCAGTTCGTGCAGTTTGGGAATCCTAAGTTGCACTTCTTGATCACTGTTGCTCTATTGCATTTCATGATGGTATGGCGTTATTATATATTATACAATGATGTGAAATACGACTTATTATGCCTGTATTTTCTCTGCTTTACTCTGGTTTATGATCCTTTTAGCCCAAGGTTTCAAACATCTCAGATTCAGAAAGTTTATCTGACAAGGAAGATGAAAGTCAAATGCAAAAAGTAGATACATTGGGGTTTGGTATCACATCTGAGGTTGTAGGCTTGAGACATCTTGGGGTACTGTGATATTTTCTGTTCACTTAATCTAATTGTGTTATCAAAATCAATATCTTAGAGTTTGCTGAATTTTGTTTCTAAAATATTTGTCACTTTCTATCGTGCTTGAACATATTATTCATATGAGATATTGAGAAGCCTTAAATACCATGATAGTCATTATAAGCAGAACAAATAGAGGAAAGTTGAAATTGAAATGGAATAGTCAATACACAGGGTGCAAGATGGTAATTGATGGTTGAAGTATTTCATTCATGTATTTCATTCATTCTTCTTGAAGTAATTGAAGCATATTGATTGCAAGATTTACTTCTCTTTTCTACAACTTTCTTTGATGGTGGCTTGTATATTGCTACCATATGATTTCTTTTCGTCATGGTACTGCAATTATTGGATTTATACTCATGTTTTGGGATGACTTGGTTTCACTAAGGACTTATTAATGTGATTTTATCATATTGATTTATCCCTCTCAGGAAAATGTAGCTAGCTCATCAGGAACCAATTTGAGATCTTCCTTCATTGGCATGGGATTTTCTCCTTCTTTGATAGACAAAGTGATCAAAGAGAAAGGTGCTAACACTAATTTTTTATCACAACATATATACTTAGAAAAAAGTAGCAAAAAATTTACTTTTCTAATGTTGTACTGTGAACATTTATGTGGCTGACACTGATGGACATCTTTCTGAAAATATCAGGAGAGGAAGATGCTGATTTGTTGTTGGACACTCTCTTTGCATATTCAGTAAGTAAGAATGTTTTATTAGTTCTAATCTTGTGTATTTTTGAATTTGATTTTTAAGCTTCCAACAGAGAAATTAACATGACCGGAGATAAATAATTTTTTTTAAGCATTACTATTTGTCCGTGTCATGGTTCATAAGTTACTACAATTCCCACTACGTTTTTTTTAAATTTTTTTGTTGATTTTGACATCTTGATACCCTTTTCTACCACTAAGTTACATGATGAAATTATCAATGTAGAAAAAATGATAATTGAACGGGAAAAAAAACTACCCCATATAGTTTTGTTTGGCAAATTTGATAGAGTTCTAAGCCCAAAAGTGTTATGGTTCTCCAATAAACCACTAATTCTGTTGTAGGATTTGTGATTTTGTTTTTTTTAATTAGCTGTCTTAATTTCTAGTATACGTCGATAAAAATAATGGTCAATTGAACTTCATTCAAATTATATTTATCTATGGTTAACCATATACCTAAAGCAAATTTTATGGTAACCAAATCCCTCTAAACGTTCAACCATAAGCCCCTTCCACTTTAAATATCCCAAAGGCTCAATAAACCTTTCCGCACACCTAACACATCAAAACCCCAAGCCCATAATAATCAAACATCAAAACTTGTTTATCCAAAGTTCCGACCATCGTCTTTCTTTCTTCATAAATATCTCCTTAAACTATCCCTCTATTTATCCCATCACCAACCTTGAATAGATTGTTTGAGATTTGGTGGGGATTTAGTGGACTTACTATTGGTGATCTGTGTATGCGTTGCCTAGATTGTTGCGAATAAAGGGATGTAGTTCTTTTGAGAAATTTTGATGTTTGGACATGCCAATTCACCACAGCTAGCTTTCCTGGTTTCCATTGCCAATCCTTGAATCATATCGTATCCCATTCTGGGTCTAGTGGGTAGCAATGAGTGGATGTTCTAGATGAAGAGATTTCTATGTGCGTTATGTGAGAGCACATTGTCTTTTGCTATAGGGAGCCTTGCACCTTAAAGTACCTAACATTTCATATTGTAGATTACTTAGTTACTCAAAGTCTTTTGTTCTTCGTCTTGTTTATCTTCAGTGTACATTTAAAATGGATGTTTCCATTAGAGGACTAATGGTAATAGATTTTATCATATACTTATCAAGGTTAATATTGCACATGTTCCATCATGCTGTTTCTGTATTATTCGTCGACGATTTTAAGGCTAAAACACATAATTCTTGCAATAAAGGAACCAAAAGTAAACAAAGTGTATATTGCAGAGTGCAGACTACCAAACAAAAAAAATATCAATATGTGATTAATGGATTTACAGCTATAATTTCTAGGAAATTGAATTATTATACAATGATGGCATTGGTGATATATAGTAATAGTGTGATACTTTAAGCATCTTTTTGAATATATGAACACATTTTGATTATGTGGAATTTGTTTTGCTCATTTCTCTCAATCCCACTTGGCTTCTAATACGCTTTTTACTTTGTTAAACGTTTTTCAATAAATTTCTTATAGTGAAGCTACAATAGCTAATAACATGCAATTATTTGTTGCTATAGGCTCATCAAAAGTCAAATTCTGAATCATCAGACTCATTAGGTCCAATGCTTGATGAAAACACCACTGTTGCCGTGTGTGAAGTTGAGAGTCATATGGAGAAGGTATATGACAATTGTTCCTTATTTTTTGTATCATGCTTTTGGGTTAGGGTTTACATATCTCTCAAAAGTGGCTCACGTTTTCCCTTGTGTTTCTATGAATCCTAACCCTACTTGGAGGGGTGTTTGTATAGTAAACCACTCAAAGAGAAATTCGGGTTCACAAATCCCAAAATAAGCCGAGTTTCTCTTTAAGAGAGGTTTAGTATATAAACACCCCTCCAATTGGGGTTAGGGTTTTATAGAAACACAAGGGGAAAAGTGAGCCACTTTTGAGAGATTTGTCTTTAATTCATCTTGTAATTTCTGGTTTTTTAATGAAACTTTTGATCTCGGTGCCTGTGGACGTAGCTATCACATTGATAGTGAACCACATAAATTCTTAGTGTGTTTTTCTTATTTTTTTCATTGAATCTTTATTGTTTTGAGTAATTGCTTCCGCAATCTGCACAACTTATGGTCTTTTTCCTGCTTTGATGTATAGTTTTGCTTGGATTAATAATATACTTTCTCTTTCACATTTCATCATTCATGTTGAGTCACAATAATTTTCTTTTCTTACCTTTGTTTGGTATTCTTTGTTGATTCAGGCTCTGCATGGAACAAAATCAGTGTCAACAGATTCGTTGGATAGCTTACTTGATGATGTCAAGGATGTTAAAGCCATTACAACTGCAGATCCCTTTCCGAAGCAGGTTACCTGTAAATATGTTCTGTAGATTGTTATTTGTCTGTTGTGTGAGTCATTACTTCACGTGGATTCTATTATGAATGAATGACATAACAAACACAGGGGCAAGTTGATAGTCTTTAGGGTTAAAGTTTTGTAGTGGTGTACCGATTGTTTTGATATTTATAAGTTATGGGGGAATCTACAATTCCAATAGGGTCTATTCTCGATTAGGTGCATGCAACTTTTTGAATATTTTCTCTAGCTTATTTTTGAGAACTTTGTCCATTCTTGATGGAGTCAAAAAATTATAGCTCTTTGGTTTTGGATTATCAATTTATCATGGATTATCAAAATGACTCATTAAATCATGCATACTTTTATTTAGGAAAAATTACCTAGAATAATCCAAACTATTCACGATTTTCCTACAATAATCCCACCTATTGATTAACCATGAATAATCCCAACTTTGAGGGGCATTTTCCTAGGGTAAACCCGGTGACCGGATGACTTGTTATAGCAAGTTTTATTTTTTTAAAAAAAAGATAAATTTAAATAAAATGTCGAAAAAATGTTTTAAAAATGTTTATAAAAAATTTATGATTTTTTTGTTATTTAGAATTTTTTATGTAAATTTTTAAAACTATTTTCTAATTTTAAATTAATATTTAATTTATTTTTTTGGTGAATTACCTATTATAGCAGGTCATCGGGTTACCCAAGTTTACTCTAGGAAAATAGCCCTCAAAGTTGGGATTATTCATGGTTAATCAATAGATGGGATTATTGTAGGAAAATCATGAATAGTTTGGATTATTCTAGATAAATTTTCCTTTTATTTATGCCAAGTTTAGGAGTGTACACGGTTCGATTTGGTCTGGTCTGACACTAAAATCAGACCAGACCAAAAATTCCGGTCTGAAAATTTTCTAGACCAGAGTAGACCGTTTAAATCACCAGATCGGATCGGACCAAACCATTCTACAACGGTCTGGTCTAGGATTTTTATTTTTATATTTTTGCCAAATTAATGTATGTGTTTATACGAATATTTCGCACCTACAATCACTAAATATAATAATTCATAACTAATTGATTGCATTAACATTATTTAAGTATATATTATTATATAAAAATAACTACATCTCAAAATATCTAGGTAGAAACATATTTATAAAAAACATTTTGATTTTTGGTCATAGTACAGTTTGTGGTTTGGTCTGGTCTGATCTGAAAAATAAAAAATCGAGATCAGACCGTAAGCCGTAATTTTTTTGAAAAAACAGACCCAGCCGTTTGGACTATACACCTAGCAAAATATTAAAATTACGGTTTGGTCCGGTTTGGTTTACCGTTTAGGCCAAACTCTGTTCAGCCCTAGTCAAGTTGCATATTATATTTACGAAGATTTTGTTGGAAACAACCTCTGTGTTCTTATTAACAAGGGTAAGGTTGCATACACCCAAACCCTCAAATCCTTTGGTGGTGAGAGCCACGACCAGTAGTGGCATCGGGTAATGGAATTGTTCTTATTGAACGTAACTTGTTTTTGTTAAACCTTATATTCCGAACAACACACATCTACAAGGCCAAGCCTTACTTTCAATATTTTTTTTCAACGTGACTTGTTTTTTACCGAACTCGCTTTTTGGCTTAACATCATTTGATCCTGTTTAATAATTAAATTTAGAGCATTAATGAAAGTTTATTTTACAAACCTCGTTATTTGATTCTATTTCATAAAAAAATAAATTAATAAGCAAATCCTATTATTGATTGGTGACGCCTGCTACTATTTCAAATGTGTAACTGATATACATGTTAAATTTCAGATTTCCCATTATTGATTGGTGAACTATTTGTGTTTCAATATCTCATATTGAGGATTATGTTCGTATTATCTAAAGCTCATTGTTTCCTTCTTTCATACCCTCATCTATAGGAGCTTGATCTTGTTGAGGATCTTGATGATGACAAGAGGGCATCATTGTTGATGATGAACTTTCCCATTGCCAAAATCGATTTTGCAATTGATAAACTTGGTGAGTTGATGGATTTATTTCTCCGATTGTGCAGAACAACACCCTTTTTCTAGTTTTAAGTTGGATTAATATGTCACATACTTCGTTTCGAGTTATTTTTACTGCTTTCATTTGAAGTCATTCAAATATTTCCTCATTAATCTTGTACCTACTAGACGCTACTTCTTACATCATGTTGAGACAACGGTATTGCTACGGGCATCTCTTATCACTTGGCAGTTTTTATATCAACTGATTTTCGTCTTGCCAATATTTAATCTTTTCATCCAATTTACAATGTTATACCAATTGTATATGTGCGCTTATGAATTAGTTAGTTATGAACATTGTCTATGGCTCTATACTCTTTTGGGTAAACTTATGAATTAATGAACTAGAGACCAAGCAAAGTCCATGATACAAAACGTAAGACACAAATGTGGTTGCGGTAAAGATTGCGTAACCACTTTTGCGGTCAATGCAAATAGCTTCACTATAATCGTGGCCTACGTCGTGGTAACCTCAAAATTCAAAAATTACAATCACGATCAATCGATATTTTGCACTATGACAAAGACATCATTAGTTCATTACTAATCTTTTATGCTATTATCTAGGAGTGTGTGATTAGACATAAATGCTAGTTACTTCAACACAAGCCGGGGAAGCATTTGATTCAAAGAGGCCTTTGGTGGGCATTTTCATGGTCAAGGGTAGGCCTGTTCAAAAAACCCGACCCGCTGACCCACAACTTAAAAGGCGGGTCATTTTTCCAAAAAAATTATAATCATGGGTCGAGTACCTGAGAGGCTGAGACGCCTTAACCGGGTCGGGTCATGGGCCACAAATTGTTTTGAAAAAGGGTACTCGTTGATCCGTTATTATAAGGGCAAATTTTTTTAGGTTTAAAACTCTACTGAGTAATGAGTATTGACCCAAATGCATATGCAAGTTGCCAACGTTTTGCATTTCTTCACTTCTTCACAGGCTCCTCTCCTTCTTTTATTCTCATTAGACCTTAGTCCTTCCTAACTTCTTCATTTCTATTTCACTTTTCAGTCTCATTTGAGTCTCATTCCTCACTTTTTCTCACGGTATATTTTTGTTTTTGATTTTTTCGATGTCACTGAATTGCTGTTCTGGATTTGATATTTCTTCTTTTTGTTCTGTTTTTTTTGTTCTTATTTTAGATTTGTCTTGTTCTCAGAGTAAGTGCATTATTTTTCTTTTTCTTTTTTTATATTGATCTTTTTTGTTCTAGATTGTTCTTTCCTTCTAAGTTCTGAATGTTTTTGTTATTTTTTGATTTTCAGTCTCATCGTTTTTTTGTTTATATTTTAATTGTACTTGTTCTTCTGTCTTTGGGGTTTTCTGTTGATTTTTTTGCTTCTTTTTTTCAATTTTTTATTTAATTGTTCTTGGTTTTTCTGTTGATGTTTTCAGTTGTTTTTTTTTTATTATTTATTATTTTATTTTTTTGGTTCACTATGTGTGCTACACTGCTACTAGCCTAAAAAATTATGTACCTTTCCAGCAGAAATTGGGCCGGGACATGGGCCATTAAAATAGGTACTCGACTAACTGGGTACTCGACGTTCCGGTTACCAGAAATGGCGGCTACCCAGTAATGAACACCCCTAGTCAAGGGTATGGTTGCATTAACCAAAAATGTGGTTTTATATGCCTTGACAACGCAGATAATATCAGTTTCATAAATTTGGAAACTTTTATAATGTGGCCAATACGATATGTTGTGGCCTTATTTTTGACCTATGGACTTAGATAACTTATTTTCTATTACTTGTACTCAAAAGAGTGTTGTGGCCATGATGAAAAATTGCGGAAATACTCACGTTTGTGGTGATGACACAATGATGCGGTAATAGAAGTCATGATTGATGCGAATGTCGTTCCATACGGGATTTCTACGCTGTGACTGTGCAGATATATCGGTTTGGTAAATTTCAAAACATTTACTACACGACGTATACGATATGATCGGCCTAGTTTGTGGCTTGTTATTATTGACATCATGGTAATTGAAGTTAGATATTTCTTGTCTACTTAATGTCCATCCCTTCCTTCTGACTTTCATCCTTTAGGAATTAGTAGTGTTACACTTGGTTTATGTTGTATTTTGTACTTCCTAGGATTTTATGGACTTACGGCCATTTGTTATATGAACTTCAAAGGTCATTGTAAATCCTACTTATTGGAGCAAGAAAAAAATTGGAATAAAGGTGAATGTATCATCACAATGCATTTGTTATGTTGACCTATATCAGGTAAGAGTGCTCAAATTGGTGAACTGGTGGACTTCATAATTGCAGCTGAAATAGCTGAGAGCGAGAATTGTGACAACCCACCAAATACAAGTCTGAACAAAAATGAGGTATGTTGGTTATCTAATCTGTATGACTCTGATAGTCCTTTTAAGCTTGACAATACTGGTTTCTGTTGCAAATTTTATCAACTGTATGCTACATGCCTACATCTTGGTTCTTTTACTTGTATTTGCAAGTTCATTTCAAACAACCAACTATGAGTTAATAAGTCTGATTTGTGCTTGTCTGTGTTCAATACTTCTATATCTTCTTTTGATAAAGAATATATATTAGTAGGAAATTGTCAAAGGTACATATTAGTGATAAGAAATCCCAAAAGAAATCAGCTAAAATATACATTACAATCACCCAATTATACTCCTACAAAGATCATTTAGAGATCCTCAAACAGACCATTTGTTTTTTGCCCATTGTGACATCAAGACTTTAGCTTTCTCCAATTCTCCTAGATTATTTCCAATGGTAAGACCCGATTATTAAAAATTCGTCTATTCCTCTCAAATCAAACATCCACAATTTTTTGAGCTCCCTCTTATTTCCAAAGACCCAATAATTTAAGAATAGAAATCCTCCTTGAAGCTACGCAATGATCTCCACTTATCTGAAAAATTCTGCCCTAGAGTTTTCTCGTGATACAACAATGCAAAAGAGATGATCATTAGATTGAGCCCTCCTTAGATTGGAGCTACGCAATGATCTCCGCTTTTCTGATAGGTAAAACCCCCTTTTTTTTTTGGTAAATTCCTGTAAGTAATGCCCTTAATAGTCCCAACACTTGGATTTTTTTTACCAGCTTCGCTTAAAAAGGCCCAACCGAACACTTGGATTTAGGTCACCCCGTTTTTTATCATGATGCTGGTTGAATTATTTTGGAGAGTGTCAAATTGAAACCAAATTTGCTTATTATTATGAACCGAAAACAACGTACTAAACCCATTAAAACCAAGCACCTATCCTTATGGCCGACTATTTATCTCAGCTCAATTTCACATGCTACTAGTGAAACAATACTCACCACAAGAAAATATTGCGTATACATTCTCTCGCGCTCCCTATATCAATAATAGTGGAAGGACGTTCTATGCTTAAGATTGTTCTCTAGGACTACTAACAAGTAATAAATTGAATAAACTAGAATAAATTGAATATTAGGTTGGGTGATCTAAATTCTTAAAATACTTGCATAGACTTGAAATGGAAAATTTACCTAGAATAATCCAACATTTCACTGATTGTCCTACACCAATCTCATCTTTCTGCTAATATTGAATAAACCTTATTTTAGAGTTTTTTCTCACAGTGCTCCTGAGTTATCGGTCACTTATTACAAACTTGTCAAATTGCCATTAAGAAATGGAAAATTAGTATAAATTAGAATAAATAATTAAGCTAAATCAAAGGTAAAACTAAATATCCCTAGTCATATTTCGTCTTAGCTCCCCTCCATTCCCACCCCAACCCTCTTCGCCTTTTCCTTTCCTCCTCCCAATTGTTGCTGATTGCTTGAAGAATCAAAATAATTTCTCGTCTTATTCTTGACATTCACTTTGGGCATTCGTTATAAAATTCTAAACGGCTTGCTTGGAATTGGAAATATTAGGCACACAAGTTTCAAGGAAAACAGATAATGCGGAGAGATTGTACCACTAGGAAGACCATACAACATATTTGCTCTTGTAGGGGTATTAATCCCCATAAAACAAGGCATAGGTGATCCACTTACCAAAATGTGGTATGATGTAGGATCCTAGTTCACTTGTATTAGCACTAAATTTTGACTTGATCTCAACAAGATTACTTTTAAGCTTGCAAATGCCCATTGCTTCAACTAGAGTGCTAAGGATTCCCTCGGATTACTTCTGTTGACAAAATAACATGTAAGAAAGGGTATGAGTCATGCTATTACGTATTGTGTCCTTATTGTAATTTGTAAAGAATTTGCGATTATAGCGATTGAAATATTAGTTACTTGTCGCTCACGTGACAATTGCTAAACATCCATATTTTTCGATGATGCCATTGTGCGAATAAAACCATAATTGAAACCAAAATCATATTTATGCCCTATGGTCAAGACTCGAGACCTCCTATTAAGTTCACATATGCAAGAAACCTAACAAGATAATGACAACCTATCAAGCCATCTAGAAATTCTTTTGACATCTAAACCTAAAATATAAGAACTTTATTACTACAAAGATACATGTTTTTAACATCGAACATACGTGTACCATCATAAATGCAAATTTAAGCTTGTAAAAGCCCTAACTAACGGATAGAAAACAATTATATGCAATGTTTTCTAGAACATAAAGTTAATGGTATACTATAAACCTAATACAATTTCTCTAGCATATTTGATTCATCATCAGATCATAGTTGCCAACCTTAAAAAGAAAGAGAAAGGAGTCTAATAATTTCAAAAACAATTTACTCTGCCCTTGACACACCTATTTTGATTCAATTAAAGGTTCTATATGATCATATGTTCTTGTTGAAAAATGATCTAGTCATCTAGACGCATTCAGAGTTTTTTTTTTTCTATTGTTCTAGTAAAATTTTGTGCTTGTATGATGCAAGATTTTAAAAATTATGATAAGATCGTAAAATTCTAAGTTTCTTTCAAATTTAGTTGAATTGATGTTAAAGATTGTACAAAGGTTAGAATTTGGTTCCTACTAGAGTTCGGAGTTGTTTCCACTTCTCTGGATCACAAAATTGTACACTTGGATGGAGCTGTTCTTGCTCAGTGGTGTAATGGAATAAGCCTCTCTACACCTCTCTACCTTATCACAAGTGGAAGTCTTGTGAGAGTTGTTACTACTCTGTCCATTTGAATTAACAACAGAGAAATTAGGAGATTTTTAAGGGACAATGTGGAAATAGACAATAAATAAAGAAAGAGAATGAACTGTATGAATGTAATTAAAAAAGTTAAAATGTATGGATAAGTTTCAATGAAAGTGGTAGGCATTGTCTAAAAATAAAAATAATGCCAAATGAGTAGCTATATCAAAATCTCAGATGATGTTAAATGAGTGGGATAAAGGGAGTTTTAGGGTAAATATATGTGGCAGATTTGGAGTTGCACTTTCTTAAGTTTTTTGTTTGATTTTTAACCTCAGGATTGCAGTGCGGAAGCTTTATTTGGAACCATGGACAAGACTTTGCGTTTACTTGAAATGGGTTTTGATGAGCATGAAGTTTCACTGGCTATTGAAAAACTAGGTAATTTTTTGTTTCGTCAGTCCTTAAATTGTCCCATATTTCAATAGGCCAAAGGTTATTCAGTTTTTTTGGTTTCAAATTAGAATATACTAAATTGAGATAACTTATTAAATCACGTGTATTTTATATTTATGTGAAATTGCTTATGATTTTTGCTACTAAGGGCAATCAGTTACAATCTCTTTGTCATCATTAACAATGGTTAGGATGTGTAGATCCAACCTTCTTAACCCAGCTTATGTGGGACCATGGGAGACACTCAAAAGAAATTAGGGTTATTGAATGTTGTAGTCATCCCATATGCTTGTGAATTTTTCTGGAGCAAGTAAATTGGGAGGAAAAAGTGTGTCCAAGTACCGATATGTTGGTTGTAATGTTCTATTGCATAATGCCCTTTCAGTATTTACCTTTTCCATGGAGGATACATTAACAATGGTTAGGTTGGTAGGACCATGGGAGCCACTCAAAGGAATTAGGGTGATGGAATGTTGTAGTCATTCTATATGCGTATGATTTTTTTTTTTGGATCAAGTATCTTAGGAGGAAAGATTGTGCCCATGTACTGATATGTTTATTGTAATGTTCCATTGCATCATGCCCTTCAATTATTTACCTTTTCCATGAAAAATGCTTTAAGCTAGTTTATCGACATAGGCAAAATATATGTATACATTAAACTTTATTGAAAATTTTAATTGTTGCTAACAGATTATGTTGATGATTTTTTTTTCTTTTAGGTTCAGAAGTGCCGGTAATAGAACTTGCAAATTGCATATGTGCTAGCCAAATGGGTGAATCATATCGCCCAAACGCTAAGGTTCTCAAATTTTCAAACTTTTTAGAATTATTATGCCTTGTTTTGTCATAGAGGGCACTACTTTGTGCGTTTAATGCTCCAAGTTTGTAGTCTATGATTCGTGGAGACTGATAATCAACATCTTGATCTTGTGGCTATCAATTTGTGTTGAACTTTTTTTATCTGTAATAAAGAAATGAAGCATGAGTAACACATATCTCTGTAATTTTCATTGAGTGAGACAGTTTTCAGTTCATAATTGCCCGAGACACGGGTCGCCTCATCAGGATCGAACGGAACACGGGTCGTTAGCAATCTTAAACGGTTTTAGAAAAAGGATAGAGTATAGAGGATTGAACATGGCTGAGAGTGAGAAATATGATTAATAGTTGTGACTCATTCTTGTGCTTCAATGGAGAAGTAGTTGAAAAGGGAGGAGAAGGATTACTGATCAGAAAAGAGAGGAAAGGGGAGAGAGAAATTATCTATGTGTAAGATATAAAGAAGTGCATGAAAGGTCAACCAACATTTTTCATACACATGCCTGTTAGGTGTGAGCCACCGAGTGGATGAACAAAATCAAGATGTTAGTATTTTGCTAATATTGTTGTCTTTTTATTGATGGTGTGAAATAGAAAGAGCACATTTTTATGTATCTGTTCTGTTTTGAGATTAAGAAATCATTCATTTAGTTACAATTCTTTCATATATTTATTCTTTTGTGTTTGTGGTAGATACATTAGTTGACTGCAAATTTTTTGGTTGCAAATTTAACTTTATGCTCTATGATTAACGAGTTATTGGGCTTACTTGGCTATTTATTTTGTTTTTCCATACTTTTGTGCAGAATGGCCCAGTCTCCTCTAAGACAAACACAAAACGTTCGTCTCTTGATGGTTCTTGGTATCATATAAAGGGAGTACCTAGCCATTGTGGTGATATATTAGCTGCCAAAACTGAGAAACTTGACGAAGAATATTGGAGTAGCTTGAACTTAGGCAATGCAGATGTAGGTATGAAGCCAAAAGAAGAATACTATGACGAGTCAAATTCTTTTATGAAAGATTTTACCTTAGATGACATAAAGGGTAAAAGGCCAAAAGAAGAATATGAAGAGGACTTGAGCACTTGTAATGGCCATGCATGGAAAAGATCTAAAGTTCTTAGTATTGGTAACAACCCGTCGCCGCATAGGAAAACACCAGTTGATAACTTAGAAATGCCCAGTCGTCCTAGTGCTTCTGGGAAAAGTATTGATAATGCCCTTTATGGACCTCCATATTTCTTGTATGGGAATTTCGTGAATTTATCTGCTGATGGTTGGAAGAAGGTGTCTCAATTTTTATTTTCTCTCCATCCAGAATTCGTTAATACTCAACTTTTTTCTGCCTTGAACAGAACAGAAGGTTACATACATAATCTTCCTATAGAAGATCGGTCTCACATTCAACCAAAATCACCTATGACAATTGAAGAAGTAATACCACACACAAAGAAGTTTTGGCCTTCGTGGGATACAAGGAAGCAATTAAATTGTATAAGTTCTGATACAACGGGAGCCTCACAAGTATGTAATAGCTTGGGAAAGATGTTAGCAAGTTCTCGAGGTGCGCCTTCAAGCGATCAGCAAACAAAAGTACTCTATTATTGTCGTACTATGAACCTTGTTTGGGTTGGCCCACAAAAACTTTCTCCTATGGAACCTGAATATTTGGAACGCATTATGGGATATCCAACATACCATACTCGAAATCCTGATATGACACTAGCTGATAGGCTAGATTCTTTGAAGAATTGCTTCCAAACTGATACCATAGGATATTATCTTTCTGTTTTAAAGTCCCTTTTCCCAGGCGGTGTAACTGTGCTGTCGCTGTACAGTGGGATTGGTGGAGCAGAAGTGGCATTGCATCGGCTTGGAATCTATATGAAAGCTGTTGTTTCAGTGGAGGCTTCTGAAGCAAGACGCAAGGTTTTGAGAAGGTGGTGGCAGAATACGGACCAATCAGGGGAGTTGGTTCAGATTGAAAACATTCAAAGGCTAACAAGTAGCAAATTGGAGTTCCTCATTAAAAAGTTTGGGGGTTTTGACCTAGTTGTTTGCTTAAACCCTTGTACATATGAAAAGGGCTCTAACGTAGTCTCTGGAAGCAGGGAAACTGTAGGATTGGACTTCACATCGTATTATGAATTTGTTCGTGTCCTCCAACGGGTAAGAACTATGTCGGGAAGGACATAATAAGCAACACAATTTCAGATCTTTTCGAGTCGGGTTACCGACTCTCAGTTGCGCGGATAAACATTTTTCTGAGCTTGAGGATGTAATAAACTGCTTCAAATCTTGGCATTATCTCAGCTTTTGGGTGTAAGTTTTTTATTTTTTTTCCTAGTGGTTAACAAGTCGAATGTATCAGTAAACATAAAATGCTTATAAGGAGCTACTTTGAAGTTTGGAATTTTATTCAAAGAAGCTTGCTCCCCAGTTTGCTAATGTATGATTGATTCAAGTTCTAATCGATTAGGCTAATAATAATATTAATTGCTTCTTGTTTCTCTCTACTATGTCTTTATTTATTCACTCTTTTCCCGTGTTCGAAGAAGCATACTTCCCTGTTTGCTAACAATTCCAACAGATCCGCTATCGTAGAGTAGCTCTCTTTGCCTGAAAGTATAGTTGGAGTACGAGTACTCGAACGATGCGACATACCTATCTTTCTGCAAAATTGAAGTATTTGATTGTGTACTGTGTTTAAGTATTTGGAAATGACTACCAATTATCATTGTTGAAGTAAATGATCAAAATTACATTGTGACTTTATTTATTTTCCATTCATACATTTCTTCTCTCTTCTAATATCCACATATTTCTTTTATGTCCTAATATTGATGTCATACGCTTTGGTAGTAAACTCAAACTTAAAGGGAGTACTCTCTTAAGCAATTGATAGCAGGTATAGTTGAGGTTCTTACTTAGAATGATGTCACAATTTTCGGAAAAATAATTAAAAACATTTCTAACTACTATTATTCTACTCTTTTTATTATTTTTGTTTGTCTACTTTTACTTGTTATACGCATTGTAAAATAAACTTTGAGTCTCAATATCTCTAAGCACGCATCATAAAAAATTATAGAACTTGTATATTAAAAAACTTTATATCAAGATAAATCTAACAAGATCCTACATGAATATATTTTATTTTCAATATATACTTTAAAGCTCTAATTTAAATTCTCTCATTTAAAAGTGGAAAAAACTTTAAATAGACAAATAAAAAAATATGAAAGGTATCAAGAAGAGAAATAAGGCTTTCATGACATAAAGTGGAAATGTTTTACATTTCACTATTTAGGAAAAAAGCTGCCATAATCTTAAGAATTTATTTTATAATAAGACTTTGGTGCCCTGCTCCTATACATTTATTACTTTTTTTAATGAAGATACATTTATTACTTTTTTTTAATGAAGATACATTTATTACTTTGATACACAAAAAATGCAACAATTTTTTTGTTGACAGTAAAAAGAATGCAACAAATTAATGTGACTTGACTAACTATTAGACTAGTTTATATACATTTACTTTAATTAAATGACTACATACAAATTTAAGTGACCAATTAAAAGAATAAACTAATTACATAGATCCGCCTCATAGTAAGACAATCTTATTAAGACTAAGGTGTAAATTTTGATAGAAAATTATAGATGAATTAGTTTGCAATATCATACTACCCGTAAGAATGTCAATAACCGTTCAGTTTATAGATCTAGACTATAATGATTGGCCTTTTAGCGAAGCATTAAGCTTATAGCACAAACAATACATCATTGAGACAAAGGGAAAAAATAAATTATATAAAAAGAACAATTGTAAATCTTCAAAATATCCAATAAGAAAAATGTAAATAAAAATTAAAAGAATAATAGAAAGACATGTTCAAAATATCTAAAAATAATAAGTTCACAATTCAGAAGATCTCATAAGCTAAAAAGTAGGGTATTATAACATGTCAACATAAACAACAGAAAGATATATCCTTTTGTCCTTTCAGAAACCAAAAATGAGAACATAGAATGACAAAAATAAAAAGGGCAACACCAGCAGTACTGACAGACTCCTCAGCCTATTCCAGCATCTCATCTGAGAACAGCTAACGTTACTCCATTTCTTTCATTTAAGCCTGTAGACACAAGCCAAAAATCATGATTAATGTAAACACATACACAGAGCTACAGAGGTATTTGGCGAAACGGCTAATAGCTAATGATGGTGTTTGGCAAACAGCTGATAAGTAACGAGGGTGTTTGGGGAACAAATGATAGTTGATGGCTATAGCCTATAGCTAATTGGGGTGGTGAAGGATTTAACTAGCGGTTGATTTGATCAAATGATTTGACCACCTTGTGGAAGCAACTTGTCAAACATTAAAAAGTTTGACATCTAGATTTAGGTGCTAAAATTGTCAAACAACCTATTTGCTGAACACCTCCTACATATATTAAAGAATCGCACATGAAAATGGCTTCATCTTATGATAAGTGCATCTACATAGACAAAGTTCAAAACAATTCAATGGTCACAGCTAAAATCCAGACGAAGATAGCAAATGGTAAAAATAGAATTTCTTGAGCATCCATCCCTCCCGTTCTATGGACTTTGAGGTGAAATCAGAGGTAATGAATTGCAACTTGCAAATAAGAGTGCAAGATTGGTGGAATGGGATGCATGACAAAGGAGAAATTTTAAATCGACCAACCTTGCTAGCAATATTGTTCGAGAGCCAGTCCAAACCCTCATAAAGTCCTTCTCCGGAGGTGGCACATGTGCTCTGTATGTACCTAAAAATACAAAGACAGAAAATAGTCAATATATACATTGGAAAAACATGGTGAAGATATGCTACCAGTTGAACTTGAGGATGAACAAAAGAGCTGTGGAATACCAGTGACGCTGACGTAGAGAATGGAGACCAAGCTTGTCAGTGATCTCAGCAGCATTCATTGCATTTGGAAGATCTTGCTTGTTAGCAAACACCAACAAGACTGCATCCCGTAACTCATCCTGTGAGATGTCATTTAGAACAGAAAAACTGATATAATCAGATTTTTTTGTAATCATAAAAAATGCTTTAATGTGGATACTATAACATCATTTCTCCATCAGTCACTCAGATTTGAGGCCAAGAAAGTCAAAGAACAAATGTCACCTCGTTTAACATCCTATGTAGTTCGTCCCTGGCCTCAACGACACGGTCACGATCATTACTGTCAACCACAAAAATGAGTCCTTGAGTGTTTTGGAAGTAATGTCTCCACAATGGACGGATCTGAAAAATAGAATAGAGAATAGGGATCTTAGAAGAAATTTCATGTGAAACTAACTCTAAAGAAGAAAAAATTATCATCAACTAGTACACATGATACACATACACATGTCCAGACAATTCCACATATCAGGTTGATTGAATACACAAAATAATCAAGAGTGAAAACTATCTTAGTTCCTAACAATAAAAAATAGGATGCCTTTCGGTTTACAATTGTGATTTCAGCTTTTCCTTTGTCATCAGAGATAAAAAGATTTAGGGAGCTGTAGACTAGACTTAGCAAAAGGACAATTAACAACAAATATAGAAACTGAGTGTACCACAGTCCACAGCCTGACACAGTAAAACAATCATCAAAACATTTTCGAAGTTGAATCATTAAATAACACAGTGAAAATCGTGAAAGTAAATGAGCAGTAAGAGAGGAATATGATAATACCTTAATACATGAGCTTTTAAAGAATTGAAACACTAATAGTAGTACAAAGAGCCTAGGTTCTGGACACCATGCAAAGGCACTAGCATTTGGGTGTGAAGCGTCTTAAAATCCAACACCAACAACACAACAACGACAGCCTTAATCCCAAATCTCACAAAAATTGAAAACCCCAGGAAAAAAACTCAAGAAGAAAAATGGTGTTCAGTTTGTCAACGTCAACAATGAAACTAAAATTTAATCCTATTTTGCCCTCCACATACCAAAGTCCAGGTCACATAGGAAAAAGCTACACAAAACTAGGCAGAATCCACCAATGTCTCTTAATTTGCTAAATCCCCCTTAAATTCATTCTAAAGTCTAAACCATGTCCCTCTTGCAGACTGCAATCTAAACTACGCAAACCAAAAATCAGTAAGCTTTTGGTCATTCAACAAAATTCTGGATATGGGAGCCCATAACCATTTTCCGGTAGGAAATTTTGCAATGATGTAGTTGACTAATGAAACAAATGCAATCAAAAAACAACACAGTTAGGAAGTTGGGAAGACGTAGCATAAGAACAGTGTCCAAAAGGGTATAGTTGAGCTCCCAAGCAACTATACATCATAAACAAAAGCCTAAGAATTCAGTTTAAAAGAATCAATGCAAGAAAAAACTTGATACTTGCCTTGTCTTGACCTCCGACATCCCACACGGTGAAGCTAATGTTCTTGTACTCTACGGTCTCAACGTTAAATCCTAGCAATACAAAGATATAAGTGTCAATAAAATTATTGGTCCAAATATATGGAAAACAATATCAAAAAGATCAAAGAAATAGGCAAAATGCATCACAAAAGAAGACTCGGGGATCAGGGGAGAACTAATCCTTGTGCCTTTCAAGAAAAATAGCTACAGAAAATCATTGTATGCTTTTCAATTTTTGAAGATATTAAAATATGGAGATAACAACAATACCAAGCCTTAGTCCTAAAATGCATAAAACACAAGTGTATCTTCCATGGACATCCTCAAAAATAAAAATGAAAAAAGATAATACATTCAAAGATACACACTATTTTTAGTTTCCAACAGCCAAGGGTCATTAAACAAAACATGATACTTATTTTTTGGGAAAATAACCTAGAGTAATCCAATCTTTTATTAATTAATCTAAAATAATCAAAATTTTTGATTAACCATAAATAATCTCAACTTAAGAGGTGTTTGTTGAGGGTGCACCCAACCAAATAACCTAAAACCGATAGAAGAGATCATTTTGCAAAAAAAAAAAAAAAAAAAAAAATCTGAATATACAAGTAAAAAAATAAAGCATTTTATTTTTTGAACATATTGTTTTAACTATTTATTTTATATTATTGTATTTTAGTTTTATTTTTTTGTGGTAATTAACCTATAACAGCCATTTACCATGTTCACAACATTCTTGAGTAAGTGACCATTGATCATGGTTAGTCGAAAGTAAAGATCATTTTCACTTTTCAGGGACATCAACGAGGATTTTTAAGGCTAATGCTACCTACGAGCACGGTTATCCCACAATGTGCAATGCAAAATTGAAACACCCCAAGTATATTATACATCAAAAACATAGCAATGATAATATTTTGAGATCAACAGCAGGAGCCGAATAATAAAATGAAAACCAAAAACAAGATCATTCCACATCAATGAGATGACCATATCACTTTGCTGTTGACCTTAAGCAAAGATCTCATACAGTGAAATAATCATTCGTCAAACCCCAAAACAGATCCTCAAATGCTCAACGAAAGCCAAATACAGATTCACAAGCAGTTCAAACAAAATCATCAATTACAATGACATAGCAGATTAGATTCTACAGCTATAGCAGAAAGAGCACATACCAATGGTAGGAATAGTGGTGACAATCTCTCCGAGCTTGAGTTTGTAAAGAATAGTAGTTTTACCAGCTGCATCGAGACCTACCATAAGAATACGCATTTCCTTCTTCGCAAACAACCGACTGAACAACTTCGTAAACGAAAGCCCCATTTTCGTTTGCTAAGTCCACAGATTAAATTTCTGTAAACAAAACACGCATAAATTATCATTCTAGCTGTATATATCAATTGATTTACTCAAAAAAATCCAGAATCATGTTCGAATTCAATCATTTACTACTACTAATCTGCAACATCTCAAATAATTGTAATCAGGAACTAAATCTCCAAATTTTACAAGATCGGAAGATAACCTAAGAAACATATGTCAACAGTCATAATATAATTCAAAATTCTAAATCGTAGATTCTCCATATAAACAACGAATCAGGAATCAAACAATCACAGCAAAGACATCGTAAAAACGAAATTTGAGAAAGTAACAATCTAAAAACTGTTTCTACCTCAATTTTTTTTAAAAAAAAAACTGAATAATAAATCGAGAAAATACGATCGAAATTAATATCAAGAACAAGAAAAAGAAAGAAAAGAGAAGATTTAATTGAATTGAATGAAATATAATCAGATCTAAAGAAATAGAAAGAGATGGAAAAGGGAGGGCAAAGAATCAGAGAGACTTACGGTGAGGAAAAGGCGAAGATCTCAGGAAGCTGAAGCGTCCACGATCACGAGATGCTGAGGAGAGAGGTTGAGAGGAGACGAAGGAGAGTATATAATGATTTTTTCCTCTAAATATACTCCATTACATTATTGCTAAATAAAAAAAAATACAATTTCCAATATAATTCCATAAAATTCCAATATACTACCATCTAAGAATGAACCATAGACGAATTTTTAAATTAGACGGTCTTATTATAAGACCATTTTTATTGAGCTGCTGAATGTATATTGAGTGTGTTAAGACTATTTTTATGATGAAACGGTTTCATACAAGATGAGCTATTAACTGTAATACTCTTTTAATATTGGGAAATTCCACGTGGTAATCCTGAGGTTTTGGATTTTCCACGTTGTAACCAAAACTTTTAAAAAATCCACATGGTAACCCCGAGGTTTACCGAATTGTTCCACCGTGACCTTTTTGCACATAAAAATGTTAGCAAACGTTAATTTCAAAGCTTTAAAGTTGTTGTACGCCTATTTATGTGACTTAACATTTCAAATGTCATCCGTTCAACATTTTCCACCAAAACATAAACCCCAACTCTACCATTTTTCATTCAAATCATATTTTTCTCCAAAATCCAAAAATATGGTAAACTTAGAGGTAATGTTTTGGGGGAAAAGGTTGAAACAGATGACATTTAAAATGGTGAGTCACATAAATAGGCTTACAACAACCTTATAGCATCGAAATTAATGTTTGCTAACGTTTTTATGTGCAAAAAGGTCACGGTGGAACAATTTGGTAAACCTCAGGGTTACCACGTGGGTTTTTTAAAAGTTTTGGTTATCAAGTGGAAAACACAAAACCTCAGGGTTACTACGTGGAATACTCTTTTAATATTTTTGGATTTGAAGATTTTGGACCTGAAGTTATACCCGTTGGATTCTAGGGTCTTAAATAGATAATAATCTAAATGATCAAAATTTATTTATTTTTTGTTTTTTAAAAATTGGTTTAATTTGGTATAAAATGGATTTATAATTCCTATACAAGTTTTAAATGAATACAAATAAAAGATGATGTATAAAAAAGTTATAGGATGCATCATAAATTGTTATAGGTTGGATCATGGATTGAGTTTAGGAAGGATTTGGGTGGATTGGGTGTAGGTTTAAAGACCTTCACAAAATCTCACAAGAGACGGTCTATACGATAGACCACAAAATTGGGTCAGCCCATTTCCCTTAACTGATTTTTTTTATTATAATATCAATTATATTATGTTATAATCCTAAATGTAAGGTATTATAACCCCAAATATAAGTTATTATAACTCCAAATATAAGTTATTATAACCCCAAATAATTTATTATAACCCCAAATATACTATGTTATTTTTTGGGCTGGGCTTCATGGATTCCGTCTATATAATAGACCGTCTCCCATGAGACTTACTGAAAGACCTTAGATCCTTACCCATACATATTGAGCTTCAAAAAACAGTCCCTCTTGTATAAGACTGCCAGACTGCCTCACCGTAAGATTAGTTCATATCTCTTGTATGAAACTGCCTCACCGTGAGATTAGTTCATATAAAAGGTCTATCAGGCTAAAAATTTCTATTATTGTGCTATTTAACCCAAGTATGGAGTACGTTTACGGTGAGACCGTGGCATACAAGAATTTGTGCTAAAAAAATTAGACTCAAACCTTAAAATTAGTATTAGGTCCGGGTGAAACCAATAGAGATTTGACCCATGACATCCCTAGATCTAGATATGATACAATTACTCTTGTGAGAGACTACCTCACGGTGAAACAATCTTAAAATAATCATATTGTAAAAATTGCATTAGTTAGGCTATTCAGCCCATATATGACTCGTGTCTCAGAATAAGACCACCTCATATAACAATTGTGGATATAATTTGATATTATAACAAAGATTTAAAAAATTGCTAGCAATGTTCATAATTTTGATAAAAAAAAGTTACAGTAAATCAGTAACTATTTAAAAACTTCCTATTATTTAGGGTTGTTTGATAGTTTTCTCAATTTTAATCTAACATAACTTTAGTAAAGTAAGAAGAATCACTAATGATCTAAGAATAGTACTGATATAAAATAATGTAAAAAAAAATTTCATTAAAAAAAATAATGTAAAAATTAATGTGGACACAAAAATCGATTTTGAATTGGCTAGAAACACACGATTTGAAATTAATCCGATGACCGAATAAATACCTCTAAATATGGTTGTTGAACGTGATGCGTAATGCATATTTAAACCATCATTGTGGTATTTAGTAATGACTTATATGTTGGCTATTTAAGTTGACTTGTCTGAGTAGCTAAAAATGTAAGCATTTTTGTTGGATTTTAAGCTAATTGGTTAAGTTAATTGTTTGAAGGGATTGATTTTATCAACTAATTTGAGCATCCGATTCGAACAAGTTAGAGTCGCTTGTTCAAATCTATATCTATCTATACTATATACTAAATGCGTTCTTCAATAGGACACATGTCAGCTTCACATTCATTGTTTCCCCTCCAAAATTCTTCATTTAGCTAAATTGGGTAATATACTAAATGCGTTCTTCAATAGGACACATGTCAGCTTCACATTCATTGTTTCCCCTCCAAAATTCTTCATTTAGCTAAATTGGGTAAGTAGAATAATTAAGCTTGAATGTCCTATTTTTTAAATCAATTAACGTTTCAAATGGTCAATATGACAACAATATACGTATGGTCAAAATATCATTCTATAAAATTGCAGTAAAAAAATGGACAATGTATGGTCAAATTCTTTTAAATATTTTCCTTACTCTTTACTTATGTTATATACGTATCATGTTGGTATAATCTATAGATTATTTTGAAGGAGAATCCATAAAATAAATTTATAATCTATAAATTATTTCAAATTCAAATAAAAAAACTATGGGTTTTTCCTTATACAAATCACGGGCCCTATAAATTAAAACATGGGCACTATAAAAGCGAATGCGTGCTGTCCTATATTTTTTACTTTAAATTGTTAAGTTTATCGCTTAAATATTTTTTTCATTCTTAATTTATAGTGGTAAAATATTGATCATTCTACAAGTTCATTAAAAATAATTCAAGCCCAAAATTTAATTTTAGAGTTTTAAAATTTAAAAGAATTAATGTAATGCAAAGACTAATTTTCTCTCACAAATCAAATATTATTTTCTCTATATTTATTATATTTATCAAATATCAGAATAATTTAAACTAATTTTATTTATATTTAAGAGATCATTTAAATATTTTTTGAATATCCGTGCTTGGCACGGGACTCAAGCTAGTTAGTTAATATATAACAAGTTGTTTCAACTAGTTAATTTATTAAACATTACCTTTTGATTGTTTGAACCAACCATATATTAATACTTAAACAAATTTGTAAATTGTCCACCAAATTATTTGCCAAATATCCTCCATGTATTTATATCCTTAATAATTAAATTTAACAAATGAACTATTTTGCAAAGCAATCTCATTATATTATAATTTATTAAATAAATTCACAAGTGCATAAAATGCCGGTGTTTTTATACTTGAAGATGAGATTCAAGTGGGTGTGTTGTGACTTGTGAGTTATATTAAAGAATATTTTTTTTGTTTCATTATACTTATAATATTTGACTTTTTATGCAATTTAATATTTTAGTTTATTCATTTATTTGTTGAATTATATACATTTAAAAATTACAAAAGGTTAATATTATTTATGCAATTCAAAACGAGCCGTAAAAATTATGAATAAGATTACAAGAATAAAAAAATTATAAGAATAATACCTAAAATGAACCTTTGCCTCTCAATAATGTTTCACATCCATGAAAAACTTTTCCCATGGTACCGTCCACGTAAAACGTGTTGGGAGAAAATTTAACTTCACTTTTTTTTTTATCAAACTGCCACTTGAGAACTCAATTTGGTTTGTATTTAAAATCAAATCTCTTTCTCAGATGGCGATTTGGTATATAACTATATACAATATTTTTTAAAAAAAATAATTAAAAATAAATTGCCATATCAGATGGTGGTTTGGTAAGTATATATATTAATTTAGTATTATTGCCAAACTGCCACATCAAATGACAAATTAGCTTTTATAAACAAAGTCGTCTTGAAAAATTTGAGGGTCCTATGCAAAACTTTTATTTTATACTACACACATATAATTAATTAATTAATTAATAAACTTAATATATTTTTTTTGATTAATTTTTTTATATACGGGATAAAGAAAAGGCCCTGTGCGGTTGATCACCTCGCACACCCTCAAAGACCCCTCCGTTCATAAATACTTATTGTACACATAAAGATGTTAAAAAAATGGGCTAGACTAAACCGCTACATTAGAAATCAGCCAAATCCAAACCATACTAAAATGCCATCTCATATAGCGATTTGGCTTGGCAAACTTTTAATAATATGTCCTACATAGACATTATTATCGGAAATAAATTTTTCATAAATAATGGTAAAATTAAAGAATACTCCCAGTATCCCATATAAAACAAAGATGAGAGTTTTTTTTTTCCTTGAGATGCGAACAAATCTAACTGTTTTCATAAATAAAAAGTGGAAACTAGATAGATTCCCAAATTGCAATAATATTCGGGTAAAGACTCACCTAAAAAATATTTATTAATTACTAATTACTAATTACTAATTACTACTCCCTCCGTTCCTTTTTGTTTTTCCACATTACTAAAACGGGTAGTTCCATTTGTTCTTCCACTTTCCTAAAATGGAAAGTTTTTTTTACCTTTATACCCCCCAAAACCCCAATTTAACTTAAAAAAAAAAAGGGATTCACGAAGATTCCGTGAATTTACTTCGTTTTTATCCCCTTGTCATTATTACCTGCCTTACCTTATGTCTTCTCCAAGAAAACTAACCGGTATTTTCTCTCTCTAACTTCAAACCCTTCCATGGCATTTCAATCGATTCCCCCCTGTTTATTTAACCTAATTTCTCCATTTTAACTCCATTAAAATGTAGATCTGGTTCTCCTTAACATTTTGAGGTGCGTTTTGTTTGATTTGGTTGAGTTCGAAAATTTTGCCCTCTGTTTTCGTTTGTGTTTATTCATCCACCATTGTTGGTGTTCTTGTTCTGGTTCTCCAATGGCCGACCATGAATCAAACTCTGATTCTACCATACCTTCGTATCTTTATGAAGGTTTATGTCTCAATGGTAAGTGTTGTTCTTGTTCCTATAATGGTAGATCACATTCCTATTCTGGTGAAGTACTACGTTGGACCAAAAAAGATCTTCTTTCATACCAAAAGGCAGTTGAGGATGATGCTATTTCAAGATTTCGTGATATTTTACCTCCTCCTACTCCTGAAGAAGAACTACCATCTCATGTTCTTGAATATTTTAAAGAGTCTCCTTGTTCATCTGAAGAAATACCGAAAACTCCTGTTAAATCTGAAGAAGAAATTGAAAATGCTGTTGTCCCTGATACTCCTGAGGAAATTATTGCATCTAGGGTTGGTAAAAACCCTAAAAAACGCAAGTGATCTGGATTTATGATTGTAAGGTTTAAGTTGTACTCATTTCGTTTTTTTTTTTTTTAATTACTGTTCTGGAATTTTGATTGTGCTGGTTTGGACTGTGGTTGCTGGTTTTTGATGTTTGAATTTGTTATGTGATGTTACTGTTCTGGTTTTCGGACTACTATTCTGGAATTTTGATGTTACTGGAATATTTCGAGGTTTCTGGAATTTTTTGATGAACCCTAATTTTTTTTTTTTGACTTAATTTTCGAAAAAAAAAATGTTAAAACCCCTGTGATGTATGCACATGTTTGTTTGCTTTAAAATTTCTGAAAAAATATGTATGAACAATTTGGTTGAGAAGCTTTTTGTTTATTGAACTCAAATAATTGTAGTTTAGTCATTGTTTTGTGATTATCTTCATTATATGTTGATTATTGATAAACTGAGAGGTTTAACACCTCAATGATGAATCAGGGGGCAAAATAACTGAATTTCTCATAAAATAATGAAGTAATTACATGAACATGAACTAGGCTACTGTTTTTGATGTTTGATTCACAATTAGTTGCTCCTAAATGTCTTACATTTGATTTTTAATGATGAAAAAGCATAAACTGAGGGGCTGTTTTTAAAGGTTGGCTTGTGTTTCTTCCATTGCTAAATCATATGCTTCCAATGCTTGTTGACTATTTTGAGCAGCCTCTTCATTCTCGGTTTGTTGATTGATTGGAGTTGTGTTTGGGTTTAAAAATCGAACACACTCCCTAACTAATTGGCTTGGTACTCGGACTTGTAGTCGTAGTCTTCCATTGTCTTCTTGGACCTTCTTCCCAAGATGAGGTTGAATGTAATCGTTTGACCCCTTAACCTTGAGGATTTCATTCATGTGATGTTGTAATGAAATCCAAACATTTGTTAATGTTTTTGGGTGTAACTCATCGTATGCATCTTCCACGGCCTTAATTAACTCATTCATGTTCTTAGGCATTTTCTTGTGCATTAGTGATTGTATGCTCCTAAAAAACCCTAAGTCTAGAATGTTACAATCGGGACTATTCGGTGGTTGTTGCGTTAAAATGAAAGTTAAACCCCCCCGCCTATTATTTTGTTGCCAAATCGGGTCATCATTAGTGATGTGTACCCTTGCATTGTCTTGTTGAATAAAAATAGTTGTGGCACCATCTCTTGGCCACTTCCTAAGTATTGCGGGAATTAATTGTTCGATTAACATGGCCCTATAAACCTCTTGAGTCACCGACTCGGTTGGTTTAATTTCTATAGACCCCCTTGGACGATTGATTGAGCTTCTTTGTGCCGCTACTCTATTTATGAAAGGGAATATACCAATTTTCCCATCGAAAACGCATTGGCCATGTTGATTCCATTTTG
Source organism: Amaranthus palmeri (assembly GCA_019776075.1). Taxonomy (NCBI): domain Eukaryota; kingdom Viridiplantae; phylum Streptophyta; class Magnoliopsida; order Caryophyllales; family Amaranthaceae; genus Amaranthus; species Amaranthus palmeri. The sequence goes on from JAAKBH010000018.1 coordinate 1,353,875, forward strand.
GCCTCGCAACCGCCCCTAAAAACATCGCTTTTGGTATGAATTTGGATGATTTTCCCGCTCTATATGGTATTTTCTCCTTGTTTGATAAATAAACCCTTTGTGTTTTTTTGGTTAAGTAAAACCACTTTTCATCTATATGTATAAAGTCATACATGGCTTTATACATCGGATGATGATTTACGGTGTCTTCTTGAATTAGACTTAAAATCCATTCGACCCTTCTAGCCTTGTTTGCATCGGTCAATGAAGGGTGGAGTGGATTTGAGTGTGCCTTGATTTCCCCCCTTTGAATGAGTCGCCAAACGGTTGTTGGTGCCAAATCGAGACATGTTGCAACGTCTCTTATGCAAGTTCGTTCACCCATTGGCTTTGATTCAAGTGCATTGGGTTGAACTTCAACTCTTTTTCTTCCACAATTACGAAACTTGGAATCGACAACATATGGTTTGTTTTCTTCTTTGCTTTCGATTGCTCGCTTCCATAAGTTTCGTATTGTTCTTGGTGTGTAACCGTATTTGTTGGCAATTTTGACAAATGTACCATGAGGAAGGTTGTCATCCACTTTGATTGACAACATTTCTTGTAGTATGAGGTGCCTCAATTCATTCGTAAGCCTTGGCTTACGTTGAGGCAGTTGTGGCACTGCTGGATCGTTTTCTATTGGTTCCTCCTCCGACTCTGAGCTGGATTGTGGATCGTATTGGTTTGAACCGAAATACCAAGCCCCCTGTATTTCTTCCTCGTTTTCTGAAGCCATTGGCTAATGATGATGTGTGTTACTGTTACTGTTTGCTGATTTTTTTTGGGTATGGCCCTACTGTTCTGATGTTTCTGGTAAGAATGTGAAATAAGCTGATTTTTGCTACTATGGGGCTACTGTATTGATCACTTGAGGCTACTGTTTGGTTACTGTTTTGATCAGAAAATGGATACTGTTCTGATCTTTTGGTTACTGTTTGGCTACTATTCGTGTGTACTGTTACTGTTTGCTGATTTTTTTGGCCCTCTGTTGCTACTGTTCGTGTGTTTGAGCTGTGAAGAAGAATGATCTGCTGCTGTTCCTCCTTTAATAGGGTGATTAGGAATTTGTATAGTCATATTATGTCCATTAATCTTGTAATCATTGAAATAGTTGATCCATGTAATGTAAAATTGGCCAATGCAAAGCCATATTTTTTGGTTTTGGATGGCTGTTTTGGTAGAAATCAGAAATTGTACTTGTAAAAATTCCCTCCTTTTTTTTTAGAACCAAAAATGGAAACTTTCCCAATTTGGAAAGTTGTTAAGTTTCCCTCCAATGTATTTCTCTCTCTTAATAAAATCAGATTTTTTTTTCATTATTTTATTATATCTTCAATTATTTTCTCTCTCATAATTCCAATAACATCATTACTTCCCACTACTTTTTAATTAAAATAATACCCACTCACCCCCAAGATTCTCTTTTCCTTAATATGTGTGATTTTCCCAAATAGGAAAATCATTTAGGAACGGAGGGAGTAATTACTAATTACTACTAATTACTAATTATTATTATTATTATCACTAATAATTAAAAAATAAAAGAAGTGTAAACTGTAAAGGACTACTAACAGTAAAGTTTAGTTGTAAAGACTATAGTCTCTTTCCTAGTCGTTTTGCGTCTTTCTAACCTCTAGCAAGTGCTTCCTTCCTTCTGCGTATCTTTCCCGGCGACGATCGCCATTGATAGGAGCTTCACCAGGTACATATTTCTTGTTAGCATCTGTTGTTTCCTTCTTATTCTTGCTTTATCTATATATTTCTCCACCGTCGTTTTCTCCTCTGTCGCGATTTTGAATTCCGGCCTTCTTACGAGCTTCATGGAAATTGATCCAGAATGTGTGATACACGTTAAAATTGATCTGTTCAAAAAATTTGATGAATTTTGGTTATGAATGCAGTGAGACATGAGTCAGCCTACTCAATCAATTGATACAAGAGGGAAGCATAGAATTTTAGCCGAATTAAAGCGGCTTGAACAAGAAACTAGATTTGTTGAGGTATTTTTTAATTTTTTAATTTTTTAATTTTAATCCGTTTTTTATATCCCTATTTAGATCTTCTATGTTTTTGTGCACTATTCTTAGACCAAGATTTTTTCACTTATTTCATTGTTGATTGTATGGCATTTGGTATTTTAGTTGATGATGTGTTTATTGGAACTTTAGGTTTTTATATCTCTCCCAAAGTGAAGGCTGAATTTTGTCATATTTTTTCTAATTAGGACATTACTGAATGTGAATGTGTGTGAAAAGACGCTTTACTTATTCACGAGACAAAATATTGCTTTTATGGAGGATTTCGCACTGACTTCTGAATTACTTACATTCTCACCGCCCACCGGAGAGGAAAACTGAGGTTTTAGATTTCTTACAACATTTTGTTTGGTTTTTGATTAAATGAACTATGGTAAAGCACTAAAGCACTAAAGTGATTGTGGTAGTTCTGTCTTAAAGGAGATTCCCTTTGGCTTCGGTATTAGTATTTTATCTAATAGAAGTATATGTTACCTGGCTTCTTGAGATTTCGCTTGTTATGCTAACTCGAGAGTATTAAGGGGGTCTTTTTGATCTGGAGTAGGTGAGAATACGAGGGATCATCTTGTGCATAGTGCAAAATTTCGGCCCATCAAACTAGTGAGACCATGTTATAGTCGGCCGTATCGCTACCACAGTGTAAAGGTTTTTTAGGTCATTGAGGTCTAGCAATTGCAAAACTATCTACATAGACCGCGAAAGTGTTTTTGCGATCATTACTCCAACAACTAGCTAATCTAATATTTTTCGCTATGATCTTTGGTTGAATTTAAATTTTTGTTGGTTGAGTGTTTGGTGATTTCTTCTTGAATCTTGTTTCTTTTGGCATCTTATGGACTTCAATCAAACTGCTCGGATGTACATGCTAGTACATATTACTTTTGTTTCATTATTTGGAAATTTGTTTTTTATACCTGTTTGTTTAGTTTTTCATGGTCAAGGATGAAGTATGTGGTTTTAGGATCAATACATCATCTTTAAATGTATTTGATCTCTTTATAATGATGTATCACTAGGATTAGGATTTGGGTGTACTCCCTTTGTTAGACGGTGCTTCTTATTTGATGTTTTGGGGCTGAAGAATCTAAAGCATTTGGTTATGGTGTTCATTTTCTTGTTTAAATGCTTAATTATCATCTAGGTATAGGAAATTACACTTTTCTTCACACCTTTTATACGTGGATATTCAAATTTGTTTGTTATTGAGCCATTTTCGGATGCATTCAACATTTATGATAAGTATCACCCATCTTTTTATCTTTCGGTTTGATACTCAGAAGTGAACTATCTTCCTTTTGTGGAATATGTGTTGTGATCTTTCATTGATTTACGATCATCCATGAAACCATTTGTAGTTTCGATTTCTTATGTTTGAGAGGATAATGAAGGAAATCATTATGATATTTAGATTGCTTAGATCTATCGGGGTATTGTGAATGGAAAGACATGGACAAAAGTTTTTAATGCAGCTGATCTATTTGGGAGTCATTCTAGGATAAACATCAAATGTTTTCCTATATTTTGTTTTCATATGGGTAATACTCCTTCCGTTTCTTTTCAAATGTCTTATCTGCTTTTGGATTACTATTTTATCAATCACTCTTAGTTTTTATTATTCTTAATCCATGATTTTGTTTGATTCGTCTCAACAAAAGGTTTATTAATATCTAGTTTTTATAATTTTAATTATACACAATTATCGCTATTAAGTATTAAATTAGTGCATTGACAAACATGCAAAAAACAAATGAGACATTTGAAATGAAACTTAGGTGTAAGTCATTCAAATCAAATTGAACTTACAAAGTACAAGGCTTATTCAAACGAAATATTTCATGGTGTAAGTCGTTTGCAGATGACTATGTATTAGTGAACGGAATTATAATGAGGTCAATGTTATGCTAGATATGTGAATGTAGGCATTAGAATCGAAAACCTTCAAATAAACTTGAACTAACAAAGTATAAGGAATGTTGTTTTGGCATTGAGGAACATAAGGTATTATAATGTTAAATACGAATGAACTTTTAAGTGAGTTTTTCATGTACCTTGGGTAAGTTTTTGACAAGAAAGCCAATACTCAAATCAGTGTTGATGAATCAAATGGAGACTGTGACGATAATGTCATACAATTGAGTTTTTCTACTAAGGTTAAAGGGAACATTATACTATAAAGTGTTGGGCTTTCATTTAGATCATTTTAGGAAGGAAGGGTTTGCTAATATGTGTAAATTTAGATAAATGGATACATATATCTATAAAGGATTGAATACAAAATGAAGACATAAGAAAAGGTCTTAGAGTCTTAGATATTGAAGATTAAACGAGAAAAATTGTTCATGTTGTTTTGATCATGAGCAAAACTAATCGGAAAGGCATAAGTTAGGAATGTTGAAGTTGGGAACATTGAGGAGTTTAGAAGAGGTAGAGGTAAGTCGAAAATGACGCGGAGAACATGATTGAAGAATAACATGCATAATTGGGATATATTGGAGCATATGATAATAGATATAAATGAATGGATCAGAAGGGTACATGTAAATGATCATTGAAATTGATTTTTTTAGTTGAGTCAATTAGTATTAGATAAGGACAAATGAAGTATAATCCTTTTTAGCTACGATTTCTCACATTGATTTGTTTAGTTCATGTAGATAACTTGCATATGATAATAAATATAAATGAATGGATGAGAAGAATACATGCAAATGATAATTGAAATTGATTTTTTTAGTTAAGTAAATTTGAATCAACAATATCCACTACAAGAACAATAACCAACTAGAATCAACAGTATCCACTACAAGAACAATTAATCATGGAATTAAGGCAAGTGAAATCACTGAGTGAAATTAGAATGACACACACGTTTTTTTCTTTAAGAGCTTTTTTGCAAGCCTTTACCCCAATTTAGCTTCTTGTTTAAAGAACTGAATTTTTTTTAAGAATTTTGAGATGCTAGGGTTTGATGAGTTTAGGTAAATGTGGTTGAACATAGTCGAATCCATATTTAAAGAATTAAAGTGGATCAGGATTGGTGGAGGTGAAGATATTCAACTTTATTTTGATGGTTGATGAGAGAATTCTCAATGATCTTGGGTTTGAATATGATTAAGTTTAAGATTAGGGCCCATTTGATGGCTTCTAAGAGCAAACTTTTGAATGACCTTGACTGCTCACACTATTCCTCAGAAAGACAAATCTTGAAATTAATCTACCTTTTTGTTAAGTACTACATAAGGTGTGGTGTATACAATTTGTGAACGCTCCGAGTGGAGTTGGCACATATGCTTGAGAATGACACAAAGTGACTTTGCCTCTTTGGTTGTTGAATTAAAACAGAACATCTACTCCTGTTTCAACTTTGCTGGACAATTCATTGATGAAATAATAGTTCTTAAAAATAGTAACAGGAAAGGAGAGAAAATGCAAATGACAACTCTTGCACAAAATCATTCAAAATTGACCCTAGTAACCTTGTGTGATGTTGACCTTGATCTCTCTCAACTACAAACAATTTGACTAGTTTAAGCCTTCGGGAGCCGACATATTTACTTAGTAGTTGAGCACCACTATTGCTACATGTCCCATATTTGACATGTTTCATTCTTTGTGCTAGTAGATAATCCTTTATGGTGCAAACTGCAAAGGCTATAAGCTATCGCTCCAACGAGGGTGTACTAGCAAGCCAAATTGTGAAAATGCATCGAAATTTCCTTCAACAATATATGGAGGAAGGCTCCTGATATGATTTTGTTTTACTTTCAAGATCTTCAAAATCAACTTTGTTTCATTAAAGTGAATTAGAAGCAAACACATTCTGTCGCTAGACTGTTTTTAGCAACCATGTAGACCTAGCCGACGTTATTTAATTATAATTGGCCATACTATCCATCACAATTGGGGCTAAAACCTGAATGGCATAATTAATAAGAAACTTTTCCATGTTTTCTCAAAGGCCACAAGACAATAGAGTCTTAGGTGAAAAGAAGATATGACCCAAACATCCCTCCATGTTATGGAAGAGTTCAACTTTGGGCAGGCCATAATGAATTTTATTAGTATAAATTTCAAGTCTTTCATAGTTAAAATAAATAAATAAAAAAAGCTACATGTTTTGCAGTGTGAACTGTGAACTGTGAAGGTAATAGCATTTGAAGTTATATTCTTAATCAAATGTAATCTGGTTATATGTATATATGATATTATACAGTTACATAAAAGGAATCCAAAATTTTGACAAATGTACAATAGACAACAAAATGAATACTCAAATCTTTGAATTTTAAGATAACATAATGCTTCCTCCGTTCCACAATACTTGCTACACTTTTCTTTTTTACATTACTATTCCCGGCAAAAACTAACCAGATAAGGTCTACTTTACCCTTAGTTTTCTTTTATTTATTATCTCATCTCTAAGGTTATCTCTTCTTTTTTACTTGTACACGGGACCCAAATGTAGCTAGAAATACAGAACAGAGTAAGTATGTCTAAATAATAGCCATTAGTCTCCAACTTGTACTGCTTCTTCTTTGAATAGGTTGCTAATAAGTTTTAGTTAGTAAGGAGTTTGGCGATCGTCGTAGAATTTTCTTCGGATTGAGATTTGGAATTGATAGTTGGAATTTTGAAAATTTGGAAAATTTATATATAGAAGATTGTAATAGAAGGATCTTTATTTGTGTCATAGATCATACATGAGAGCTCATTCTAAAGGCTAGTTCAGTAGGTGAGAGAGCTGGTGTGACCTATGAATCCCTCATCAATGAACTATTTCCATAGCTTGCAATGGGCTCAAATCCATCACTTTAACCCTCTCATCAGGCCCAACATCCTTGTTGGTCACAATCACGTTAATTACAGTTGGCTTACCCTAAGCGACCAATCCGCATGCCAGCCAGAACTCGTGTTGACTCTGATACCAATGTTATAGATCAATTGGGAAAGATCCTTCCAAAGACTAGTTTAGTAGCTGAGAGAGCCCATTTGATTAATAAACGCCTCATCATTAGCCTACACAACCAAAGTGGGAACAATTACAATAGCTTGCAATGGGCTGAGATCATTAAATTTGTTGAATTCAATCTTCTTTTTGACTGAATTATGTCTTTGAATACATGATTCAGAAAAGATGTTTCACCTATGAGTATTCCAAACTCCAGGAGAATTTAAGTTAATTTTCAAATATACAGAATGCTGCCTGGTCATGACTGTTATTTAATCCGGCATAGCCGTAGCCCTTAGCACAATCACATAGAAATTTTATAGAATCAATGTGAACTTGCAGCTTAAGCACTGTCTTTGTCCTTGTACCATTTTTGTTCTTTACTGATAAATGATAGAATTTACTGCTCATTGTCTTCCAGTTCTTATCTTGGATGGATCCCAAAAATTCGTAGGTCTTTGGTATTGCAGTTATTGGATTTAAGTAAACTGTCACATTAAAACCATGTGTACTTGTATTCAAAGCAGAAAGTTGTTTTGCATTGGGGTGATGTAATTTTGGTTGTTTTCCCTTTTGTTTTGTCTCTGTTTTTTTTCCTTTTCTTTTGTTGCTCAGATCATCTGCTTACATATCTGGAAATGATTTACTCTTTAATCCTGGATTCCTAATTAGGTTGATTCACCCTCTCAATTTTTGCCTTGCTATGCCAAAAATTAGCTGCTCCTCTCCATCTTAGTGTTGCATATCTCTTATTTTTCCTCAGCAACTATATCAGTTATGCATTCTCTTCAATCTTATGTGTTTGTGTGAAATGAATTATTAAAATACTATAACACCTTTCTGTAGCATCCTGTCCTGAAAAAGCTCGAGCTTGTGTATTGTTGCATTCTATATTGTTGAGCTTAGTGGATGTTTGAGTGATAAAATGAGGGTTTTTGTCATGATTAATGCTTAGCAATTTCAGTTCGCAATATTTGTAAGCAGGAAGAGCTGGAGCAGCTTGAAAAGACCGAGAACGCAGCAGCTGCATGCCAAGAGTAAGTGCCAAAGATCATGAGTCAAGATGCATAATAGTACTCTAGTCTGTACTCACACTATTCTTAATATGCTCGTTTGTATCTAGTTTTTCTCTAATGTTTTTGTAAAATTTCCCCCCATACCTTCGAATCTTGCTACATCTACGGCATAAGGTAGATTAGCCATTCTAAATGGAATATAAAATAGCAATTATTGTTCTCGAGTAACCCATGAATTATGATGTTCGTTTTATGCAAGGATATTGAATTCTCTCTGATTCATAAACCGTCTCTTCATCTTTCAGGTTGCTGGGTAATGTAGAAACAAAACCAGATCCCCTCATCCCAGAGTAATACCTCACATTTGTAACAATTATGCATTCCTTAATTTCTTGATTACTCTTAAATTGTGGATTGATATCCAAATAAAGCTTACCTGTTGATAATTGTTTTCCCTCGTTGGGTTTCCCGTGATTCTTGTTTGATAGAACAATTGGACCTGTGAATCCATCGTGGGATCGTTGGTTTGAGGGACCCCAAGACTCAAAGGGCTGCAGTTGTTGGATATTCTGATGTTTGCTGCTGTCAAGACTCGGGTCTCGGGCGTTTGCATGAGATCATGTTCATTGTTCGGAATGATATCCTGTGAAAATGCTGATTGTTGTACAGATTGATATATTTTCTTTTCCTTTTCTATGTAATTCAAAAGTTTCTGCGTATTTGTAATACAAGCAGATGGAATTCTTTCTCTTTTAACATATTGTAATCAATTCAGATACCAAAAGTGACAATATCACGAAATCTTCTATTTTCATGTGCCTCACTTTTCTTCAATTGCCATTATCTTTTTAGTAAAAACCGTCTATGAACTCGGTCAATATTAAAATATTGTGCATCTTTATATTTAAACAGTAGAATCAAGTGATTTAAGTTGAAAATGATGTAATATTAAAAAAAAAATGCATAATATTTTGATCTAGATTGAATTTATACAATACTTATGCAAACTATCTTATTCATTATTCCAACTTAATCACTTGAAGACATGGACGAAATAAAAATTTTAAGGGGATAATATTTGATATATCAAATTTTTATATTTTTATATATTTTTATATTTAAAAATATAAAAATATAAAATTAATATAAAAATTAATTACTGTAAAATATAAAAGGAAGTTAATTTTTATATTTTTAAATGAGAAAGTTTTATAATTTAAGAAAAGTCTATCAAATTATAGTAATAAACTATTAAATTTATAACTTATACCATAAAGATTTGAAACTATAAACATTAAGTTTCACATCTACTACTTTAAAGTTGTTACATCTAAAGTCGTTTTTTAAGTGGTGTGAGCAGTGCGTGAAAGAGAAATGACTTAATTGATTGCGCAATTTGATGATGAACTCAATTTAAGCAAGTTACACATAAAACTATCAAATATTGATGATGTGCAATTTGAAGATAAACTCAATTTATTAGTTAAATTTTTAAACACGTCATTTTTTAACATAAATTTAAATACAATTGTGAACTCCCTATTCTGTTAAGTCGACTGGTGTAACCGGTGAGCGAGAGAAATGACATAATTGATTGCTAAAGCCACTCATCATTTTACATTTTACTCTATTGAAGTAGTATGATAAGATTAATTACATTGCCTAATCATGTTTAGATAATTACAAAACTTCTATATACTACCTCCGTTAATTGTTTTGTGCAACCGCAGTACAAATTGCGGTTGCCAATGCAATTTTTCATAAAACAAAATTAGAGAAAGTGGGGTAATGTAATTAAAGGTTAAATAGGAGAGAGAAATAATGGAAGTAGGGATAGGTAAGTAAGAGAAAGAAAGAGAGAGGAAGTAGGGATAGGTAATTTAGGAAAAAGAAGGAGAGAGAAAATGATGGGATAGGTGATTAAAGGAGAGAGAAAATGATGGGATAGGTAATTAGATTGGTTATTTTTTACTAAAAAAGGAAAGAAAAAAGTAAGTTGCAAATAACCTTGAGCGGACAAAAATGGCAAAAGTTGCAGATAACATTTAACAGAGGTAGTATATGAAAATTTTCAAATCTTAAGCTCTTCAATTTCCCGCCAACTACACTTTTTTCACAGCAAAACCGAAATTCCCATAGCTAGGGTTTTTCTTTTTCATCATTTCAACAATGGCGGACACCGATCGAATTGCCCGATTATTCAATGAAAATCTCAACTCCAATGGTCAAGTTGTTCAACGCTACCCGGCAGCTGGATCATCTCTTCATTTCTTCCAATTTCCCTTTCTCTCTACTCTCGCTTATTAACGGTAATTCAATTCAGTTTTTCATGCCTTCATTTGACCCCCATTTTCCTTAGATATTCTGAAAGTTTTTTGATTTTGAACTTGACGCACTACGTAAATGGGAATCAAGGTCAAAAATTTGCTGCTGTAACATATCTGAAGAATTTGATTTGACGAAATTTTATTGGAGACGATCAATCTTCTTTTTGGAATGAATTTGAAGACGAGCTATTAGAATCGTTGATTAGATTTGAATTGCCGGTTCTTAGAATCTTGGTTGAAGTGGTTCCTTGTTTTTAATTATAACTCTTTTATTTTTTACTTTTCTGTTTAGTAGGGAAATAACTAAGTGGCAAGGTAGTTGTCATCGACTGACCGCAAGTATCCTTCATCTGGGATTGATGACAACTTCACTTTTCCGTCCTATAGTTCTTTAAGTGTCAAATGCTTTGTCCTCTTCAACACTAACCCACAATATTCTCTAGTAATGTCAAACATGTGTGAACTAAGTAATAGGTACAACCTTAGATACGAGTTTATTAGAGGACTGATGAGGTATGCAACAAACTTTGGCTTTGGAGATTCAGTTGAAGCTCACTTTGCAGAAGTTTTGACCAGTACCGTGCATATTCTTGTGACTTCCCATATGGCTTATAATGATTTTTATTAATAAATGTTGGGAATGGACTGTCAGCTGTGATGTTTGGTGAAGAACAAACAACAATAAAAATATAAAATGCACAAAGAACACCTAAAAACAAAGCACAGCTACCAACAACAAGAACAATATTTATGAGGTATCTATGGATATGTCCCCCTCAAAACAAGTTTCTTAGCATTAATATATCAACATGCATCAGTGACTCAACTCACACAAGCCTTCAGAACACTTTCTCAAGGTAAAGATTGAACCTCTAATGTCAATGTCACACAAACATGCAAATACAAGAGGAAGAACTCTTAAGGTTGAAACTCTAGTTACCTCACCTGTGTTTGTCTCTCTTAATGCCCTAATGATGCTCTAAGACCCTCTTTTATAGCCCCATAACATATTAGGAAGCCTTAAGACAAAACCCCAAAGCCCATTGCAAATCGAGAACAAAACAAAAACTCGCATTTTTGGGAGCTGTTGGATGCTCGGGCGAGCCAAGCTGCTCGACTCGGTCGAGCGGGTTCCTCAGGAACCTACTGCCTTCAAATGACCTGTTGTTGTGCTCGACCATTCCTTCATTCTTGCCTTGCCTTGATCAAGGCACTACATCCCTTTCATAAACCTCTTCAAGTCATCATCACTGAACACTTGATCAAGAGACCCAAATCTTAACACCCCATTTCCCCTGGCATATCCCACACCGCTCTCAAGTGTACAAGACATAGCATGAGTTACAAGATGCTCAAAGTCATCATCAATACTGTGGGAATTGGCTCTTGCCTCTTGCTTCAGCATTAAATGTCCATTCTCATTATTTAGTCTTTCTCACTTGGTGTTTAGTAATTAGGATACCTTGGAGTGGGAAGAATATGCAAATGAGTTCATAAGCAAGAACTTACCATCTGTACTACTACTAGTCTATTTGGTAAGAAAATTTTTTCGTTAGTTCAGTCTAATTAGAATTTATGATGATGGATTGAATTGCCTTTAGGAAGAAATATCTGGATGGACTGAAGATTATTTACAGCCATAAAGAGTGTAGAATTTAATTTTTGTCAAAACATGTGAAAGGTCAATATTATTTTTGCTAGGTCTCCAGTGGTGACTAATAGTCACAATTCTAGAAGTGTCGCAGGGGCCTAGGGCTATGGTCAAGCTTATTGAAGTAATCTCCCTTCATGATTAAGCTTTTGGTTAGATTTTTAAAATTTTGTTTGGTTTTGAATATAAATTTTGTGACTTTTGCAGAATGAAGACATGCCAGTTGATTGGTTACCTCTTCTGCGTGTTATTTCAGCTCCTTCGTTCAGTGATGGAGGCTAGAGAGAAAGAGATGTGGTTTATGTACCTTTAGTTGTATGACAATTGGTTGTCGCAATAGCAAAATACATGCTTTCCAATCTAGAGCCATGGTCTCAACTCTCAAGTAAGTACAAGATTTCTTCCTCTGGCAACGTATTATGTTTCTTGGTTTGAAAGTGGAACCCTATGTATGTCATGATGACGTACATCTGAGGGATTCCTTGGGTAATTTATATATATGACCGTGATGGAGGCGTATTAAAACTTTGGAATCCATTGTTTCTAGGGTTGACTAGTATACTTCTTTTCTTATATTACTTGGGATTCCCTTTTCTTCCTTGTTTTTTGGGTGAGGATGTTGTTTCACCAAAAGGAGATTTCATATTGGATTTATCAGGCAATATTATTTGTAGTGCTATCTTTAGCTATTAGGAATCTAAGATTCAAAAAGCAAAATTAATGAACATATTGAGGCAGTTTCGAGCTACTGCAAATCTGCAATTCTCCCACAAAGGATTTATTAGGCAATATTGTATTTTCTTTGTTAGTGGCAAGAGTTTTGTTTTGGGAAACTTAAGTCACAAAAACATGGACATTTATTTATAGTTGAAGGTTAGTTATTATGGATAACTTCATTATTATATAGGTTGGATCATTGACGATGTCTTTTTATCTACTAACAAGTAACCAGTAAGGAGGTTGACATGACAATCACAGAATCATTTTTTGGGAAAATAAGGCCTGACCCTGATTATTCTGCAACCATCCGTAGTCAAGAAGCTCTGTCCCAAATTTTGTCTAGGATGGAGCTTTTGAATTGAGAATTGGAAATTCGTAAAGTTGAACCTTACAACTATAAGCACTGTCATTATAGCTGTTATGAATGCTCAATCAACACAGAAATTTAGAGAAGAGATAGATTAGAAGAATTAGAAGAAGAGAGAGAGATGAGAGACGGAATGCTTGTATTATGTATACTAGGCAAGGCACCTAGCTCAACTCTTCGAGCGGTTGAGTAGCTCCTTTGTGTGAGTACACTATGATGTATACAAGCATATCTTTACAGGCCATATTTAGTGCTATATATAAATAATCTATCTTGCCAAAGAGTACACAAATGCCCTTGGCCAAGCCATAACCGAATGCCCTCCAAAATAACAGAAAATATTCCTTTCATGCCAAGTGTCCAGCTTCACACTTTTCAGCTTGTTTCTTTGCTCTCCTTTGGTATGTGATAATGGGCCTTGGGCTAGCATCTGGAGAATTCATTACACATCCGTAGTCAAGAACCTCTGTCCCAAATTTTGTCTAGGATGGAGCTTTTGAATTGAGAATTGGAAATTCGTAAAGTTGAACCTTACAGCTATAAGCACTGTCATTATCTGTTTTTTTTTTTTTTTTTTTTTTTTTTTTTTTTTTTTTTTTTTTTTCCCTATTGCATAGATAAATGATGGAAATTTGCTGCTCACTATCTTCTATAAGAATTTCTTAGTTTGGGTGGAGGCAAAAGATTCTTAGGTCTTTGGTTTCAAACCTTCAATGTATAGTGGACTAAAATAAAATGTCTCGTTGAAAGCATATGCACTTGTTTATGCAAAACAGAACATTGTTACAATCAAGGTTCAGCAGAAACGACATGTTATTCAAGTGTAAGGTTGTGTACATTTGATCTCCAATCACCCCACCTTGGTTGGAGCCACTTTAGTGGCATTGGGTTTATGTAATGTTGATCGTCTTTTTGTTTCGGCTCGATTTATTCTAATTCTTTTGTTGCCCTGATCAGTTACATATTTGGAAATCATTTAGTGTTTAGTTCTTAGCTCCTGATTTGGCTGATACCAGGAAATCAACTGTTCTTCAATTTATGCCTAGTCATCCCAAAAATGGGCTGTTTTTTTGTCTTAGCTTTATTTATCTCTGATCTCTCCTCAGCAGCTATACCAGTTATGAATTCTCATGTGTTTGTATGAAATAAATTGCAAATATACTAAAAATTTATCTCCATAGCATCATGTCCTGATTAAAAAATTTGATCTTTGTTGCATTTAATGCCATGATTATTTAAAACTAGCAATTTCAGTTCACAATATTTGTGGCAGGACGAGCTGGGGCAGCACGAAAAGACTGAGAACGCAGCGGATTCATGCGAAGAGCATGAGGTTTTCTGTCTCAAATTGTGGCTATTGCTGGGTAATGTAGAAGCAAAATTGGGTGCCCTTAACACTGTCATTTTTAGCAATTGTGTATTTCTTCATTATTGATTACTCTTAAATTGTGGATGGATATCAGAGTATATAAATGTTTTGCCCGTTTGGGTTTATTCGTGACTTCTGTTTGCTCGATTAATTGGACATGCTCATCCAACATCGGATTGCTGGTTTTAGGAAATTTAGATTTTAGATAGGGCCGAAGGGGCGTCCTCCCCCAACGCATTTTTTGGCTCAAGTTTCACCACTGACTAGTTTAACGAACTTCATAGACTCGAAGGGTTGCAGTTGTTGGATGTTCTATGTTAATAGTTTGGAAATATTTAATGTGAAAATGGTATTTGTTGTACAGGTTGATGTCTTCCTTTCCTTTTTCTATGTAATTCGATCATCTTTGCATATCGTACAATTTAATAAACATTGGAAATATTCGAATGTCTTCCTCACAAAGCCCCTTCAAATAGAACAATTATATTGACTGATGTTGGCTTACGTGAAAAATGTAATTTACTGCACTGTTATCTTCTAAATGATTTACCATTATTGTCACTCGTATGGTGAAAGACCTTTGTTAATAAAATAATATTGTATGTGATAAGAGTATAAGTTGCTTTGGAATAAAAGCATTCTGTTTATCTTCAATAATACGAGAGAGATTGTATAACTAGTTAATAACTCCTCAAAATAGTCAAAGAGCAATCCTTTAATAACCTTCAACAACTACTAAAAGTTTCCCCATTTCTTCAAAGGATTTTCACATTCACAGAATTGGACTTAGGCCAAGTCGCACAAAAGAAGTGATTGGACACAAAATGTTCGACTTGGCACAAGTCCAGTCACATGTTTTGTCGACTTAACTTAGGCAAAGTTGCACATTCTTCGTGACTCGTAATTTAATAACTTTTTATATTTTTTTCCTATAAAATTTATGAAATTTAACTAAAACTTCAAATCAATACTTACTAAGGTTGAACTCATCACTAATACGCTGAAGGAATGGGCTGATCGAGAGTATGGGGATATCAAGAATATGATCAAGATCACTGAAAAGAAGCTGGGAAGAGCACAAAAGCAGTCACCTGACGCCAACATGTTAGCAGCTTGCAATTCTATGGCTAAGGAATTAGATGGCTTGCACCGCATAGAGGAGGCATATTGGCATTTGCGATCCAGAACTAATGAGTTGAAAGATGGTGATAAAAACACTAAGTATTTTCACCACAAAGCAAATTCGAGGAGAAAGAGAAATTTGATCAGGGGTCTTTTAGATGATGATGGCAACTTGAAGACTTCCAAAACTGATATTGAGCGGCTAGTATCGGCCTACTTTGAAAATATTTTCGCAACTAGCTCTCCGTTTGGTTTTCCTGAAGCTCTTGATGGGATTAATCCAGTGGTGAGTGAAGAGATGAATCAGGTCTTGGATGATGAGCCTACTATGGTGGATGTTCATACTGCACTGTTTCAAATGCACCCAACTAAAGCTCCCGGGGTCGATGGGTTCCATGCTTTGTTTTTCCAGAAGTTTTGGGGTGTCCTGGGTGAAGATATCACTGCTCTTGTCAAAAGCTGGTGGCGTGGAAACGTTGATCTCAAAGCCATAAACAAGACCTCTATAGCCCTCATTCCAAAGTGCAATGATCCAAAGTCCGTTAAAGATTTTCGACCCATAAGTTGCTGTAACGTTATTTATAAGATTATTTCGAAAGTTATGGCAAACAAGCTGAAAGGTTTTTTGGGTAACATCATCTCCATTAACCAAAGTGCATTTATTCCAAAACGTCTCATCACGGATAATGCTCTTTTGGCTTTCGAAGCATTTCATGCGATGAAGAGATGGAAAGAGAGGGGCAAAAAAGCCTTTGCGTTAAAGTTAGATATGAGTAAGGCTTACGACAGAGTTGAATGGAGCTTCCTCGAGAGAGTTATGTTGAGAATGGGCTTTAGCGACTCTTGGGTTAGGAGGGTAATGCATTGTATTTCAAGTGTTACGTTCTCTTTCAAGATAAATGGGGCTGTGTGTGGAAACGTGGTGCCTTCTAGGGGGTTACGTCAAGGAGACCCCATATCTCCGTATCTCTTCATAATTTGTGCAGAAGCTTTCTCCTCCTTGATTTCAAGTGGTATTGCGAACCGATCCCTGCACGGGATCCAAATTTCTCGCGGTGCGCCTATACTCTCACATTTATTTTTTGCAGATGACAGTATTCTCTTTGCCAGAGCGACGGTGCAGGAGTGCTCGGAGATAGCTAATATCATTAGCATTTACGAAAGAGCGTCCGGGCAAAAAGTGAATTATGATAAGTCCGAGATATCGTTCAGCAAAGGTGTTCATTGTCACTTGCGGAAAGAAATTGTTGATATGTTGGGAGTTAAGGAAGTTGATAAACAGGAAAAATATTTGGGACTTCCTACAATCATCGGGCAATCAAAAAAGGCGATTTTTGCGGGGTTGAAGGATCGACTTTGGAAAAAAGTGCAGGGTTGGAAAGAAAATTTTTTATCAAGAGCGGGGCGTGAAATTCTCATCAAGTCTGTCATCCAAGCCATTCCCATATACATGATGAGTATTTTTCGCCTTCCCGATGGCCTCATTCATGATATCCACTCTGTGTTCGCAAAGTTCTGGTGGGGGTCCAATAGTGATAAAAGAAAAATCCACTGGCACAATTGGCATCATATGTGTCGTCCAAAGAGCATGGGGGGTATGGGCTTCCGCGATCTCAAATGTTTTAATATGGCTCTTTTGGCAAAACAGTCCTGGCGCTTGCTTGAAGGCTCGAATAAGCTCCTCCTTGATACTTTGAAAGCTAGGTACTTTAAACATACATCCATCATCGAGGCAAACCGTGGGTATGATCCTAGTTATACATGGAGGAGTATTTGGGGTGCCAAATCTCTTCTCCTAAATGGTGTTGGGTGGCGTGTTGGTAATGGCTGCAGCATCCGTGTGTGGGAGGACAAATGGATTCCTGATGGTGATAAATTAGTCTCTCCTGCACCCTCTCTGGTCCATGATCCTGATGCTTTAGTTGCTGATTTTATTGATCATGAGTCTTCTTGCTGGAATGTTGAGGCGGTTTCAAATTGCTTTGATCCTCCTACTGTAAGTGCTATCTTGTCTCTTCCCCTCTCTAATAGGTGGCCTGTTGATAATCTTTACTGGTGGGGCAATAGGGATGGCATTTATACTGTTAAAAGTGGATATTGGCTTGGTTTATTGGGTCAACAAGGAGCAGCTGTGAACGGAAATAGTGATATGGACTGCAAGCTTTGGAAAATTGTGTGGAATTTAAATGGACCACCGAAACTCCGTCATTTTCTATGGAGTATGTGCAAAGGCTCTCTTGCCACCAAGTGGGTTCTCTTCCAAAAGTATTGTGTGCCCTCTCCAAAGTGTGACAGATGCAATGCTGCTGATGAAACAATCATCCACGCCCTATGTGATTGCACAAGTATTGAGGCCATGTGGGAGCACCATAATGCAGCTAGGCAGACACGAGATGCTCCTAGGACGTCAGTTCGTGAGTTCATGTGTTGGATGGTTGACCATGTGACTGTGGATGTGTTTGAATCGTTCTGTACTATGCTTTGGGCCAGCTGGTTTGTGCGCAACAAGTATTTTTTCGAGACAGCAGTAGATGATCCTTCCAGAATTGCTACTCAATTTGTTAGAATGGTGGCTGATTACAAGCAATACAATTCAAAGATAGCCGTGCCTCACCAAAGCCATATTCTAAAATTTCAAGCTTGGTCTCCTCCAGAAACAGGTTGGGTCAAAGTTAACTTCGATGCTCATGTTGGTACCAATTTAAAGAGGGGTCTTGGCGTCGTCATTCGAGATTATAATGGTAGCCTACTAGCTGCAGGAGTCAGGAACTGTACTGCTGGTTGGACCGTGGAGGCAAGCGAAGCTATGGCTGGTTTGTTTGGGCTGGAGCTGGCTATCAGACTTGGGTATGAATACATCCACCTCGAAGGTGATTCACTGAATGTAGTTCAATCCATTGAAGCTAAGAGAGAAGGCTGCTCTCCTCTGCACCATGTTTATGATAATATCTTTGTTTTAGCATCTTTATGTAAGGGTTTCGGGTGTAGTTTCGTTAATCGTGCTGGTAATACAGCTGCGCATTGTGTAGCTAGATGGGATTCCGGGGTAGCAAACGAAAAAATTTGTATGAACCCTTTTCCCCAAGGCCTCATTACCTTGGCGGAACTTGATCTTTAATTAAATTACCAGCAGGTTTTTCTAAAAAAAAAAAAAGGTTGAACTCATCATGTATATTGTTTCATTCTTGAATTTTAGTTGATAAAATATTTTTAGAGAAAGTGAAGGATATAATGTTGAAATAAGTTAAAAGCAATTTAAATTTAAATATAAAAAGACAACAACACAATAAAAAAAAATATCAATGTAATTGTCTTTGTATTTTGTTAATAGATTAGTTGTTACTTTGAAATTGTCTTCTGAGTTTTAGGCTATATAGGAGTCACCCCTTATAATAATAGATTGACTTTTGAATAATAATAATAATAATGATAATAATAATAATAATAATAGTAATAATAAAGATTAGTCCTTTTGGAGTTAGAGGACAGACTCGAAATATCCTTTTAGGAGTCATCGGGCAGACTCCAATTGTCCAAATTATTAGTTTCGGTAACAGATCTTGGGGATTGCAAAATATCAATGTCCATAATTATGAGCATTATTTGAAAATTTTCAAACTTTAGTAATACAAATTGACAATTGTTGTGAGAGATTTAAGGTCGTCTTCTTGAGAGACAGTCTAGAGTAGCTTGCTTTAGCAATAGAAATACAGAAGTGTACGACAGATTTTCCCGGTTTAAACCTCCAAACTTTGTAAAAGCTCTTTAATGTTCCCGCCAATTAGCTTTTTTAACATCATTTTCTCAATCTACAAACCCCAAACTCTCAAATTCTAGGGTTTATCTTTCTCATCCATTCAAACATGGCGGATGCCGATCGAATTGCTCAATTATTCAATGAAACTCTCAACTCCGACGGCCAGGTTGTTCGCAATGCTACACAGCAGCTGGATGATCTATCCATTTCCTCCAATTTCCCTTTCACTCTTCTCTCACTTATTAGCGGTAATTCAATTCTGTTTTTACAAGATTTCATCCTAATCCTCATTTTTTCTTACAATTCTGAAACTTCTTTTTCTTTTTTTTTTTTTCCAATTTTGAACGTAGGAAACGGAAATCAAGGTCAAAAAGTTGCTGCTGCAACATATTTGAAGAATTTAATTCGACGAAGTATTTATGGAGAAGATCAATCTTCTTCTTTTAGTAAGGAATTTAAGGATAAGCTATTAGAAACGTTACTCAGAGTTGAAATGCCCGTTCTAAGAATCTTGGTTGAAGCGGTACCTTTATGTTTGAACTAATGTTGCAAATTTTCGTTAGTTTGGGTTTGGATTTAGGCTTAGCTATACTGAATCATATTCTAATTATGATTGGTGACTTGCAGTTTGGTTCTGTTGTTGATGCTGAATTTGTGAAGAAGAGTGCATGGTCTGAACTTGTGCCCCAACTTTGTTTTGCTATTCAAAATAGTGACATCATAAATGGTAACGCAAATTCCGGATTCTTAACCGTTAATGCCCTTAAAGCTCTTCAAGCACTTCTTAGACCTTTCCAGGTAATCATGATCAAGTGCTAGCTGTTTTTTTTGTTGATGATCGTGTGTAATTATTTCTTTACATACTCTGTGCTCTTCAATATAACTTTGACAATCACGTGAACCGTGAGAATTTCTCCAATATGAATCTGATGGAAGTTCCTTGTTGACAAAATTGATGTACACGCTTCAAATTTTAGTTAATAATATTGTATATTAATGAAGATCAGTTTTTGCAAGTAATAATAGGATAGATATTATGGAATGGGTTATATAACGTCTTCATGGTGTATGTGGGAATTACTTTGTCTTTCAATTTGCTATTTATTTTCCAGTTATATGAATTTTCAGTACTTCTTGAACCCGAAAGTCGCAAAGGAGTCTGTACCACTGCAGTTGGAACAAATATCAAAAGATATATTGGTGCCTTTGTTGGTTGTATTTCATGGTTTTGCAGAAAAGGTTAACTGCTTTGTTCTCTTCTCTCTTTTTTTCCTTGCATTATATTTCGGCTTTAACGTCTAACAATGCAAGTCTGGCAATCTACAGGCTGTAATGACCAAAGGAAATTTGAACATTGAGACAGAAAATGTCCTTCTCATTGTCTCCAAATGCACTTATTTTTCTGTAAGTGATTCAATCCTGTATCAATGTGACCAACAAAATGATATGTTACGTACATTTTGTATTCATCATATTCACGAGCTTATGCATAATGTCATCAAATTTTAGTTTGTGATGTTGCAAAAGAACTGACTTAGAGTGTCAACATCATAAGTTTCCGCATCTGATTAAGTCAATGTTGATGGTTTAGTCATTTTTGTCAATTATTTCTTCAGGAATAGTTAAGTGATGCACAAACATTCTCTAACTTATCAGCCTATATGGTTTTCCTAACAATGTTTGAATTTTTAGGTGAGGTCATATATGCCTACTTCTTTGGCTCCTTTACTACCTTCCTTCTGTGGTGATCTATGTGATCTTTTGGAGTCATTAGGCCTAGAGGAGTCAGTATCTTCAGAAGGCAGTCAACAAATGAGGCTTAAAACCGGAAAGAGGTTGTTGCTTATTTGCTCTGCTCTTGTGACTCGTCACAGAAAGCATTCTGACAAGTAAGTTTAGTTAGCTGTAACCTGTAAGTGCAGTATGTAGGTTTACTTTCAATGACTTTTATTGACATTATTTTTCCATTTATTCCAGGTTGATGCCTGATATTGTGAAGTGTGTTCTGCGAATTGTGAGATGTAGCACAAATATTAGTGTATGTATTCCACAAAAAATTAATTGATTTTTTTTTCCAAATTCTTAGCATTATTTAATGTTTTGATTCTTCTCTTTGGAGAAATCCAATAATCTTGTTTCTGTAGGTGCCTAGTTGCCATGTTTTATACACATATAACTTAAAATTTGAAGTATTTATGGTACACCTAAGCCTTTTTTAAAAGCCTTTATTTATGTTTCATTTTCTTTTCTCTTTTGATATAGCACAAGACCTCTTTCTTACCATCTCGTTCAGGGAAAGCCTTCGGTCCTTCTATCTTTCCCATCACTTGTACTATGTAATATAATCTAATAAATGAGTCCAATTGCAACTGATTGGTGAAAAGAGGCTGTGCATTATAAAAATAGGAGACACAAAAAATTGGTTCGTTGTAGAATGGCATGCTTGTAAATCCTTGACACTCTCTATCTCTCCTTGCTGAATCCTGCCTCCTTTTTGGTGGACGAAAAGTAATGAAACAACAAGCTATTATTGTCATTTTCTCTAGTTTAGTTGTCTTAGTTTTAAATGTAAGAATCTTTTAGTAGGAGAACCATTAAGCACACGCTAGCCCTTGCATATTATGTCTCTAGATTAAATTTAAATTGTTTTTTTTTTTTCACTTTTCCTTGTCATTACTTTTCCTCTTGTTTCTTTCCGTACATTTTGTGGAAGTATTCTTTGCTTTAAACATTTGTAAAATTTGATAATTGGTACCAATGCAAATTTCCCATGATGAAGTAAAAAGATACCTTATGGTCATCTTTTGATGTTGTCAATGGTCTTTTGTTGGTATATTAGTAAGTGGTATCTCCATGAGTTGTAGTATTCTTTCGTCTTTGCTCTAAAGCATTAATATTCTAAGGTTATGCCATGGGTGTTTGGAGTGTAAATATCCTCTAAATTGGTTTGGATTTTAAAACTCTTAGTCTCTCCTTTAACTTTACTAGATAACCAAACCTGGTAGGGAATCATTTCCTATGGTGTTAATAACAATTTGGTTTCTAAATATTAAAAGGACCTTAGTTCAATGTATCACTTATCGTGTCACTTGATAAAAATAGATTTATTGGACAAAGGTGGTTTCATCAAAGGTTACTTTTCAAATATGTTCGAGACTTAAGCCTTGAGCCTTGAGCCTTGAGATCTTTCATTTTCTAAATTTGAAAGAAATATAACATTCTCTTAGCTATTAAATGAATTACGTATTTTTTCTTTTTTCTTAATTTGTGCTTGTTTAATCGTAAAGGCCCAATTTATTGCTGAAAATTGTTGAATTATGTTAAATGATGCATCTGAAAGCTATATCAATGGCCTTTGAAATTCCATGAGGCTTATTATATTGGTTATTCGATGTTAGAGAATTGATGGTTTTTCTTTTTAAATTAAGACATCTTTTTGTGCAACATATCTTTAGCGTTTAAGTTTTCTATAAACTTCGTTTGGTAATAAATAAAATATTATAGGAACTTAAGGAAAGAAATATTTGAAGAAATCATGGGTTAAGTAATCCCAAATTTGGTTATTCGAGTGTCCAACATATTAACAATATTATTATCTAGAATATTTGTTTGAATATCCACATCCTTGTCTTTTATTAGCATTAGTTAGATTAGTGATTGAATTTCAATTAGCAAATTGCTAAATATGAAAGTCTTGATTACAAGAATCCATTTTCCCTCAGTTGGATATTTAAAATGTGCATCTGTTTCAGTTTTGCTTGACTTCATTCACACTCAAGTGAATATTGAATTACTTGCCAAATTTACGGATTCACCATTTCCTAAACCTCTACACACTCAAAATTTCAGTTTTTGACCACTTTTTGCTCAAAAGCTTAAATATTTGTTTTTTTTTTTTTTTGATACTAATGATAAGCTATTATAATATAAGTGAATTAGTGATGAAAATATTGAAGCTATTAAATATATAATGAGCAATCTGTTCCAAGATTATAAACTTGCTATGTTTTCATATTGTTATGAATATTGGAGCATAACGTACTCGTACGTTTTAGTGCAAAATGTGGTGAATTGATCATGGTGATATGGTAGGGGTGATGCTATCGTCATACGCATTGTTACTTAAAACGTTCTACACGATACGAGAAATGGAAACTGGAACGAGAAACCACTAATTTAGAGTATCGAAAACGTAGGTACTGTTTTAGTTCACAACAAAATATAAAAGGAGTAAAGAAATGTAAGTAGAAAATAACTAAAACGACATCATAAAAGAACAAACAGAAAGAAGGTTTTGGAATTATAAATAGTTTGGGGTTTGGAAATAAAAGGTACGTAGTTTCAGAAACGTTAATGTAGTGTCTTGGAAACGAAGGTCTCGAAACAAAATTTGTTGGGAAGTTTTTGAATTCTTGTAACTATGTCCATACCTATGATGCAAAAACACATAACAGACACGATGATGCAATAATAGAGGTGATTTAGTTGTTGTATCACTAAATAACCAAAACCATAAAATAATGTTTTTACATCTTTACAATGTGGATAATACTGTTTCGGTAAATTTAAGATCTTTACAAAGTGGCCTGTATAATGTGATGTGACTTGTTTTTGCACTATGATTATATCGTCAGTTATCAGATGAACCCATGAAATATCCCCTAATCTAAAGTAAAACGTGATTTTTTTGCACCTTGCTATAATTTTTTTGGATTTGGTATATTTGGAATCCTTTTTGACTTGCCCGATACGATATTATGCAGCCTTGCTTTTGTACTATGGACTAGATGTGACACTTTTGCATTCTAAGGTTTAATTTCTAGCTAAGAGATGACCACGGCACCAGGCTATATATGGGGACTGCATTTGTTATTTTCCTATCTATTGGTTGCTTTTCCTCTCAAATACTTTCAGGTTGTAGTTTGATGACCATAGCAAGAGAAGAATCATATTGTGTTCCACAAAATGGTCATTTATAATCCCCTTTTTTAACAAGATAAGGCCCTGCAAATTAGATTGTAGATAAAAGACATGTTTTGCTTCTGATCCTAGTCCTTTTTTATTTTGAATATAAAGAAAAGAGATTACTTACCTTCTATTCCAGATTATGACATTCCAACAAGTTCAAGTGATTATGTTATAGTCAATTTATAGTTCTCATTCCTAACTTTTTTGTTTACTACACTTTTTACTAGTCCATGTAAGTTCTAAGATATTTCATGCTTTAGGATTAGCTTGCCGACATCATTTCCCTTACTATTATTGATGATTAGTCTTGTTTCCTCTAAATCATTGTTTTGGCATTTGATTTTCATAATATGCAGAATCTGGATTGTTTATCAGAGAGGATTATTTCCCTGGCATTTGATGTCATTTCTCACATTTTGGAGACTGGCCCAGTAAGTTTACGGGTTTTTAGTTAACTATTTTCGTTTTATGAAATGATAAAAAAAATGTTTTCACGAAGAACAAAATATTGCAGTTTTTTTTAATGCCTGGATTCTAGATCGCTAATAGTATTCTAATAGTGTAATTTGTTAGCAGGGATGGAAATTAATTTCACCCCATTTTTCATCATTATTGGACTTTGCTATTTTTCCGGCTCTCATAATGAATACAAAGGTTGGTTTCTTGTGTAAAACATCTCTTTCATATATCTAGATATGTTAATTAAAACTTTCATTTCATATTGTTTTTCCGATTCTCTTCTGTGGAATTTGTGCAATTGGCTCACACATATTTTACTTCAACAGAGGGTAGGTTTAGTGGGAAAATAATCGGGTATTTTCACCTTCAAGCGGTACCTTGATTTTAATTATAATTCCTTTTCTGGGTAATTAATAGCTTATACCATTAAATTTTACATTGACGAGCCCAACTCTTGGACATGTGTTGGACCGACGTAGACACTTGGTTTTGTGTCGAGGCAATATAGTTGTTATTGACAAACTGTGATCCTACTCCTTTCACCAGCATTGGAATCCATAGTGAATGTCAAATAACACTCGCTAGTATGGAATAACGTAGCAATATTTTATCTTAATTGTCATCGACCCATTGCAAGCCTCCTTTATCTGATTTTGTCAGAACATTAGTTGTCTGTCACATAATTCTCATTAGAACGTGAACTGTTTTGTTCTCTGCCCTAAAATATTTACTAGTTAGATTGTCAAACATGTGTGAATAATCAGGGCCGTCTCTGAATGTATAAGGGCCGTAAGTGAACATAGAGTAATAGGTACAACATCAAATGCATAAAGATATGAGTTTATTAGAGGACTGATGAGGTATGCAAAATACTTTTGATTAGAAGTTTGATTAGAGGTTCAATTTGCATAAATTTTACCAATATTGCGCATATTTTTGTTGCATCCTTTATGGTTTATAATAAATTATTTACTAAATATTCTTTGTCATTATTTAGACTTTCTCACTAGGGGTTTTATATTTAGGATATCTTGGAGTGGGAAGAAGATCCAGATGAGTTCATAAGCAAGAATTTACCATGTGATTTGGTAAGGAAACTTTTTCGGCATGTTTTGTTGAGTTTAGTTAGAGTTTGTGAAGAAGGCTTTAATTTCCTTTTAGGAAGAAATATCTGGATGGAGAGAAGACTTATTTACTGCCCGAAAGAGTGCTTCAAATTTACTTGGTGTCATTTCTATGTCAAAGGTAAGTATGGATTTTTTATTCACATTTGTGAAGAAAATTGAGTTCTGGTTTCTCATCTAGTTCACCAGAAACAGCATCTCATATCTTGCAGGGGCCTCCAGTGGTAACTAATAGTCATAGTTCTATGTCATCTTTGAAGCGCAAAAAGGGTGAAAAGAAGAAAGGAAAGGAACAACGCTGTTCAGTTGGAGAATTGCTTGTACTTCCTTTTCTGTCTAAGTTTCCAATTCCTAGTGATGCAAATGCATTTGACACCGATATATCAAATAAGTAAGTTATTAGTTGCTATATCTAGTTTCTCGTCAATTTTGGGCCCTATAATTACCTATGTTGGGCTTTTATTAAAAACTTCTTTTATATTACTTCCAATAGTATAAATTCAATACCCCTTTTGCCTTGTGGTTTCAGAAACTAAAAGATTCATAAAATATTTTTAGATTTACTAACTACTTTTGTTGGCTTTCTTATATGATTCGTTTAAATGGCAGTTATTATGGCGTACTAGTGGGATATGGAGCACTTCATGATGTACGGATGTCTCCTTTTTGATCTAATTATGTGGAATATCTATGATTTTTTTTCTTAATTTAAATTTTTATTCATAGTTTAACATTTTCCTTAATAGTTTTTAGCAGAGAAGCATCCTGATCACGCTGCAATGTTAATTAGAAACCGCGTGTTACCACTGTACACAATCTCCAAAATGCACCCGTATTTGCTGGCTGCTGCAAATTGGATACTTGGAGAGCTAGCATCCTTTTTATCTGAAGTCTGTATTTTGTCTTATCTCTTTACAATTTTTCTCTCTGGGCATTATGGTCCAGTAATCGTTTAATGTCTTAAATTTTCGA
The DNA here is from genome assembly GCA_019776075.1 of Amaranthus palmeri. Classification (NCBI taxonomy): domain Eukaryota; kingdom Viridiplantae; phylum Streptophyta; class Magnoliopsida; order Caryophyllales; family Amaranthaceae; genus Amaranthus; species Amaranthus palmeri. Next base: position 1,380,732 of record JAAKBH010000018.1, read on the forward strand.
ATATTTAATATATTTGAGTGACTACTATGAGCTTTTGGTCAGTAGGATATGGAAGCTGAAGTATATCCTGCATTACTCAAAGCACTGATGATACCTGATTGCGAAAACGTCTCCTGTTATCCTGTTCGAGCAAGTGCTGCAGGGGCAATGATGAAGCTTCTTGAAGTAATCTCCATTCTAGAGAAAGCTTTCTTGTTAGATTATTTTAATATTGTTTTAAAATAAATTACAACGCTTGCAGAATGAATACTTGCCATCTGACTGGTTACCTCTTCTCCAAGTAATAGTTGGTAGAATTGGTAGTGAAGAGGAAGAGATGTCTATGTTATTTCAGCTCCTTAGTTCGTTGGTGGAGGCTGGAGAGAAAGAGGTAGCGGTTCATATACCTTTAGTTGTATCACAATTGGTTGATGCAATTTCAAAGTACATTTTTTCCAATCTCGAGCCATGGCCTCAAGTAAGTACATGATTTCTTCCTTTAGCAATGCATTGTGTTTCTTGGTTTGAAAAAAAAGTGAAACTCCATGTATGTCGTGATGATGGGATGAGGGATTCCTTGGGTATTTTTTTGTGGTGAATTAAGAACTAATATTTTTAATCTTATGGAGCATTATTGGAAGCCATTGTTTTTGGGGTTGACTAGCATAATTCCTTTCATATTGTATTTGGACTGTCCTTATCGTCCTTGCTACTTTTCTAGGCAAGGATGGCATGTTTCACCAAAAGGAGATTTCTTATTGAATTAACTAGGCATCATTTATTGCAGTGCTGTATTTGCTATTATGAATAGTAGAATTACAAATAAAGAAACTCAAATTACAATGCATTCAACTGTCCAAGTGACTTAATTACTTATGAAACGGAAAGTTACCATCAACTAATTCATCACTTCCATTATCACTCTGACTTTCGGTGCTTCATTATCAATCTCTATACCATGCTCCAACCTGGAATTCACTAATGACTGACACTAAATAAAACCTACATTTGGTCGATGGATAATTTCATGATAAGTTGACAGGCACAAAGCAACTGTAAAAAAGAAGACGCGAATTACTAAGCCATATTCAGCCTAATGAGATGTTCATTATGGACTATAAATTCTCAGATAAGGTACCAGAAGAAAAAATTGTCCGTTGTTTGATTCATCTCTAGTTAGATGCTTAGTTAAGAAGACTTTTTGTTTTGAACTATGCATGGGGAATGCTGATCTGAAGTTGCTTGGGCAAGAAAAGTGGAGAATTGGAGTGACAGACAACTACGAAGAGCCAAGGAGGCCATAAATGACTTGGCTTATGGAAGTGAAGAAAATGGGTCTGAATTCTGATCATATATCTCTAGACAGGAGTGAGTGGAAATAGTTGTAGATGATCACTAGGAAATAAACTTTTTGGTTCACGTAACTGAACCCATCATTTAGAATGAACGATTAAGCATATTTATTGCATGATATTTTGTACTAAAGTAACTAAAACAAAAGATAGGTTTAACAATGGCTACACCCCTAGGACATTCTTTTTATTAAAAGGTTATCAAGTTAAATTGTTTACTAACATCTCGTTTGATACATAGTTGTAACTTGCCAGTCATTGGATTTCTATTGTCTCTCATTTCTGCATAGAAAATATTACTTGTTTGAAAATGTTTAACCTGCTTGTATTCCTTTTAATATCCTGTAAATTAACCTTTCTTATCCATGGCAGGCAGTTATACAAGGTTTTGCAACACTTGCTGTAATTGCTAGATCCTGGCAAGACACTATACCTGACGAATATGAGCTAAGCAGCAAGTGGGCTTCTGATCAGAAAATTATGGCTAGAGGGTTCTCTGCTCTCTTGCAACGGGCTTGGCTTGCACCCAAGGAGATTATGGTGAGGCTCCTGCTGCATCATAAGTTTTGTTTTTAAGAAATCATTTACTTCTTTTTAAAAAAAGTTTTTCCCCATTGAGTAGCTCATCGAAATAGTCAAAACAAAGTACTTAAATCTTTTCATGTTCACCTTTTGTGCATGGTCTACATGCTATCGGGGTTATAAATGGGAAAATCACTCACAAAGAGAAAGTTAGTAAAGAATCCTCTAGAAGGAATATTGTTGATTATTATAATTACATGTTATGGTGAGTGGAGAGTTTGTTATTTCTTGCATAGAAAATATCCTTATATTATTGTATAGATAAAGAAGGGGAGGGAATGAAGGAAGCCATGCTTGTATTAAGATAATAGTGCATTACACTTTGGGAGCTTTGAGTATGCTCCAAATACTCTACTACCGTCTACCTTTTCACGTAATGCAATATCTTCCTATTTCTTACTTTCGTTTCTTTTTTTCAATCACCATAGTACCCTAATCTGGCCAATGTTAACATTATAGACCATACCCCAAGTCTCACACGACCACTCCATCACTTCGGCTAATATTCGTGTGTTACATATTGCATCTCAATTCTGCTGTTCGGTTCATTTTTTTTCTTACGAATGTACAATATGTCTGTACATGATTTCTTAGTTTGATGTCGGCAATGCTGAAATAGCTGTATTTCCATATGATTTGAGATGCAATGACTACCTCTGTTGTCATCTCACATCCATTTGCAGAATAAAACATGAATAATTGTAGTGAAAAATGTTTATCATTCTTATGTTCTATATGCAATGCAGCTGAGGTGGATAACAATTCCATGAAAATTGTGTAAGAATAGGCCAATTAGCAAATTACCTGATGTGGAACATGCTAAAGTAGATTGGGCTATATTGTCTTGTAAAAAAATATACAGTCGAGTTGCTGATTTTGTCTGGTCACTCATCATAATGTTATGGTGGTTCAAGTTTAGTTCACTGCCCCCAGGCAGAGAGCAATCTTGAAACATACACAAACTTTGCATGTTTAATAGGTCGGAGCAAGAAAAAGAGTGTTGACATGGTAATGTCATCCAGGCTTCGTTTGATTTATATTTTTATTCCTTGTGCTTCTTCACTTTTTTCAACTAGGCAGGATCATTGAGCTATGAAGAGTGTTGTTCCTGATTTTCTATTTGTAGTGTTGAAAGGTTTCATTGATTTTTCTAGCGGTGAAATGTCAGGATAATGAAGAAACTTCACTACAATCATGTATTGATGGTGCATCAACAATGTTTTGGTTTATTTTGCGTTCGAGTACTAGCAGTGATGCTCTTATGGAACTCAAGGTGCCAGATTTGTTGTCAGTTTGGGCTGAAATTATCGCAGAGTTCCATGGTTGGGAAGAAGTGGAGGATTTGGCAATCTTTGACTGTATTAAGGAGGTTGTTAGTCTGGAGAAGAACCTTGGTCTGCCGAAACTTTTCAGTAAAGCTATGCCTTCACCTCCAGCTCCTCCAGTACCAGAAAAATCCATTCTTGATAATATTGCGACATTTGTCTGTGAGGCCATTTCACAATATCCTTCGGCTGCATCTAGGGCTTGTTCATGTATACATAGCCTTCTTCACCTGCCACATTATTCTGATAAAGAGGAAGTCAGGCATTCATTGATTGTTGCTTTTAGTCAGGCTGCAGCTTCTAGATTTAAAGAAATCCAAAGCAATCCATGTCCACTTTGGAAACCGCTATTGCTTGCAATCTCATCATGTTACTTGTATTATCCAGAGAGCGTGCAGAGAGTATTAGAAAAAGTTCAAAATGGTGGTTTTTTGGTCTGGGTATCTGCTATGAACTCCATTTCTTCTACCTCATTCACACCAAACACTTCAACAGAATCAGAAATAAAATTAGTTGGTGGGTTTTTTCTTCAGTTTTGTTTTCATCTTGTTTTTATTTACCTTTTTTTTCTTCTTTTGCTTTATATACTAGCTCTAAAAAATGATCACATAATCCTGGTCATTAGCAACACCTGTAGGTTGTGTCTTTAGTTTTGAATAGCAAAGCTCGGGCGTGCCTTCAGGGTAGGTTCTAGAAGGATCGCTTTTCATAGTCTTGGCTCAATGATATATAGAAAGCTTGTGGTTTTGTGTGCTTTTAGCGCTTTTTGCTATCTGTTAGAAAACCTATTTATAGTCATGTCACAGAAAAATTATGTCTTCTTCGAAGAGAAAAAGAAAAGGAAAATATATTTCTCTTGTTTCAAAGGGAAAATTCCTAAAACTCTACATACTTCTCTCTCAATGTCTCCACCACTGTTGTGTATCTTCCTTTTGCCTAGACTCCAAGATCCTTATGTGCCTCGGTACATCTTGTGGCTTTTTAAAACTAAGACTGTCTCCTTCATGATCTAAATTCGTTATTGGTCCATTGCTACCAGTATAACCAATGAGCAATCTTGCGTTTTCCCCACAAAATTTCCAAGTACTATTGATAGCTATACTTTTTAGAACAAAAAAGTTGTTTTGTTCTGTTTCCTGAAAGAAAAGTCTTAAAATACAAATATTGGTAGCCCAGATTCGGACAAGAATAGATTAAGCGGTGTGTAGTAATGTTCTGTGTAGATAATTGAATCTTTTCTATTTGTTGGAATTTACAAATCAGTTGTATGTTCGGAGCAATTTAATCATCAATCCTTACAATAAAACCATTGGCTATTGAACCAACTATTAAATTTCCTTATTCACCACCATTTATTTTTCTTAAGGAGAATTGAGAGTTGTATTCAAATAGCTGTTAGTTGGTATCACACATACATTTTGTTTCAACATGTTGCGTTTGCTTCAGCGTTGTAAAACCCATTTATGACTCACATAGTAATATATAATGTTCTTGATCAGTACATTTAGAGTACGTTTACTTTATAGCTTAATATGGATTTGTGTACTTCCTCTTAGATGGTTGATTGTTTAAACTACTAGGATGTTTAGTGATCTATCGTGGAGCTTCAACTATGATTTTATACTTTTGGTTGAGTTGATCATTTAACATGGTACCAAAAGCCAACATGACCGAGGTTTGTGAGTTTGAATCTCATTTACTCATTTTAAGTAGAATGTTTAGTTTCAAGTATGAGAAGGGCATGTGTAGAATTCACATGTTTAGTGCAAAGGGCTCTCGTGTGAGAGGTGTGAATGTGTGATAGAGTATGTAACAAATTATGAGTCTTCAATCATGTGCGTAAACTTTTGGTTGAGTTGGTAATATGATATTTCATATATTTTTGCAAGATTTAGAGGCCTCAACCACGTACTTGAGCATAGCAATGTCATTCCCCATCCCTTTCTGAACACCACAAACCCTTTTTACTTGAGGATTGGGATATTTAAAAATTGATAAAAGCCAGTAAGTTCTATGTTTGATTTATTTTTCTGTACAAATTTCTTATCTTTTCATGCTACTAAATTCTTAGCTTTAATGTTTTTGTATTCAATAAGTCGGAAATCTTTACAATTGCCTCATTTTCAGTGTTTACTCTAGCCAAGGTGGTTGAGCAGCTATTATCTATGGGAAGCCCAAGCAGTGGCTTGTTATGGGATTGCTATTGTTCACTATTGTCAGATTTTGTACGATTGAAAGAAATTCAGGATGACAAGGATGAAGATGAAGAAATCGAAGATAATGAGAGTGAAGAGGAAGAGGAAACTGATGATGACGATGATGAGGTTAGACATTCGTGGGTTCTTTTTGATTTTCAATTATAGTTTTTGTGTTGCTCACTACACAACTGTATTCAATATTCATGTTTTAAAATGAATAAACAAAACGGTTGAATTTGAAACTGGACAAATAAAACACATTCAAGAAATGATGATCTTGGACTGTAAATCTGTGCATCATTAGCACACTTTATCAAGAAAATGCAGCTAGGTGCTCTGGACTTCGAGAGCACACACACAATCTGATGCTATTTAGTTTTAAATATCACTAGTTTGTGATATCTTTCATGCGTGAAATTAGGATTCTGATGATGACATACGTGAAGAAACTGAAGAGGAGTTTCTGAAAAGATATGCTGAAGCGGCCGCTGCTTTGGAAAATGGAGCTCTTGCTGAAGAAGAGGATTCTGATGATTTCGATGAAGAACCTGAAATGGGTAGGCTTCTACTTATCATTTGTAAATATGTTGAATTCTTGCATTCACCAATTCTTTGTAATTGAGGCTAATTTGAGCTACTATTTAAACTTATCGAAATTCAAACTGGGAAAAACACTAAAAGATGAAAGTACTTGAGGAGGATTACATGAAGACAGATTAATAATAAAAAGATTTATCTCATTCCATTTTACCAATAAAACTTCAGATTTAGGAAAGCATCTGTTCTTTCAGACATATGAAGTCTTTGTTAATCATAATAACGCTAACACCTTTAGTTTCGAGGCTACCACTTTAGAAATCCAACCATTTATAGTCTGGTCTTTTGATTCGATGAAGGGCTATTTTCTAGTACTCTAAGAGGCATTTTTGCTGCCACATTTGTGCCAATACGGCACAAAATAGTACTCCCTCTGTCCCTTAGAGGTTACCCCATCTGATAAACAGAACACAAAATGGTGAAATGGGGCATATTCAAGGGGACGGAGTAGTATATGTAATCAAATTGCGACTCTAAACGTTGTTATCCGACTTAACATTGCCAAGCCGCATTTTGTGAAGGCAGTGGATAGTTTTTATAAATTATAGCAGAGAAGCGGTCTCTCTATATAGGAGGTAGTTTTGAGGTGAAGTATTTGTACATTTTGGCAGATTGAAAAGGTTTCAAATAAAATTGGACATCAAATCATGTTAACATAGGTCTCCAATTTTGAACAAATTGAGTATGTTGATGTTACTGCCTTCATTATGCTGGAACACTCGAGATGTTTACGACCGTATTGGTGTTTAAGGTGTTGATTCCATATTTCGTGATTCATACAGGCTCACTTGAAGAGCAAGATCCGCAAGCAATTCTGCAATCGTTGATGGAGAGATATCATCACATTCTTGTACGAAATCAGTCTCTCTCTCCAAAGCTTGTTTCGAGTTTGCGAAGCTTGTTTCCGCAATACAATGGCTTCTTACAGTGATTTGATCACATATTCACATGTAATGTACCTAATGTAGCTTGTGTCATTCATGGTGACCGTTTGCATGAAATTATCTTGCTTGGATTGTTTTATACATAATATTTTGAACGTTTTTTTTGATGAACAATAATACAATGTATAGGTGATAACTTCAGTTTGGCCAATTTTATTTTATTGTACAATTCTATTTAAAATTCTGCCTTGATTTCTGGGTAAACATGTACGATTGATTATATTAGCGATTAAATTACAATAATGATTTGTTTTATTACTTGCATTATATGATTATATCAATGAACAATAATACAATGTAATAGGTTAAGGTGATTACTTTAGTTTGGCCAATTTTATTTTATTGTACAATTCTTTTTCAAATTCTGCCTTGATTTCTGAGTAAGCATGTAAGATTGATTATTTTCTATTACTTGCATTAGATGATATTTGAGTGATTTTAAACATGTGTAAGGTATTCGATCGCATATAATTTCTAAATTTTTAAGCTTTAAATATTATTTAACGTTATTTATATTGTTTTTGCTTTAGTTTAATCATTTTATCAAACCTTAAATTTTTTTAAAAATATAAATAAATATACCCTTAAAATTTATAGTGTATTTTTGCATCACTAGTATAATCACCTTCAATTTCTTGAGGTTGGGAGTGCAATGGGAGTGTGGGACATAACATAAGGCTACTGAGCTACAATTTCGAATGTTATGATTATATTTATGGGTGACTTATGTTCACCAAGTAATTAGGAAAGTGATTAAGAGTCTTAATAATCTTAAATTAGTGAAGGCTAGAAGAGGACTATGCATATCACATGTTTGTGATTTGGTCTTGATGGAAATCTTTGGTACAAGATTTTGTAGGTGTGTATTTTGACATGTGAAGACTAGAGTATGCAAACGTCACCCCTAGGTTCTAACTTCTATGTGCTAGAGGCTTTGGAAATAGTACTTTAAACCCCATTATTTGCTATATATACCCTAGTCTTAGGACCTTAGAAGATACACCAAAGTCTCACATATTAGAGCTACCTTTCTTGCTCATGTATTCTTCCCATTTTAGCTCCTCTCTTCCCTTACACTATACTCCATTGTAATATCTTCAAATCTTATATTTCTCTCCGTTTAACACATTAATATAATCCTAGGCTAGATGGTGGATGTAGCCAATTGGTGAACCACCTTGAAAATCTTTGTCTTGATTATTTTTTTATTTTTGCCATTTATTATTTCATTGCATATTTGGTTCCTAAACATTGACACAACACAGACACACACTTAAACCTTAATTTGTGATCCTTGAGTGAGGTGTTTACCTCCTCTTTCATCGAAGATTGAATTACTGCATAATGGAGTATTCTCCCTCTCTCATGAAAACCGTAACATTTCAAATTATCAAAGTTTAATACTTTTGAGAATTACAGTCTTAATATTTTTTTTTTTCGAATTACAGTGATAAAAGTATCAAAGTTTACAGGTTCAAGCCAAAACACAAAATTCCGATCATTTTGATGGTCAAAATTTCAGGTTAAATCATTTCTTAACATCTAAACATGATCACATGCATATCATAACATGAATTTCAGATATAGTAGAATACTAGAATATTATAATATTGACGTGCGAACTCCACTTGGTATAATCGAGTATGAGTTACACCAAAACGGAGACATTTGAACACTAATTGGTGTTCCCCTAATGTTGGTCCACAAGTACTGATCGAATCACCACGTATACTAGCATGAAATAAGAAATTACTTTCTTGTTCAAGAAGTAGAAAAGACAAAAAATTTGGAGTAATGACAGAATGATTTCATAAGTAAATGTTTGACATCATAAAACCAAATTATAATTAGCAATAAACTAATTCAATCAATAAATAGATCAAATTGGTTTATAGAAATGTGATGTTCATCTAAAATAGTCAAATACTCCCTCTGAACCAATTTAATTGTCCTATTTACTTTTCACACTATTCATCAATCCTGTTTAATTTGTATTTTATTTTTAATTTATAAGTTAAAATATAGTCATGTAAGATCTTATTTGATTTGTCTCAATACAAGTATTATTCTTATCAACTTTTCATAATTTTATTTAAGCATAATTAGAGATATTAAGACTCAAAATGTTACCTCGACAAGTGTGTCCAAACAAATGGGACAACCAAATTGGTTCGAAGGAAGTATACACCTTATCAGTATAATTCGTTTAAGTAGAATACGACAACAAAATATTAATGTGAAAAAGTGACTCTTTGAATGTTTTTCATATATAAATTAAATAGTCAAATTTATATAATCATTAACATATAAACTCATACTTAACCTTCAAAAAAAAAAAAAAAAAACTCATACTTCTTTCGTTCCATTTTAGTTGCACCATTGGATTTAGCACGTTTTTAAGAGTCGTCAAATCAGTATGGTAAAAGTAGAGATGATGTATGATTGATGGTGATATGTGGGGTAGAAATAAAAAAATTATTATAAGTAAATAGTGGTTGTGACTTGTATATTAAATAATTAATTGGATGATGTATGATTGATGGTAATAGTGTGGTAAGAATAAAGTGAGGATAAAATAAGTATATTATTTTGCCAAAAATAATAATGTTGTAAGTAATATGAAACTTCCAAAATTGATAAGTGTTGCACGTAAAATGAAACGGATGTAGTATTCCACAAGCTAAAAAAACAGCCGTATAGATATGCTCAATATTCCAAAAGGCCCACCACCATTGACCATTTTGAGGTTGAACTTACTACTCACAAAGCTCAATATAATTATTTTTTGCCTTGAAATCATTGTTAAGGTGATAGTTGAAGTTTTTTTTTTTTTTTTTGAATAATACCTGATTCATTAATAAAGAGTCATACGACATCTACATCAGAGATAAAAATTAGCAAGTATATAGCAACTAAAATCAAATATAATTCAAAAATGACATAACTATGATCGTTGTGTATGAGATCTGACAATTTTGAATATCCTCTTCCACATCGCTGTTTGATACAGCCTTCAACGAGGGGGTCTTTCGATCTGTTGTAGTCTTGAGATAGAATTGAATTTGATGTAGTTGATGATAATTGCAATTTTGGTGTCTGCTGCATCATCGCATTAATCTCTACCAATAAATCAACTAATGACCAAAATTCATAACTCCAAACTCTCACAATGAAAGACTTCAAAACCCAATATATGGGTAGATTCAACCTAATAAATGGGTAGAACAACTCTTATAGGGAGAGGACAAAAATTTATTCTAATCATATTAAAATACTTAAAAGGGAGAAATTAGGAGCTTACCATCAATCCTTAAAGATTGATGAGAACCCCAAACTAACTATAGATATTAGGGTTTTTTAGAGAGAGAAGAGAGAAAAAAATTGGGGCGACTAGTAGTTGAAGTATTTTAAATAATGTAAATATGGTATTTTGGTTTTTACTTGTGTGAAACACAGAGTATTTAAGTAAAAGATTCTATCAGTAAAAGATTCTATCAACAACTAAGGTGAGTTTAACCAAAAAGAAAAGTGGACAAGTAAATAGAATTGGAGGGAATATTAATCTAATGAGTGATTATGATTTAAAAATTAAAACCGATAAAGTTCGTTTTAAAAAAAAATAAAATTTGACATCGAGTTTTTTATGAATCTGCCCTAACATTTGAGAGAATGTTTTGTTGGCATACTAATTCAATTCTTGGTATATATAATTGTAAATAATTAAATATTATAAAAGGTTAGAGTTTGAAAAATTTAGGATAAAATTTTAATTTATAAATTGAACAAAATATAAAATAGGAGTAAATGACCATTAATGTTAAATTCCAAATAGAAGAAATAGTGGATTAAGAGCAAGTATTTTTTTTTTCTTGTGTTCTTCAAATATTGTTATAAAATCAATTTACTTGATGAATAATATCATAGTCAATTATATTGCACGTAAAAAAGAACGAGAAACTATTTTACTTCTTCTGTTCCATAATACTTGCTATATTTTTCATTTTGGGAAATTCCATATTACTTGCTATATTTCCTTTTTAGTAAAAAACCAATCATTTAAAGTTATACTTACTCCTATTTTTATCATACTCTATATCTAATTACTATTATTTTTCTTTTTCATTTTCAACAAATAATATTAAAAAATTCCAAAAAAAAAACAACTTTCCACCTATTACTCATCATTGTACAATAACTTTTTAATCTTTGTGCCCATGTAATGGTAGCAAGTAAATCAGAGCGGAGAAAGTACAAGCTAAAAAACAGCCGTTGCAAATAGACATGCTCAATATTCAAGAAGGCCCACCACCATTGACCGTCACTCTACCCAAAACCACGTTCACAAAGCTCAATATACTCCCTCTGTCCCTTATCATTTGCAGCATTTTCTATTTTCGTCCGTCCCACTTAAATTGCAACATTTCTATTTTTAGACTATGGCCCACCACTTTCTTTTAATCTCATCCATACATTTTAACTCTCTTTAAATTTCATCCACACAATTCATTCTCTCTTCTCATTTATCACCACTTTCTAAATATTTACCCATTTTCTCTTTGCTACAAAATCATGAGGACGGAGTAGTAATTATTTTTTGGGTTGATATCATTGCTGTATTCAAGTAACCCGACAATCAAAACCCAAATTCAACACATATACTACCACTTTTCTCACTCTTACTCCTTTTGTGCTTGCCATGCACACTCATTATACTGGTCGTATACTGGGTGTAAGTGTTTAACATATTGTGTAGATAAATATCATTATTAGTAACAAGTATTATGGAACGAATGAAGTAATAAGAACCATAAAACTATAAAGTATAAACGTAATAGATTAAGTAGCTGTTAGTAGTTTCTGATTATATAGAAGAAAGAATAAAGAGTAAAATTCCCTCCATCTCATTTTTCCTCACCCAAATCCTATTTTCATAACAAGATATTAGATCATCTAAACCAAGCCTAAAACATCACAAACCTCACTCCCTCCATCTCATTTCACTCTTTCCTTACAAAACAACAATGCACCATCTTCTCTAAAGGGTACATGTATGAATTGTCCATCTCTTTTCCTCACCCATATCCTATTTTCGAGCGAGATACTACATTATCTAAACCAACCCTAAAACATCACAAACCTCATAGCTCCCTCCATCTCATCACACTCTTTCCTTACAAATCAACAATGCACCATCTCCTCCTCCTCCTCCTCCTCCTCCTCACCATCCTCCACCTCCCACCCCTCTCCTTCTCCGACTGCCGATCCCAATGCGGATCCATCCCGATCCACTACCCATTCAGCATCGACGACGGTTGCGGAGCCCCACAGTTCCGCAACATGTTCACGTGCAACACATCATCCACTTCCCTCTTCTTCATAACCCCAAATGGAAACTACAAAATCCAATCCATTGACTACAAAACCCAAACCCTAACCGTTTACGACCCGGATATGTCCACTTGCACTGTTCTTCAACCCCACCATGATATCCACCTCTCCGATATCCAATACGCCATTATCCCACCTTCTCCTGACACCATTTTCGCCCTCCTTAACTGCTCAATCGACTCACCAATACTACACCGTTTTAGCGATCTCTGTTTCGATTTCGCCTCCCATAAGTGTCAAGAACTCTACTCTTCCTGTAACTCTTTCCGGGTCTTCACCACGGGTCTGGTTAACCCGGGTCTAACCAACAACACGGGTCCAGCAGGTTACTTTTACGGTGGGTCCGGGGGAAACAATTTTAACTTCAATACTAACAGTACTGGTTTCAATACAGGTAATGTTGGGGGTCCGGGTATGAATCCGGGTCCGGGTACAGATCCGCCGGCGTGTTGTTTTACAGGGTATAGTACAGTGAAGGTGATGAGTATGGATATATTGGATTGTACACATTATACAAGTTTTTATGATGCAGATAAGATGAGAGGGGTGGGACCCATGGATTGGTCTTATGGGATAAAGTTTAGTTACAGTGTGCCGGATATGGGTTGTGAAAGGTGTACCAAATCTGGTGGGAATTGTGGGTTTGATGTTCAGACTGAAGCTTTACTTTGTCTATGTCCTGGTGCTAATAACTCTACTAGACAATGTGGTATGTGAAACTTATTCTCTTGCTCATATCTCTTCTGTTCCGTAATACTTGCTATTGAGGTTTGAGTGTGACATATTGTATGGGAAAATGTTACAATTAATAACAAGTATTATGAAACGGAGAAAGTATATGCCAATATTATTTGTACCATTTGAACATGGCGGATATGACGTGTAGTCATTGAAATTAGTGACATCACTTAAATCTAAAATAAAAATATATATACTCCCTTCAATTCATTTTACTTGTCCACTTTGTGTGGACACGGAAAATAAGAGTGGGTTGGTAGTGGGGTATTTTAAGTGATTATAATAATTGAAAAGGTGGTAGTGAGGTATTTTAAGTGATTATAATAATTGAAAAAGTGGTAGGTGGGGTATTATTAAAGAATATAAGTTGGGGTATGTAGTTGGGGTATTTAGGTTACCAATAAGTTAATGATGCTAGAGGGAAATTCACATCAAAGTTGGTATTATTCGGAATTAATCAAAAGTTTGTATTATTATAAAGAAATAAATAAAAGTTCGTTTCACGGTAATTTTTCCAACAAAAAATTTGACATCAAGTTTTTTAAGAATCTGCCCTTACATTTGAGATACTATGTTTGTTGGCATACTAATTCAATTCTTGGTATATATAATTGTAAATAATTAAATATTATAAAAGGTTAAAGTTTGAAAAATTTACGATAAAATTTTATTTTATAAATTGAACAAAATATAAAATAGGAGTAAATGACCATTAATGTTAAATTCCAATTTCCAAATAGAACAAATAGTAGGATTAAGAGCAAGTATTTTTTGTTTCTTGTGTTCTTCAAATATTGTTCCTGTGTGATATTATATGCTTCAAATATTGTTTATCATAGTGTCTTTTTTTTTATACTTTTTTTAATGATTGTTCTTTAGATCCGTTTGTTTGGGCTTTTGTCTCCCATAGAGATTGTGTTTTGTTCCTAATCATTCCTCCATTTTATATAGAGATCGTTTTTTGGTGATATGACTTTAAAACAAGAAGCACATAGACTAATAATTGTATCAGTTGGGTTATTCACCCATATATAAAGACAATCTCACAGAGAGACCATCTCACATGGTGATACTAATCTTATATGAGATCATTTCATGGTGATACTAATCTATATAGTGAGCGCAAATTTTAAAAGGAAAGTATTTCATCATTCAAAATGTCGATTTTAATATCCAAAATGACATTTGAAATATTAAACAATCAAAATTGAGAATTGACATAGATGAAAGTGTATTAAATAAGAATTTTTGAATTGTGCATGTTATAATAGTAATAAGTTTGTTTTTTCATACTCCCTCCATTTCAGTTGACTAGTTCCATTTGACATTTCACGGATTATAAAGGTTGAGTGGGGTCCATTAAAAAGGTGGTAGTTGAGTATTTTAATTGATTAAATTAATTGTAAAGGTGGTAGTGGAGTATTGGAAATTGGAAAAGTGAGGGTATTTAGGTAAGAAAAGGTTAGCCAAAAAAGAAAATGGGACAAGTAGTATGAAAATGCCAAAAAAGGAAATGAAATAAGTAAACTGAAACGGAGGGAGTATTATACAAGTTTGCCAACTGAACATTCTTTGTAACTTCATATTGGTGGTTATGCAGGAAACGATATCGATGCGGGTGGAAATCGGGTACCATCAATCATTGTTTTGTGCTTAGCATTCTTGTTTCTTCTCTTCTAAAAACTTAGTTAATCTGATGGGTAAACTATCCACTACTAATAGACTGGTGTATAATATATTTATTATCGGTGTAATGGCTCTCACTACTTGAAATTAGAGAATATTTTATCCGATGGGTAAATATAGCTAGATGGCTCTCTTGATCAACATCAACATGCAATGGCCAATGGTGGTGTATGATTACGCCATTAGATCAAGCTACGCTCATCGATGTAATGTTTTATTTATTCCATTCGATGTTAAGGTTGGAGATTTTCCTATAGGTAGTGGCCTAGTGGCCATGAAACTTTTTACTTGAGGATAGGGATCAGGGTCGGCCCTAAATATTTTGGGGCGTTAGGCGAAATGATTTTTTTTCATTGTAATTTATAATCTATACGAAAATTTGCCAAGAATAATTCCAACTATCACTCGTTGGCCAAAAATAATCCCAACTATCGATTATTTTTTAATAATCCTAACTATTTATCGAATTTGCTCAAAACAGTCCCACACCCTCAATTGGGTAATATTGTAGTTGCTTCGAATTTGAGCGGGGATAATGTTTTTGATTAGGATGAAAGTGATGAAGAAGGGACACATGTTGCGAATGAACACACAGATTAGAAGAAATTCAAATGGTACTGTGGGACTGTTTTGAGCAAATTCGATGAATAGTTAGGATTATTAATAAATAATCGATAGTTGGGATTATTTTTGGCCGACGGTTGATAGTTGAGATTATTCTTGGCAAATTTTCCTAATCTAATCTATATGAACCTTCTACGACCATTAATTTTGCTTTTTTAACATAGGGCCCTGGACGACGGTCCCTCTTGCCCAGCCTTAGAGCCGGCCCTGGGATAGGCTAAGGTATTGAGGATGGAACGTCACTTTCTAGAAAGTGATTCCAATTGAAATAAGAATCAATTTTTAGAAGGTAAAAATGTAAAAAATGATTTTTTATCACAAAAGTGAAAGAAAAAACCTAAAACAACTTTGTTAATCCATGTTTATAAAGATTTAAATGACATTGTTTGTTTTCATTTTGTTTATTTATTTTTAAGTATTTTATTTCAAATTGGTTAAATGGTAAACAAATTTTCCCATCTAAATTTATAATTAGGTACACAAACATGAGATTTTGTAAATGATCATAAGATTAAATTAAATAGCATGAATCGAATAAATGATTTAAACTTGAAGAGATTTGAATAAATCTTAAAACAAAACTATAATCTAATTGGTATTTTAACTTGTTGAAGATAATATTTTTAAGGAAAAATTACCTAGAATAATTCAAATTTTTACGATTTTTCTCCAATAATCCCACCTATTGATGAACCATGAACAATTCCAACTTTGAGGGACATTTTCCTAGAGTAAACTCGGTAACCGTATGACTTGCTATAGCAAGTTTTATTTAAAAAATAAATTAATTAAAATATAATGTCGAAAAAAATGTTAAAAAAATATTCATAAAAAATTTATGATTTTTATTATTATTTAGAATTTTTTTCGTAAATTTTCAAATATATTTTCTAATTTTAAATTAATACTTAATTTATTTTTTTCGTGTATTACCTACTATAGCAGGTTATCGAGTTACCCGAGTTTACTCTAGGAAAATACCCCTCAAAGTTGGAATTATTCATGGTTAATAAGTGGGACTATTGTAGAAAAATCATGAATACTTTAGATTATTTTAGGAAATTTTTTCTATTTTTAATTTGGTATTTTAACCTATTTTGGGTGGTGTTTTAATATGTTAAGTTTTTATCATATTGAAGTTGGTGTTTTGAGGAACCTTGTACATTAACCTATTTAAGTTCGTATTTTGACTTATTTAAGTTGTTATTTTGATTTATTTAATTCGGATTTTTAACCTATTAAAATTGGTGTTTTAATCTTTTATTATTGGTGTTTTAATTCTTGAAGTTGATATGTTAATCTATTGAAGTTGGTGTTTTATAGTTAATGTTTTAACTAACTACAAGTTAAAAAAATCAACATCAATATGTTTAAATCCCTTCATGTAACACCCCGGCCCAACGGACCACCGGTGACTACTCATGGAGATTGTAGACTAGCCCCACATATCAACACAAGTCTTTCCAGCGCACTTTGGCCTCACTCGTGCGCACCTGAGAAACTTCCCAGGAGGTCACCCATCCTAAGATTGCTCCACACCAAGCACGCTTAACTGTGGAGTTCTCAGCAAATGGGCTCCCTAGAAAAGAAGATGCACCTTGTTGATATGAGTAGTCTATCAATCTCTTTTCAAGCTAAATCTGGGGTATCACACTCACCCCCACTTAAGAATACAACGTCCTCGTTGGACCGTCACTTCAGGATCTTTTCCCCCGCTAGGTGCACTGAACACACAATCAGCCACGGTCGCAGGGTTGCTCTGATACCATTTGTAACACCCCGGCCCAACGGACCACCGGTGACTACTCATGGAGATTGTAGACTAGCCCCACATATCAACACAAGTCTTTCCAGCGCACTTTGGCCTCACTCGTGCGCTGGAAAGACTTGTGTTGATATGTGGGGCTAGTCTACAATCTCCATGAGTAGTCACCGGTGGTCCGTTGGGCCGGGGTGTTACACTTCAATCCAGAACAATTGTCTCATTGATTTTTTGACGGTATTTATCAATGACTTTTAGTTTGTATTCTATTCTTAATTTGATATCACATTCACAACATAGTCTAGTGAGATCTTAAATGATTTGTCTCATTGTAATAGGATAAATGGAGATTAATAATCTCAACTTTGCGTGATCCGCTCAAAACAATCCCAACTTTCGATTATTTTCTAATATACCTAACTTTGCCACTTTGTTGCTCAGGACATACCCTTTAATATGGTAACCGGTTATAACAGGTAAATCACCTGTTATAACCGGTTATAACAGAAAATATGCGAAAGTTGGGATTGTTTTGAGCGGATCACGCAAAGTTGGTATTATTAATCTCCATTTATCCTTCTTATTTCCATGACAAAAGAGGTGATTTACCTGTTATAACCGGTTACCATATTAAAGGGTATGTCCAGAGCAACAAAGTGGCAAAGTTAGGTATATTAGAAAATAATCGAAAGTTGGAATTGTTTTGAGCGGATCACGCAAAGTTGGGATTATTAATCTCCATTTATCCTAACTTTTATTGATATTATTTTTTTTTATAATATTTGATTTGATTAAGCATGATTAAAGATATTTATAATTAAATTTGTGCATAGAAAACCTAATAGGACCATTACTAGAATTGGAGGAAGTATTAAGAATTGCAATTATCTAAATTTATGTTTTTTGATATATTTCTAATTATATTTTATTTAAATTACTTGTTTGGATATGTATCAATTCTTAAATATTTATGCAATCTTTATCTATTTTCAATTTATTAAATTGATCATATTAATAACTTAATAAATATAGTATAAATTTATATAAACTTAACAATAAACTTTTTTTTTGAACAGAATCTAATAATTCATCGATAAAAATGTCTACAATAGATTATCAATTGAACAAATACATAATAATTTTAATCAAACAAATTTCTATATAGACTAAGTCATGATAATTATAAAAGAGATCTAATACTGAAGTTTTCCCTATATCATATCGTTGTTTGATATAATCTCCTTTGAGGGGTCTTTAGATCTGGTGTGGCTATAAAATAGAGATAATTTTTGTTGGAATTTAGAGTGTATAGTGAACATCGGAAATGATTTAATTAATTAAATTAAATAAATAATTTGATTAAATTAATTAATTATATCCCAAGGTTACAAGGAACAAGTGATTTTAGAGAAATTAAAAGTCACTAGTCGCGAAATGCAAGCAGAATGTTTCTGTTTTGTGAAAATTGAAATCCGCGACCAGTGACAATTTTCGCGACCCGCGAAAATCTGAAATTTCTTGATTTTTTCCTTGCGACGTTTTGCTTTGTTATGGTGGTTATATAATAATTTCCTACAGTTATTATGATTACTTTTAGCCATGTTATATGGGATGTAAGGGTTGAGTGAAAGGCGACATGAGTTCGTGAATCGATCTCTTGTTTCACGGATCAACCTAGTGTTTCATGGAGTAATACATTACTTCATGAAATGGTGTGAGCTATTCTATAAATATAGGATGCTCTTGTGTTATTTACACATGGAATTTCTAATTTCTTTTCTTCTCTAGCAATTTACATCGAGGACTTGAAATTCTCGTTTGTAATTTTATTATCTTCTTCCACTTTAGTTTCTCTTACATCATTCTAATTTCCGTGTGCTCGGAAGTTAGTGTAATTCTTTGTATCTCAAAACATATTTCCGGTTGATTCCCAAGCACCGTAGTAGGGAGGAAATGATGTTTTAGGAAAGAGCATCTCGCCTAGAATTTATATCAAGATCCAACAAAATCTTCTTGTTACTTTGTTCGATATATGGTGATTCCCGATGATGTAAACTACATTTGGTGTATGTTAAGCAAAGGTTTGAACTTGTCATATGTAATTTGGTTTTCTACTACAAACTTGTAACTTTATTTTATATGTTTTTTATAAAATTAAAGTCACATTTATAACAATCTAAAACATCATCTTCTTAAATTAGTATGACAAGTTTCAATGTTTACCACAAACTTTGTCATATTTGACAAATTTGTTGGGAAAGTTTTTAAGTTTGCTTATATGAAAATTACACCATGATCGGGTGACGAGATTAACGTAGAGATTTTTGAAATGGTGCATTGGTTCGGTAAAAGAATGTGTTGGTTTGTTAAAGAAACACGTTGGTTCATCAAAGAATATGTTTGTTCAATAAAGAGACACGTTGGTTCATGAAAGGATGCGTTGTTTCATGAAGAGTTGCGTTGTTTCTATCTTGATCAAGTTATGTAAGAGAGATGGACATTATTACATGGTAGAGATGATAAATCTCAAGTATGCAAGTTTTCTATGTCAATTTCATATGTTTATTATTTTTATGATGTAGAGATGTACAATATGTTACATGTTTAAGCAAGTTCTTATATCCATGGAATTTGGTAAAGTAAGTGATCATGTTTATTTGATCATGGTTATCATTTGGTGTAAAAAATGACACTCCATTTTATTTATCAAAGAAATTTGATGGTTGGAAGTATAAGTAATTTACCATGATTTTTCATGATGATTAAAATTATCATCAAAGATGGATAATGTTTGCTATCTTTTGTGTTTACATGTTTTGTTTTATGCATGATAAGATGATAATTTCATGGTCATGTTTTGACATATTTTTTGACATGTATATCTTATTTTATATATATCATGTCTTGTTCTATTATAAAAGATGATAAGTGTTATTATCAAGTTGAATATAATTGCTTTAATAGTTATTCATGGTAATATGTTAAGTTTTGGGTCTTTGCATCTTTTGTATGACAAGATAATTTTGTCATATAAGTTGAACATTATGTGTTTGTTATGTGTGGTTATCTTTTGACCAAGTTCAATAATGTTTTTGTTATTGATGTATGTTTCACCTTTCGAGTAAATTGTTTTTTAAAAGGTTGCATGATCCATGTTTGATTAACAATGAAGTTAATTAAAGTATAAGGTATATTATTGCAATGTTGTTCTTAACAAAAATTCATGTTGCATTTTTGTCCATGCATGTGTAGAATTATTTCTATGTAGTGTTTGTGCATGATTCAAGTTAGCATTTATGATATATTCTTTGATTGGTTTATTACCAATGTTGTTTAAATTTGGACATATAATTTTTATATGGGGTTGTCATACGTATACTTTTACCCAAGGTTATATTAATTTATTAATATTGGAAAAGGGTACAAAGTTTATGACATGAATAAATTTAAAGGTTTATCATCAAAGATTTTTAAAAGTAATTTTAATGTAAAAGTGATGATTAAACAAGAATTTGAAAATCTAATAATGTTATTAAATAAAGGTTGAAAGTTGTCAACATTATTTTAAACTCGGAATTTTATTTATTTAAGTCTTTTATTATGGAGGTTAAGTTCCATAATGTTAAATAAATAAAAGGAGTTTAATGGTTTTATAAGTGATTTTATATATCAAATAAATGATAAAGACAAGTTTGTCTAGTTCATTTAGATATATATGATGATTTAATCTTATATGTAATAAATGTTGATTTGTTAAGTAAAGCAAGATATGAATTTATTTATTATTACATTGATTAATGTATTAATTGAAATTCATATGTTACTCTTAATCTAGAGTATGTGTCAACGCTTTAAGTTTTATTATGGTAATTAAAATTCCATAATATGTTATTATTTTGATTTTCAAGATATGATTATTTGCATGAGTATACGGAAAGTTTTATACTAATATTTATTTTGGAGAAAAGTACTAATTAAGTTTTATTCCGGTTAATGGGTATGTTAAGGTATCTTATGTTGTCGGATAACGCCTAAATAAATTTGGTGTGACAGTAAAGAAGGATTTAACTATTTAAGTTAAAGTGGATATTAAATGTTTTTCTTTGGTTTAAAGTATTTTTTTTATATAGAAAAATCTCAATCATTTTGGTACAAAGGATGTCTATTTTGAATTATCTCAAAAGTTCAAAATAAGGATGCATCTATATAGATTATGTTATTTATAACATCTACTATGAGTTCTATTTATTAGAACAAGAGATATTATATATCAATGATGTTTGATTATAATACAAAGTGATGCAATATTTATTTGGAAATTAAATTTTCAATGATAGATAGGTTTGACAAGTTTAATTTGTACAAATAAGTGATTATGATATTTTGATCTTTAATAGATTGACTTGCTAATCTTTTGATAAAACATGTATTTCTAAAAGAGAAAAATATAAGTTTGTTTTACTAAGGAAAGTTTTTAACGAAGTTTGGTTTTGTTAAAATTTTCAAAGTAAAAGTTTTTAATATCTTGCATTCATATTTCTAATATGAAGGTTTACCCATGATTATGTTTTGATACTTAAGTATCATATAAGTTTTTGGCTTTCTTAAAGAAAGTAAAATGATGTGTTCATCATGGGAATAATGTTTGAAGTTTAGTAACTTAATCTCCATGCAAGTATAACAATATGTTATAGATAGATTTTCATATTATATATGAAGATTGATGAGCATGTATTAATGTTCAAGATTTATTAAGTGGTATTATACTTAATATGATAATTTATTATTGAATTTATGTCAATAAGTTTATTGAAAATACAATGGTTAAATAATTGTTTGTATTTTCATATGGTATGTTATATCATAAATTTTTATAAATTATGATATATTTATTTTGGAATATAATTGTATAAGTTAAGATGACAAAGTAATATGTCATATTCCTTCTATGAAGGAAATGGGGGAGGTAATGTTAAATTAATTTTAACATAAAAGTTTAAAGGACTAAGAAATATAAGTATTTTATTATACTTAAAGTAAAGTCCAAGTTTACCCTCATGTCTTCCAATTGTAATTATTTCCTAGATATTTGGAAAGATTATAAAATTGGATGTAATTTTCTTATACAAGATTCAAATTGTTTTATAGTTGTCAAGTAAAGTTTTACTTACAACTTAAAGTTCCTTTATTAGGAAATTATTTGAATAGTCCAAAATGTTTATGTTGTACCATGGATTTAATTAATCTTATAGTAGAAGTTCTTCAAGTTTGAAGAGGTACTCAAGTATGAGTTTGATCTTTAGTGAATTGGCCATTCTCTATATTGATTGAAATATGTGTTTGTGGGGGAGGTATACCAAGTTTTGATCACCCAAGTACAAACAAAGTTTTAACTTATTCTACTATGATATTAATGTTATTTGTCAAGATTTAGACAAATATGTAAACTGTATAGTTTAAAATACTCATCTTTGTGATGTTTAAGCCAAAGTTGTGCACAAAATCAATCTAGTTTTGATTGACAAGTGGCTTGTATAAAGTATTGATAGTCGAGTGTAACTTTGATAATGCTATGACGTCTAATTTAGGCGAAGCCGAAAATTAGGGCTTATCAAAGAAGGGATCACATTTCTTGACTATGTGAACAAAGTTCAAAGCTAGACAAAGTATTCTTACAAAGTCTAGGAATTTCATATTTTAATGAAATTGGTACATGCCCATTCTTCAACACCATGAGTGAAACCCAATTCGACGCTAGAAGAAACATCTAGTCTTGAATTCAATGTGGATTGATCGCTCATCAGATGTTGGGAAGCAACACTTAAGTGATCCTAAGTTGCTTTATTCGTGATGTTGACAAACGCGGTAGTAGAGTCGTTCCTCGAAGTCTCCATTTCTAGAGTTATGAAGATCTCTAGATTGAGTGCTTTATTCACGAAAGCATGGTATATTAGGGAGAAGCTACCTATATAAGTTCAAGATTTGGCCGTCTTAAAGAAATCAAGGGGCATACTTATGATTTCAAAGAACTTATGAATAGATATGGACACATGGCCTTTAACGTGTCAAGGATGTAAGATTAATGAATTATTTCGTGTGTACTACTCCTTCAATTGGTTGGATATATCTGCTTAATTCAATCCGGAAGGACATTAGGGGATATGATCAATTGTAAAGATGCGTGGTACTAGGTGTCAATTCAATCCGGAAGGACATTGGCAATGATGCATGAAATGGGTTGGAGATTATGGATCGCAAAAGAAGAAAAGGATTATACACTCAAAATGGGGGAGGATTGTTGGAATTTAGAGTGTATAGTGAACATCGGAAATGATTTAATTAATTAAATTAAATAAATAATTTGATTAAATTAATTAATTATATCCCAAGGTTACAAGGAACAAGTGATTTTAGAGAAATTAAAAGTCACTAGTCGCGAACGAATTCGCGGATCGCGAAATGCAAGCAGAATGTTTCTGTTTTGTGAAAATTGAAATCCGCGACCAGTGACAATTTTCGCGACCCGCGAAAATCTGAAATTTCTTGATTTTTTCCTTGCGACGTTTTGCTTTGTTATGGTGGTTATATAATAATTTCCTACAGTTATTATGATTACTTTTAGCCATGTTATATGGGATGTAAGGGTTGAGTGAAAGACGACATGAGTTCGTGAATCGATCTCTTGTTTCACGGATCAACCTAGTGTTTCATGGAGTAATACATTACTTCATGAAATGGTGTGAGCTATTCTATAAATATAGGATGCTCTTGTGTTATTTACACATGGAATTTCTAATTTCTTTTCTTCTCTAGCAATTTACATCGAGGACTTGAAATTCTCGTTTGTAATTTTATTATCTTCTTCCACTTTAGTTTCTCTTACATCATTCTAATTTCCGTGTGCTCGGAAGTTAGTGTAATTCTTTGTATCTCAAAACATATTTCCGGTTGATTCCCAAGCACCGTAGTAGGGAAGAAATGATGTTTTAGGAAAGAGCATCTCGCCTAGAATTTATATCAAGATCCAACAAAATCTTCTTGTTACTTTGTTCGATATATGGTGATTCCCGATGATGTAAACTACATTTGGTGTATGTTAAGCAAAGGTTTGAACTTGTCATATGTAATTTGGTTTTCTACTACAAACTTGTAACTTTATTTTATATGTTTTTTATAAAATTAAAGTCACATTTATAACAATTTTGATATTATTGATTGTATTAGCATATTTGACGCTCGTGATAACACCATATACCTTTTTACCATCGTATTCATAACAAGACTCCAAGCTCTCACCATGAGAGACTTTAAAATCCATTATATAAGTAGATCGAATTCAATAAATGAATAGAATAACTTTATATATAGAGAGAGTTTTATTTGTAACTAAAATGAAAAAAAAAAAGAAATTAAGGTTTATCAACATCCATAAGGTTGATAGTAGCCCCAAAGTTAACAATGAAGGCTAGAGTTTTTTTGAGAGAAAAAAGAACTTAAGTTTATTATTATTGTTTAAACATGACAATAAACTTAACATTCTTTATATGTCTTTCTACACGAATCAGTTTTCGGCCATCAGTAAAAATATTACCAACACTATTTAATACTCTCTTCATTTTCATATGCACTTCTCATATGAATAAAACTTTGACTATAATTTTTTATCGTTCTATATACATATTAATGTGGGATCTTGATAGATTTGTTTTAAAATATATTTTCAAAATATCAACTTTTTAAAATTTAAAAAAAAACTCATAATAAATTCTTTCACTTTTAAGCTTGCATTGGAATTTGTGCAAAAAGAGGAAGAACAAATATAAAAAAGATGGCTTAATCAACTAATTAAATCAATCAGTCAAATCAATTGCTCTAATAATCAAGTTATAAGCTATAAGCTATAAGCTATTAGTTGTGTACCAAACATTACATTAGTTATACTCACCACTAGTGGTGTTCAATGGGCCTGATAAGGGCCCTTTATAATTAAAATGGGCTTAAAATCCCGGTCCAGCCTTACCTGACCCATTTTTACTATTAAAAAATTATTTTATTTTCTTTTTATCAGTTTACAATAATTAAACTATTATTTATAATAAATAAATCGAAAAAATAGTAATAATTCTATTGACATTGTCATTTATAATATTTAAATTATACATTAAGTATGCTATTTACAAAGGCTCGTTTTCGGCCCTTATTGAGCCCATTTATAGCCTGCTTCATTTTAGTTATAGTATAGCCCATTTTCGGCCCGACCCTTACAAAGTCGAAAATTTGAAATAAGTAAAATTATTTTTCAAAAAAAAAGTACCAAATAAGATCAAAATCAACTTTATTCCAAATATTAGCGTCTAATTCCCAAACCAGAGGAACGGGGCTGTTCGTACTTACTAACTGCGAACAAGATTGTTTTTTTAAAGAAGCCAAAGAAGTTGTTCGCACTTAGCAACTGCGAACATGTAATGTTGACTTTTTTTGACCTTATTGTTGCTTTCTTCTTCTCCATTTCCCCCAAAGTCAAAAGAAGTGAAAGAGTTGTTCGCACATACTAAGTGCGAACAACATGTTAACCATGTTTGACCTGTTCGCACTTAGTAAGTGGGAACACTTTGGTTGACTTTTTTTGACCAGTTTGTTTTTCTTCGCAGTTAACTAAGTGCAAACAACACTGAACCTGTGCTCTGGGGTTTTAGATGCTTATTTTTGGAAATAAGTTGAAATTGATGTTATTCTATATTTTTTTTGATAAATTGTTTTATTTATTCATTTTAAATTTTCTACAAAGCCTTTCAAAAAAGGCTGAATAAGAACTCAAAATAGGAATCCGACCCATTGAGCACCCCTATTCACCACTAATGTTTTGTTTTTTTTACCACTAATGGTTTGTTACTTATGCTTCAAATCAAACTATATTCTACTTGGTCTTTGTCTTTGTCTTGTTTCTTGATTTAATTAAAACAGTCAAACACTTATATATAATTTCTTTAATATTTAATAGTTGCTATTCAATACAAAATTTTAATATTTAATATGTTCAATATATATAATAAAATATTTAAAATATTAATATTATGAAATATACATCAAAATAAGGAAAATTTGATTTTAAAGGTTTGAACTTTGCCTCATTTGCTTCTAAAGATTCGAACTTTCGTTTATCCTAGAAAGGTTCGAACTTTGGGGGTCATCTTCATTTAAAGGTTTTAATGGTTTTTTTGGGTTGATTTTGGATTGATTATGAGTTTATATGGGTTTTCTGGTTTGATTCTTGGTTGATTATGGGGTTTTTTACCCATATAAACCCATAATAAATCCAAAATCAACCCAAAAAAACCCATAAAAACCTTTAAATGAAGATGACCCCAAAGTTCGAACCTTTCTAGGATAAACGAAAGTTCTAACCTTTAGAAGCAAATGAGACAAAGTTCGAATCTTTAAAATCAAATTTTCCTCAAAATAAATTAAACAAGATTTCAATTGACTTTGTTTAACATTATACAGAGAAGTATACAGTTCACTTGATCGATGAACACTAAACACAGATTATTTATATAGAGAATGTGATATTTACTAAATTTGACTTTTCACGGAATCGAATGTGATATTTTGATCATTTATATATTGAACCATGTACATTTTAAAATTATAAAAAATTAATATCCAAAAAACATGCAATTCGACAATTCATACAAGATTTCACAACTATAAAACAAACTTAAAAAATGAATAATATTCATAACTGTGAATTTATAATGTAGCAAGTATTTAAGAACGGTATGAATTATAATAAAAAAAGAAAAATTGACATTAATAATCCAACCTTTTACTTAGCTACTATGAATAATCTGACCTTTGGTTTATTTTCTAATAATCCAACCTTTATAATAAATTTTCCCACAATATACCGTATTACTATTAATAGGTAATAATATGAGACAGAAATGAGGGTTAAATGAGGGATAAAGAAAGTATATAGAAGATAAAAACTTTATGAAACTGCCCGTTATAGTAATGTGGACAAACTTAAAAGAACAGAGGGAGTACATTATTAATATCAATATTTTTTTTGAAATGATGTAGACTCTATAGATGAGAATTGAGATCCGATCTGATGACCAAACTACCCAAATCTACACTCCACAAACTTGCTCTGTTTTGCTCATCTACCCTCCCAATTCCCAAATATATTCAGTAAACTTTGAATATTATACCAACACCTAACAACTACCACCGCTCCAAATCCCAATCCCATCTTCATCCCTAAAACAATTTTGAATTCCAATTCTAATTCTGTGCAAAAATGGCGAGGAAGAAGATCAGAGAGTATGATTCCAAGAGGCTTCTTAAGCAACATCTTAAACGAATTGCTGGCATCGATTTACCCATTTGCTCTGCTCAAGTATTTTTTTTGTCTTTATCGATTTTGATTGTGAATAATTGTTTGATTGTTGTTGAGATCTTTGATACCCATTTCTGGTCTGGTAATGGGTTTTGATCATTTGGGTATTTGAAATTGTTCTTGAGATGGGTTCCTGGAATTGATTTGTTTGCTTTGATCTGTCATGTTTCTTGATCTTCATTTAAGATGTTGATTGAAATTTGATCGAAATTCTATGCTTATCTATATATATTTGCATCATCACTTACTTAGCATGATGAAATTTTGGAGAATTTGGTTGAATTGTATTGTTTTACATAATAGTTTGCAAGAGGGAATCTGGGTTTTTTTTTCTTAATTTGTAGTGGTTTAGTGATATTGCTTATGTGTGGACTTGAATTTTGATTTCACATGATGCCTGATTTGTTGATGAATTTTGATTTTAAAATCCCCAACTTATAGGCTCACTAATTCATTTATCTCTGAAAATGTACTTTAATTACACTGCTAGAAGGCTTAGTTTTTTGGAGAATTGTATTTGTAGATGTGAACTGATCTGTGGATCATATTGCAAAAATACGGTTTCGTTCACGGTCGCTATAACATTTGCTGAACGGATTTCACAGCCAATATGGATGATTTAACTGTCAATGTGGCCTATATTTCGGTTGCAGTAAACTCAAAAACTTTTACAATACAGTTGCAATACGGTGATGCGGTCTTATTTTTGCATTATGTTGTGGATGAATACATCAGGGTGCTTAGTGTATTAATGCTAATATTTTAATGGTCATACAGATAACAGAATCCACTGATTTTACCCAATTGGTGAATGAAGAGACATGGTTGTCATCTTCTAGATTGGTTGTTAAACCAGATATGCTTTTTGGTAAGCGCGGTAAGAGTGGCCTAGTGGGTTTGAATTTGGATTTGGCTCAAGTTTCCGAGTTTGTGAAAGAGCGGATAGGGAAAGAGGTAGTGATCTCTGCTGTTCTACTCCCGGTTATAGCTTTGGATGCAAATTATGCATAACAATGTTTTCTTTCAGGTTGAGGTTGGAGGTTGCAAGGCACCCGTTACCACATTTATTGTTGAACCATTTGTCCCTCACGACCAAGAGTTTTATCTATCCATTGTATCTGATAGGCTAGGTTGCACTATAAGCTTTTCAGAGTGTGGTGGTATTGAAATTGAAGAAAATTGGGACAAGGTAAATATGAACCGATTATACACTTATTTTTTGATTGACTGTAGTCCGCGGATATCTTCAGTAAGCGTCTCATGTAAAATGCTGCTTTTTTTTGAAATGTACAGGTTAAGAGCATAGTTTTGCCAACCGAAAAATCCTTGTCCAGTGAGGCTTGCGCTCCATTGATTGCTACACTCCCGTTGGAGGTTGGTCTTATGATTTTTTATTCATTTGTTTTTATATTTACTCAGCTAAAACATCAACAATGTCGAAATCTTAGTTCAATACATGAGTCGGCTATATCAACTAAAACAAATTAATGGGAGACGGTGGATAACAAACATTATACTTTATTATACCCTGTGTAATACTTATTTACTATCAAAAAAAACAATTCCACTCATTCTTTTGTATTGCCACATGCCCATGTCACACAATTCTTCATGTCATTTATTACTGATTTTCTTTGCATATAACCAAATCAATATATACGATGTTCTTTCATTCTGTCTTCAATATATGCGAATCACATACTCTTTCTTATGTCTTCATTTCAATTTTATCATTTAGGGTAAGTGAACTCATCCACCTTAACTTACATCTCAACTGCACCCTTGATCTCATCTCAACTCAAACCTATATAGTAATGCATAGAATATTCCCTTTAACATTAGTGACACACCTCATAACTCTCTTTTTGAGCCACGTATAAAAAATTCTATGCTTTACATCTTCATAAAACCTTTTCTTGGGTACATATTTGAGTTGGACATGTGTATATGAGTCTGAGTAACACAGCTTGAGCCTTAAAACACTTACTTGGATGAAGCTTTTTATATATAACTTTGTAACACTTTTGAATATCCTAATGAATTGTCCTATATTTTGTCTTGCTTTGACTTATTTTAAATTCTTTTTATTTTAACGGTTGCCTCCTTATCTCTAACTGAATATTGACCTCATATCTAATTCGTCGACCATGCAATGTAATCAGTGTACTGTGGAACATTTTTCCTAAATTTTGAATTGTTACAAATAAAAGGGGTTCAAAATAGATCCTTGATATACATCTATCGTGGTTGTAATCTTTTGTTGCACCTCCACATGTCCTAACATTGATTTATACATCCTAGTATATTTCACTAGATATACTTACGTGATATAGCTTTCTTTGTCATCACCCTCCAAAGTACTTTTAATGGTACTTTTTCATCTATCTTCTCCAAATCAATAAAAACCATATGCAAATTTTTTTACCCTTTATCCTATAATATTTCGTATTGCCGCTTTAGATGAATAGTTTCACCATAGATCGTCCTAATTTAATCAAAATTGGGTTTAACTATGCTTGTACATCTTCTCAGGAAATGTTTTATCTCTCTTCCAAAGCTTCATCGCTTGATGGCATGTTTCTTAAGCTTAATTGTCGCATCATACGAGATAATCTACTTGATTGACACTTTTGGTACTTACAAGTTATAATGTCTCATTGTTACAGATACGAGGGAAAATTGGGGATTTCATCAAAGGTGTCTTTGCAGTATTCGAAGGTATGCTTTGATGATGGATGACTAAGTTTTGGATTTTTTTCTTTTTCACGGAGGACTGCACTGAAAAGAATTAAAAATCAATATATTCAATTAACAAACATTCTATGCTTTAGATTTTTGGGTTTGTTCTCTTTATTAGTTGGATATATTTACATTGAAAATTTGCCTGATTAGCACCTCTATCTTATTTTCATTCATTTGTTTGGCTTGTAGATCTTGACTTTAGCTTCTTGGAGATGAATCCCTTCACATTAGTTAATGGGGAGCCATATCCATTGGACATGAGGGGAGAACTTGATGATACAGCAGCTTTCAAGAATTTTAACAAGTAAACTAGTATTCCCGAATATTCTTCAATGAAACTGCTTTAGATTTTAACCCGAGAAAATAATTTTCATTTTTTCATTATCTTCCATCTGTAGGTGGGGCAACATAGAGTTCCCATTACCTTTTGGCCGGGTTTTAAGCCCTACCGAGAGCTATATTCATTCTTTGGATGAAAAGGTATATGCCACACTTTTTTCTTCGGCACTTTGTTCCTAGATCACTTTCTTTATACCGAGAGCTTTACAATCTGACAATGAAATGGCCGTAGTGTTGGGTTTTCTTAAGCGATTTGTTTACCTTTGTTTTTCCATTTCTTGATGTTTGAAGGGAAAATTTTATTTCCATGTTTCGTTGAACTATCTCTTGATATGGCATGAAGTATTGAAGTCAAGTATAATTCTTCTTTAAACTTGCAGACTAGTGCTTCCTTGAAATTTACCATTTTGAACCCGAAAGGACGCATTTGGACTATGGTTGCTGGAGGTGGAGCTAGTGTTATATATGCTGACACCGTGAGTTTTAACCAAATGGCTTATTAGTGTCCTTCAGCATTACTATTCTGTGTTTGTATAGTTCTGTTTACTTACTATTCTGGAACCTCGGGATTTTTTATGCCAGGTTGGAGACTTGGGCTACGCATCCGAGCTCGGGAATTATGCCGAGTACAGTGGAGCTCCTAATGAAGAAGAAGTCTTGCAGTATGCTCGAGTCGTTATTGATGTAAGGACTCACTTATTCGATCTTTCTCGTAAATTGTTTTCATTCTAGTTAACTAGACGAAATGTATCATTTCCTTTAAGTCGGTATATAGGCAAACAAATAAGTTCTACAATCTGTATGCCACAGTGCGCCACAGCAAATCCCGATGGTCGTAAAAGAGCTCTCCTTATAGGAGGAGGTATCGCTAACTTCACCGACGTTGCTGCTACTTTTAGCGGAATCATTCGAGCTCTTAGAGAGAAGGTATTCTTGTTCCAAACTTGAATTACTATGATTCTATTTACTTTAGTGTTTAAAATCTTTCTCCGTTTTCATAACTTTCCGTTCAGGAATCAAAATTGAAGGCCGCTAGGATGCATATTTTCGTTAGAAGAGGAGGTCCGAACTATCAAACAGGTCTTAAAAAAATGCGTGCACTCGGTGAGGAGCTTGGAGTTCCTATTGAGGTAAGCTATGTTACTCGTACTCTTGATTTTGCTTCACGTACCCATGTCCAATCCTTGATTTCGGACATTGGTGTGTCACTTAGACACTTCAATTTAGGCGTAAAATTGAATATTTAGACGTATCCGACACTTAAACATGTACCAGTATTTGACATCAGTACCCAAGTCTAAGTAACATAGGAGGTAAGATAACGAAATTCAGCTTGTGTTTTTTTATGTTTGAGATGTGAAAATTCAAATGTTGTTTTCGAAACTTTCTATTGAAAAGAATGAAGTTTCAAAAGATTGTTTGTGTATGTTCGTGGAGGTGTGCACGTCTAAGGGTCATCGAGAAAGAGAGATAGACGAAATACTTGTTAAAAAACTTTAGTCTAGTTTTTCCGAGTATGCTTTGTTAGCACATCTAGGCCAAACCGAGCTGTTAAACCTTACTTCCCCTACGATTTGTTGGGAATCAATAATGAGACGTTGGTTCGAAATTGTTCTCCTTTCTCTAACAAGCTCTTGATGCAGGTATACGGCCCAGAGGCTACCATGACTGGAATTTGCAAGCAAGCAATCGAATGCATTATGGCTCAGGATTGACGAACAGCTTGTGCTTAAACGAACAGTTCTTTCTTTTCTTTCGCGAAAGGTACAACAAGTGTGAAATATTCAAGAAACGAGTCGTGTGTCTAATAGACTTGATTTATAGTTTTTTGTACTGTTTGTCTATTTTTGTATTTTAACTTGTAACATTTACAACAATTGATGATGGGTCTTTCTGTTGTACCATCAAAATGAAACCTCTGCAGTTTTTACATAGAACTCACTTCATATTTCAAAACTAGTACTACAAAACAAAGCATTTCTTTAGTTTGCATTAAAGTGGCCATTGTCTTAATATAGATATAATGCAAATTAAGTCAGACAGACTAAAATGAAAAGTAATGCAAATATGGATGGGAGAATACTAAATATGGACCTATTTTGAGTGAACATTTAAAATAGTTATAATAGGTATTTTTGCGTTTTAAAGCATATGTTGTTTTCTATTATAGTAGGCTATTGCAAACCTTCATTATGAGTACTCTTACAACAAATAACCTAAATACATACACTACATAACAAAAATATTAATAAATAACCTGAACACTTAAAAGACATAACATAAACTCTACACCAAATAACCTAAATACCTACAACGCATAACATAAAATCCTATTATACATGACAGAAATACCTACAACAAATAACCTAAACACCTACAATACATAACAAAAATATCTACAACACATAAGAAAAACACTTATACTAAATAACATAAACACCTACAACACATAACCTAAACCCTTTAAACACCTACAATACATAACAAAAATATCTACAACACATAAGAAAAACGCTTATACTAAATAACATAAACACCTACATCACATAACCTAAACCCTTTAAACGCCTACAACAAATAACATCAACTTGACATACTTGAAAAAAATAACCTACTTGACAATTTTAACATGCTAAAAACATCTATTTGACAACTTTAGCATGCTAAAAACACTTACTTGACATACAATTTACCCCTACTTGACATGTCCTAAATGTCTACTTGAGCAATCTTAAAACCCTACCAAGTAAGCGAGCAGTTACACTATATTTTTATTTTTTATTTATAAAAACATAATATGCTTGCCCATTAGAGTCGGTCTTTATGAATGACCGTCTCTCAAAACAATGTGTAAATAAAATTACAGCTCATCGTGTATCAGACTGTATTATTATGAGACGAGCCCATTTAATTAGTTCGATTCTCTTAATAATCGTTATAATATTTTTAAAATTATAATTAATTATTTTAATAGACTAAATATATTTAAATCTCATCGGTTGTCTCATTTAAAAATTTGTAAAAATAAATTAAAAAGTTGACTTATGAAATAATCAATTTGAATTTACCATTTAAAAGCAACATTTTTTAATAACACAAACTGTTATGAGAGACGATCTTTAAACTAAATAGTTCAATTAATACAAATTAAAAATAAAAAATAAAAATGTGAGGTTTTATCTTGAGGTCGTTCATACATAACTAATGTAAAAACAATACTACAATATATAGAACTGTTGTCTTTACTTATTCCATTCCAATTCCGATTCCTAATAAAGGATCACACAGAGATCATCATCCTCAATTGAGATGCAATTCTGCTAAATTCCATCAACAAACATCAAATCTTTCATCAAATTCCAGTCAATATGGAAGAACAAATGTGTATTGATTGCCTTAAACATCGAATTCAATCAGATTTCTCCGAAAAACTCATATTCTCTTATGCAATTTCTGATTCTCCTCTTCCCTTTGCTTCTAGGGCTGTTGTTCAGGTGTCTTTTCATTTTTTTCTTGATTCAATTTCAATTTTCATCAGTTTTTATGTGCTAACTTAATTTTTAATTATATTGTTGATTTTCATAGATGCCCAATTCAAATGGAGATGTATCTTCTGAATTTATGCTGGTTTATTTACCTCGGAATGAAGATGATTGCATCACTAGATACGTGTAAGTGTTTCTTCTTTGTCATTTTCTTTTAGTCTGTGGATTTTGTATTTAGTGCTCCATAGTTTAGTTGTTGAATTTGTTTGAATTATCACTTTACTATTGTATCTCGATGATCTAGAAATTGGTTTATATGATGATATTTGACTGGCATATGATTATCATTATTTTAGTGTTTTTCTGTAGTTGCTAAATTTTGATGTTAGGTGAAAATTGTCGATAAGCGAATGGTGGGGGATAGTGGATTACATTAAGTAAAAGTGTAAAACTGGATTGAGCTAATGAGTTGACTTATGATTGGATTACCCGTTTGTATCAAGTTTTTTTGGTAATTATAACTCTTAATTCGTTTGAACAATTAAGTAACATGCAAAGACATGAATATTGTATTAGTCATTTGAGTATTGATTAGATGTTACAAATGTCATTTTTATTCTAAGAGTACTTTACATTACCCCAATGTCTCTACCCAGGTAGGGGTTTGGAGGTCAGATGTACCCAAACTTATCTTTGTTCGTGAGAACAAATAGGACGTTTCCAATCGACCCTTGGTAGTCGGAAACTTTTCATAAATAGTTAGTACTTAGTAAACAGGATTTAATGAGCCATTTTAATATAGTCAATTATTATCTCAAACCAAAGAACTATAAATCTTTGACCCCATTAAAATAAAGGACAATCTTTTTTATTCTAAAAATGTAATATTTTATCTCAAGAATTTATGTTTGCAATATATTGACATTAGAGGTTTCGGCTGAATCGTCCATTGTAATCTCCTCTTGACTATACACCATCTCAGTAGATTGAGCCTCTTAAGTAGGCCAAGTACTTAAATTTGGCTAAAACTTTCTTAGAAAAGGATCTCAATCATTTTTTTTATTGTAGTAGAAGTTATCATGATGCTTATTGATATAAGTAAAGGTAAAAAAACATAGCTAAAAGTAGAGTCCACAGCCAGATCAAGCTTGCCTTGATTACAAGCTCATCCTAACAAGTTTGAGCTTGAATATAATGGGTGCTAGCTGAGCTGAACAGTCTCAACCTTGAACTCGATCAGCATGTTAGCATTTCAATATAGAACAAAATTTTTTTTTGGCTGGCAGTGGAGGTGTGCCTGATGTTCCTAGGCGTGTTGATGTATCTTCAAGTTTGATGTGTTCAAAGCATTGTGAGAATGAGAGGCATGCTCAACGCCCAAGGGCTCAAGGCATAAGTTGACCATATAGCATTATCTTTTTTTACGTGCCTCATTTGATGTGAAGTCTTAATATAGGGATGATCTTGTTGTGGATGATGAATGCACAGAAATTCATGGGAATACAAACGAAGATAAAGAAGTATATTCTGCGGATGAAGATGAGTGCACCGAAAATCATCGGAATGATAATCGAAGTGTAAATGAAGATGTCTGCAGCAGCAGCAGCTTTACCTTGGTTTCTTCACAGAAAAACTGCAGGTCTTTGTTAAATCATGGAAGGAAGATGGGAATATTGTGTCCTTATTTTGAGAAATCTTCTTGTTACTATTCTAGTAGATTATCTTGCTTGAGAACTATTACTGCTCTTGCACCATGCGCTTTTGTTGGAAATTGCACATTCTCAGCAATTGAAAATATTGTCTTCAATCTATCATCTGGAATCTTGGAAGATGATGTATTGTGTTCGCTCAGTGTCCTGATTGATGGGAAAGCATCATGCCGTGCTAGTCAAAACTTTCTTGGCTTAATTGGAATCCCTTCATTTCGTGATGAGCATATCCCTGGTTGCTTGAGGCATCCAAATGTGATCCCTGTGTTGGGCATGCTGAAGACGCCTGGTTATACCACTTTAGTTTACCCCAAGGTTCCTTGTACATTGGAAAATATTCTCCATTACAGCCCTGAAGCACTGGGTTCAGAGTGGCACACAAGATTTCTGATTTATCAGCTTCTCTCTGCCCTCAGTTATATTCATGGTTTAGGGCTTTCTCATGGAAATATTTCTCCTTCCATGGTGATGTTGTCTAATCCTTCTTGGGCTTGGTTAACCATATCTGATAGACCTCATGTACAGTATGTATCAAGCGAAAAAGATGAACAATCTTTGGTTCCACCATTTACAAAAAAAAGTTGTTCTAATAACAATTGTCTTTCTCAAAGTATTTATGCTGATCTGAATCTTTCCTTGTCAGTGGATTGGCCCACAGCTTTCAATAAGTGGTGGCGGGGAGAGCTCAGTAACTTTGAATATCTACTTGTCTTAAACAAATTAGCTGGAAGAAGATGGGGAGATCACACATTTCATACAGTAATGCCATGGGTAATAGATTTCAGTGTTAAACCTGATGAAAATTCTGAATTAGGATGGAGAGATTTAAGCAAAAGTAAGTGGCGTTTGGCAAAAGGTGATGAACAGTTGGATTTTACGTATTCAACATCTGAAATTCCTCATCATGTCTCAGATGAGTGCCTTTCTGAATTGGCTGTTTGCAGCTACAAAGCAAGGAGATTACCCCTTAGTATACTGCGCATGACTGTACGTTCAGTCTATGAACCTAATGAGTATCCTTCCACCATGCAAAGACTATACCAATGGACTCCTGATGAGTGCATTCCAGAGTTCTACTGTGATCAACAAATCTTTTATTCTCTTCACTCTGGTATGAACGATTTATCTGTGCCTTCATGGGCTGGAAGTCCACAAGAGTTCATAAAGGTTCATCGAGATGCACTTGAGTGTGAACGAGTTTCACGTGATATTCATAATTGGATTGATATCACCTTTGGATATAAAATGTCTGGTCAGCCAGCCATAGCAGCCAAGAATGTTATGTTGCCTTCTTCACAGCCCACTATGCCAAGGCCAGTAGGGCGTCGTCAGCTCTTCACTCAACCACACCCTGCTCGCCGGAGCAATACCAAGAGATTCAAAGACAATGCTGATGTTGGGGATGTTGTCTCTTTGTTTCCAGAGAACTTAATTGATTGTGAGAAGCCTTCATTTGACGGAACTGATTACTTAAGAAAAATTGAAGAAGCTGCTGCATTTTGCCAACATTCAAGGCATTTAAGTCCCGTTTATTCCGAAGATAATGGGAAGAGTTTCTCTGTTGATTCAGAGCTATCTTATCAGAATAGCGAGGGCCATGCAAGTCAAGCAACTGACGAAAGATTCAACTTTAGTATGTTTTCTGATGTTGATTCCAATAATCTTATCGAGTATCTTGAGGAGGAAGAAAATTCTGATGGATATCAAGAGCTTTTGCTTTGGGCTCAACAATCTTCTTATCAGGGAAAACTCTCTACAAGTATGGCAAAGGACATCTTTTCTCTGGGCTGCATTGTAGCGGAGCTATACTTGAGGAAACCTCTTTTTGATTCAATTTCTTTATCCACATACATGGATGGTGGTGCTTTGCCTTTAATGGTAAAAGAGCTTCCTCCTCATGTGAAACTTTTTGTTGAAGCTTGCATTCAGAAGAACTGGAAGAGGTATGCAGTTCCTCCTGTGTTCTCATCACTTTTTCAGTTTTGAGCTAATCAAGTGCTCATAATAACTTTAATTGTCTCCATTCATTTGACTATATATGTCTCATATTCTATGATTTGTTTCTTTTTTTTCTTTGTCTTTTCAGGAGGCCTTCCACAAAGGGTCTTCTGGAATCACCATATTTTCCAGCAACTATCAAGTCTGCATACGTATTTATTGCCCCCCTTCAGCTATTGACAAAGGATAGATCTCGTCTCTGTTATGCTGCTAACTTTGCAAAACGAGGTGCCTTGAGAACCATGGGAACTTTTGCTGCTAAAATATGTGCTTGTTATTGCTTACCACTACTAGAAAACACTTTATCAGATATCGAGGCTGAGTGGGGTTACATACTTCTAAAAGAATTTTTAAAATGCTTGAAACCCGTTGCTGTCAAGAACTTGGTTTTGCCTTCAATTCAGAAGATATTACAGGCTAGTTATTCTACTAAACTTGTATATACTATCAATTTTTACTGGATGCTTATGTTTCTGCTACTGATAAGTTTATTTCAGGCTACAGGCTATTCCCACTTGAAAGTTTCTCTTTTGCAAGATTCATTCGTGCGTGAGGTGTGGAATCATGTCGGAAAGCAAATATATCTTGAAACAATTCATCCATTGGTCATATCAAACTTGCTTAATTCTCCTCGTAAAAGTTCTGCCTCTGCTGCATCGGTATTATTAATTGGGTCCAGTGAAGAGCTTGGCGTACCGATTGCCATTCATCAGGTTAGCTATAGCAACGTAATTCTTTGATGCCTTTTTTTAATGGATCTATGTTCTTATTGCGTAGAACTAAGTATTAATTCGTTTCTGCAGACATTAGTGCCTCTGATATATTGTTTTGGCAAGGGACTTTGTGCTGATGGAATTGATGCTCTTGTTAGAATTGGTAAACTTTCTTATTTGTTCTTTTAAAAAGAGATTTTGATTATGAATTGAGCTAGCTACATTGACATTTGAGACTGAGTTATTTGATTTTCAGGTGCTGTCTTGGGTGAAAATTTTGTTGTCTCACAGATTTTACCATTGCTAAAAACTGTTGTTCGTTCCTGTATTGACACATCTTCAACTAATAATCCGGAGCCTGTTCAGAGTTGGAACTCTTTAGCCCTTGTTGATTGTCTCTTTGTCTTTAATGGTCTAATAGCAATGTTGCAGAAAGAGGTGGTGGTCAAAGAGCTGCTTGAAGTACTTACTTTTCCTTATAACTGCTTCTATCTTCTTTGAGATTTTGTTGTACATTCCTATTTTCTTAGTTAGAAAACTATTAACCCTATAATGGTTGCAACCATGCAGGGCCAACGTTGCTTGTTTGTTGGGATTCTTATGGAAAGAAATTTGGAACCACCAGTGCTTCAGGTGCTTTCCTTAAAAAAAAATCTGATTGCAATTCCAGGTTTTTGCTTGAGAAGATCGTGTTATGTGTTATGATTTTACTTATGATGATTTTGAAATTATCAGTTTTGTGAAAGTTTTTATCCGTTGGGAAACATACAGTTAGAGGTGAGAATTGAATTTTGATTTTAGTGCATATTAAGTTAGGTTATACTTGCAGAAAAACTTGTTTAGAAAAAATAAATCCGAGAGGTATCCTTCTAAGTAAAAGTTATGCTTTTACGGATAACTTTTACGGGTGGAATATGTATATCACAGAAATTCTGCATGACTTTTCTTTTGGAGAGGAGTTTATATATCATTATGAAGGAAACCTCTTTGACTCTGATAGTCTGGAAAATAAACCGCTACAGGCTACAGCTGCCATTTTGGAATATGCCCTGGTGTTTTTGTGATTCATGTTCCTAGAGGACAGCTTTTGTGCACATTCTTTTATACTTTTCACTTTTCAGTTGTTCCTTTATCTGTTCTTTCCTAGAAGTTGGGATGGTTCGTTTGTGTTTCTTGTTACGATTTTCTTGGTCTTTCACTTTTTGAAGAATGGCACAGTATTGTTTTGTACTACTTTTTGGTATTGGTTTTTCTTTTATGAAGAAACACTTTACCTTGTTTAGGCTCATGATTTATTGCTTGCTTTTACGAAATTATGTTAGTGGCTAGAACAAAGTTTATCCCAAGCTTAGGCTTGTATCTGTTCCACGAACCTTGAAATGGGTAATATTGAAGTTTGCTTTTTGTACTAGTTATCCCTGTGATGAAATTGATACCAAGTTGCTTTTATCTGTTATAGGAACCTTGAATTACTGGGTAATATTCAAGTTTGCCCATTGCAATACTTATCAAAATTTCAATTAGTTGGTAACCTGCATTGATGAACCTTTGTAAGCCAGAGTCTTGAGCATGAATAGCATGTTCTTCACAGGTTTATGCTCAATGCCTATATTTTCATTTGTCTCATCACTTGGGATACCATTGGCATGGTTTTCTTACAACAATGAGAAAATTTGTGGTTTAATCTTGAGATTTTAATCACCCAAACTTCTGCCTCTCATTTTGCTGGATGTATTCTTTATCAATAGCATGGTCTTGTATCTTTATTCGTTTATTGCCCATACTAGGCATGTTACAAGATTTTTGTGGGCCTGCTCTTTATCTACTCGATGTGAGAATGCTTTCTTGCTTCAAGCTCCTCTGTTGTATTTTATTGCCTCCCATATTTGTTTACTTCGAGTGACAATTTCTTGGCTATACTCTGATTTTATTATCCTGTTTCCAGGCTGCTGCCGCCTCTCTCATCTCAGTCTGTCAGCAGATTGGCCCAGACTTAACAGCTTTGCATGTGGTACCTCAGCTGAAAGAGCTGTTTGATGAGCTTGCTTTTTCTCAAGAGTCCTCTAGTGTACCTGGTTTTCTGGAAAAAAGCTATAAGATCTCCAAGCTTGAACCAAACAAGAAGGCTCAAATTGAAAGTCGTATGGATCTTGTGTGAGTAATAGCTTTTCTCTATTTACGTGTGGAGCTCTTTGTATCTATTGGAGTTATGGTTTATGGCTTCAGCTGTGCTTACATTCTATTTGGATGTTCCCAGGTCGCTTTTGTATCCTTCTCTTGCAACTCTTCTTGGCATAGAAACGTTGCGACAATGTTGTGCCACATGGTTGCTTCTTGAAAAGCATCTCCTCAAGCGCCATAACTGGAAGGTACACTTGTTTTATCCTTATATGCCTGTTTTCTCCTTGTCTAAGTGTTCATTTGTCTAAATTCATTATGATGTAGTGGGAATTTACAGGAGATTCAGCTAAGAGCAATTCAGTAAACTTGGATGATCTTAAGGCCATGAACAAAGGAATTGCAAAGTCGAAGTATAATCCTACCAAGCTGCTAATGAATGGAGTTGGATGGGCTGTACCACAATCTCAGGGTAGTAAATCAAGCAATGATATGTTGCTTCATAAGCGCCTTTATGAAGGCCATCAAAATTCAATTGAAAGGAACTCAGAAACTTCCAAAGTTGGCAAATGTGATCCATGGTTCTGGTTTCCTAGTCCCGCCTGTAGTTGGGAAGGGCCAGATTTTCTTGCTCGTGCTGGTACTTTGAGAGAGGAACTCCCTTGGAAGATCAAGGCATCAGTAGTACACTCTGTCCGAGCTCATCATGGAGCTTTGAGGTGCTTGGCTGTGGACCAAGATGAGTGTACTGTATATACAGCTGGAGTTGGTCCTGGTTTTAAGGGAATGGTTCAAAGGTGGGATATGTCAACAGTTGACTGTGTGTCTGGATACTACGGGCATGAGGAGGTTTGGTTTCTTTGAATTTTTTTTACACCTATTAGTGCTTTATTCTTGTTTTAGTTTTATGTTGGCCGACTCTTTGCTGGGTTACGGTGCTCTATTAGAAATTGCGGTAACGATCATGGTGATATTGTGATGCGATTGTTGTAATATCGTTCGATACCATGTGATATCCCTTGCCTACAATGTAGCTTTTAACCTTTACAGTGCAAGTAAAGTGGTTCGGTAAAACTAAAAACCTTACAACTTGGCTGATACGGTACAATAGAACCTTGTTTTTTCACTACGCTTATAAATTAGAACTACAAAAAAAAAAAAAAAAAAAAAAAAAAAAAAAAAAAAACTGTCCAACTTACACCGCAAAACATTAGGATATCTCATGTTAATTTTGTAAAGCATTCATAAGTACAAGTGGTCGATGACAAAGTGAAAATACCCAGTATGGCATCTCATGCCATGCGCGTTTTTATTAGGGTTAACTGTGTGAGTGAACTACTTGAATTACATCATCACTTCTCCCCTGCATGTTTATGCTGAAAATAATTGTTACATTGTTAGCAGTTGTTTTGAAATTTGGTAAAGATGGGTCTGTGATTGCTCTTCGTTTTCCAGGTTGTGAATGACATTTGTATCCTTCCTTCCAGTGGGAGGGTCGCTTCCTGTGATGGAACCATACAAATTTGGAATGGCCATACTGGAAAAGTGTTCTCT
This sequence comes from Amaranthus palmeri, assembly GCA_019776075.1. Taxonomy (NCBI): domain Eukaryota; kingdom Viridiplantae; phylum Streptophyta; class Magnoliopsida; order Caryophyllales; family Amaranthaceae; genus Amaranthus; species Amaranthus palmeri. Next base: position 1,422,967 of record JAAKBH010000018.1, read on the forward strand.
GTAATTGCTGAATCATCTGCAAATCTGGCTCAACCTTCAGCTCCTTCATCTTCTTCAACTAGGATCAGTACGGACCAAGCTAGTATGCTGAACTCATACCCGAATTCTAGTGGAATATTTAGCGGCATTGATGGGAATCTTTATACCTGCATGCATTTCTTAGAATCTGCAGAGAAGCTTGTAGTTGGCACTGGAAATGGTTCTCTCAGGTATGGGATTATGGTAGCGGAGTATCTGTTCATATCAATATTTTAGATGGTCAGCCCTGGTTCAGTAACATAGTCTTTTCATACAATGTAGGTTTATTGATCCTGCACTGGGTGAGAAGCTTCATATGTGGAGCAGTGAATCTGTAGATTATGGTTTTCCTTCCCTTGTCTCTGCCATATGTTCATGTGGCTCTGACAAAAGACAATTCACTTCTTCACATTCTTGGATTGCAGTAGGACTAAGCTCTGGTAATTGTAGGCTGCTTGATGCCAGAAGTGGCAATGTCGTTGCCTCCTGGCGTGCTCATGATGGATATGTGACAAAGGTATATAATGAATCTTGATAAAGTAGTAAGTTGCTTCTTTATGCAAATTACTTACTTGAACTGGTGATCCTACAGCTGGCTGCTCCGGAGGATCATTTTCTTGTTTCCAGCTCACTGGACAAAACATTAAGAATCTGGGACCTCAGAAAGTAAGTCTTGAATTGTGTCTGTAATACTTGGTAATAAACTTTTGATTTGCGACATGTAGGATCAGTATACACAACTTATAGGCAAAAAAACCAATGAGAAAATGCTGGTTCAATTAAATTTTCTGCTCATTGAGGCATTGCATTATCTTGCCTTGGATTGTAATATACGGTGGTCTTCTGAAAGCATTACTTTTCCCTCAGATTTTGGAAATTGATGATTGCTGCTTTCGAAATTACACCTGAATTTGTGATTGCTTCCTTTTTCCTCAGGAGCTTCCCGCCACTAGCTACTGTCTACAAAGGTCACAGTGATAGTATATTGGATTTTTCTGTGTGGGGCCAAGATATTGTTTCAATTTCCAAAAATAAAATTGGACTTTCTTCTCTGACTGGAGCTGCTGATGAAGTACGTGCTAAAACTGCTGCTTATATACCTTGCTTTCAGCTTTCCAATTTGATAGTGCATTTATGTACATGATTTGCCTGTTCTAGCAACTACACTCTAAACTTGCCGTAAAATCAGTGCATCAAATTCTTTTCGTGCATCTTTGCTTCATGAAAGACCTAAATTGTGAGCCTTGACATCGGACCAGTCTTTTTTGGCTCCCCAGTACATTAGCTAAAATAAGTGCAAGTAAAATTAGTTAATTGAGGCATTATGTAGAGTAGACTGGAAGAAAAATCCTTGATCACGCAGCTTTTATGGTCCCCCTTTCTTGCAAAGCATATTCCAACAGATGTATAATGTACTGCTAATTACCTTGATCACCAAGGCTAATCCCATTTCAATTTAATCTCATTACCATCAATCAATGTATATGTGCCCAAGGCCTGCCAAATTGCACCAACCTTTAGGTCAAAATTTATTTGATGCCATTTCCGGGGTTCTATGATGGGAGTAGTGCCTTGGGTACTCTTGACCTTTGAATTTATTTGATGCAGAAATTTTCCAATGCAAAGATTGCACAATTTTTGTTCAAGGTTGCAACTATTCGCACTTCAACTAATCAAAACACTTTTGAGACTATTTTCCGAAACAGTCTCCCATCTCCAACCACTCTTAGTGTAGGGACTAGGGGTTGCGAGGACGTTATAAGCTTTTCGTTATTTTTCCTGATCTTATATTTTGAGAAACCTTGCCTGAGGATTCCAACTTTTTTTTCCCAAATATTTTTCTACGATTGCTCCATATTCTTTTACAGCTTATTAGTTTACGTAAGTAGGTCAAGGTTTTAGACTTTAGGCTTCCCTTTTTGTGTTGTATTGTCTCCAACTGTAAATAACTCTTGTTGAACTTTTCGTTACTATGTTGTTAATGCATTTTTTGCAGTATGGGCAGCATCGTATTGTTCGTCAGGCACTGTATACAGCAGACAGAGGATCTAGAAACATGTCTGTTCTATCAAGCATAGCTATTCTTCCGTTTTCACGATTGTTTCTCGTTGGAACAGAAGATGGTCAGCTGAAAATTTGTTGTTGAAGAAATGTTTTTGATGATTATTTTTACTTGAATCATACAGCATTGAGAGCATGAGTTTTGCATTGTGGAAAGAACCACGTGATTGATCAAGATTCTTTCCCGAAACTGGATGGTATAGATACGGAGGGTAACGAAAGAGGTTTTGTGGTACAAAATCCTCCTCGGCTGTTATCGTAGTATTCCTCTTTGCAGATACACACCAATACTATAGTTGGGATTTTTTAAGGTGAGGAGAACAACAATTGTTTCATTTGATTGTTGGATTTGTATGTTTACTAAAGTTAGATTTAGCATGTAAATAACTCGTAGTCTATAGTTTACGTCTATGGGTGATGTAGAAACAACTAATTGCTGCCTTATTTGCCTATATCATTGGACATCCCGCCATATCGGGGAAATTTCGTAATGTGCCATGTCGTGCCTATTCCACCAAGCCCATGGCCTTAGCAGGCTACATTGTGATGTGCCTCTTGCAGTCGTGCTACATTGAGCATTGCGCCATATCAAAGAATTGTGCCATGTTGTCCCTATTTCATCAAGAATGTAGCCCATGGCCTTAGCCGGCTACATTGTGATGTGCCTCTTGCTGTCGTGCTATCATTCTGCATCGCTTCATATAAGAGAAATTTCGTATTGTGCCATGCCGTTTCTGCCTATTCCATCAAGAATGTAGCCCGGTGGCCTTAGCCTGCTACATTGTGATGTACCTCTTTTAATCATGCTTGTCCAACTCTTTCTTTTTTTTTTTAATTTAAAAAAAAAAAATTGAATCGAGTCGTAGACCAAACATGTATTCTGATTTGGCTGTTTTTTTAATTCAAGCTGTATAATTTTTAATTATAATCTAATATATTTCAACAATCATATATTCATATCACATCATGAAGGCAATTACTATCATATCAACACACATATTAGTAGGATGTATGTGTTTAATTGATTCAATTCTATTATGATCATGTTGAATATGATCATATTGAATAATACATACAACTGTAATCATATAATTTTTTAAATAATGTATTAAGTCACATTTATAAGTGATACATATAAATTATTAAATAACATATTAGTCATGTTAAATAATAAATTTTATTATATTAAACTGTCTAAATCGGTAAGATTATTATTTTATCTTCAATTGATAGCAATGTGTTTGGATCGAGATATAAACAAATCGAACTTATGTTTAGACCATTACCCAAATACGCCTAATTTGCGTAGAATATGGGCGTTTTAGGGCCATGATCAAACACGCTCGAATAGTGTTTAGACTATGACCCAAACACAATCTAACTGTGATAGTAGTCGTCGTGGTGGGTTCCGATGTGGAAGTGTGACGGATAAATAGTGCAACGGAAGGAGAAGCAATTTGTAAATAAAGTAAATGCTATATGCTGCTTCTGATAAACCTTTGCCGAAGAGAATATTAGATTTGTTATTATATATCCGTCCCTCTGAGATTGCTACACTGCCCGATAATTTTACATTGGAAAATGTAGTGTAGCAATTTCGAAAGATTGTTCAAAGCATAAAAGTAATTGCATATTCAATCCAATTTGACAAAGCGTCTGCCTCTACACTTGAATTTTTCAAATAAAACTAATTCAAAAATACAATAAATAAGAAACATGATGAGTAATAACCTTATCATTTTCTTGTACATCACACTAGCCCTAAAAATATCAAATTAGTGATTATATATAGCCCAAAATTCGAATTTGAATCGAAATTAATTTTGCTACAACGTAAATTTCCCTTTAACACGACGTTTTTCTTATATCGACTTTCTACAAGCAAAACTGCAAGGTCAGGGCAGGCTCATTACTTACATTTGTTTAGCCTTATGCGCTTTCCGAGTAATTTGAGGACGAACTCTCAGCATTCCTGCAGTAAACGATAATTCCGTCTTCTTAAATACAGGACGAGTGCAGCAGGAATTTACTCGAAAAGGATTAAATGGGATACGAGACCAAATTTCGCACCATTAAATCACATACATTCCCTCAATCAGGCATCACCCTCGGGTTCCATCTCTTCACTCGACTCCTCTCCACGAACAGAAATGAAAATCTTCTCCCTTTCCTTCTCCAAGTCGTAAATCTTGTCGTGCATACCTTCTTTCCTATACGCCTCTATCATGATACTAAACGTAGTTTCATCCGGTTGACAGTATTTCTCCTTCATCCTCCGATAAACTCTATCCATTTCCATCAAATCCTCTGCCTTCGCACACGCAAAAAGAACAGCATTAAAAAATGATGTGTTTTCGGGTATCTCTAATTTCCCAGCCAACTGAGCAGTACTCACAACTTTATGGAATAAACCCGCGTTAGCATATCCCCGAATAAGACAGCAAAACGTCTTAGTGTCCGCTTTCATGCCCTCAGCCCGCATCTGATCGAATGTAAAATCCATGTTTTTCACATCGCCTACATCAGAAAAGGCCTCTATTACATTATTGTAAGTGGAAGTAGTCCACGGAAATTCAAGCTTGCGCATGTATTCCATAACCGAAGACATTTTATCATACATACGCTTCTTTCCGTAAGCACCAATTAATATGTTAAAAGTCCTAGTTTCTGGTTCAATTCCAAAATCCCGGAACTTTTCATACCACCTTTCCATCATCTCTATCTGACCCTTGTTTCCAAACAACGCAATTATCGTGTTCATAGTCCACACATCGGGCTTGCAAGTAGGACTCTCGAGCATTTCAGATAATATCTTCTCCATCTGCTCGTATTTCCCAACTTTCCCGTATCCACTTAATACAATGTTTTGGGTAACGGTGTTAGGAAAAATTCCTCTGTCACCCATCTCTTTATAGAGGGACTCAACCAAATCGAATCGAGAAGCATCAACACAAGCCTTGATCAACGTACTGTATGTGAACACATCAGGCTGACAAAGGGGAAGTGACTTCATTTTCGTCAGAATCATGAATGCATCATCGATCAAGAAGCTGCGACAATAAGCAGCAAGCAAGGCAGTATAAAGCTCAGAGGTGGGTTCAAGCCCTTCTTCAATCATGGTATCAAAAAGTTCACGGGCTCGTCCTGGTTGCCCTGATTTTCCAAGGAGTACAAGGAGTTTCATGTAAGTTCCTTCCTTTGGTTGATAGAAAGGTTGTTCTCTCAGCATCTCGAAAACCTAAGCATTTCAAACCACCTCTATAATTTATTTTCCTTTATTTCATAATCTTCCATCATGGTGATAATGAATACCAATTAACTAACCATATGTGCATAGTAAAGAGTGAAGCTACTGTCTAGCAAACAAAGAAGCAACATATACAAAGAATACTTGTACATGATAGTCTACTGGCAAACACATCGTTCTATGACTCGTTTCTTCTTAAAGCCATTCTCCCCAACTAGTTAGAACTGAGCAGGGTTGTTCCTGACCCAAGGCAAGGTGGGCATTTGCTTAGGGTTGGTTGACGAAGTAGACAATAGACACCTACAAAAATATGCAAGTTATGTAGTTCTTTTATCGATTAAAAAGTGTCGGCACACCTAAGCTACATTTAAAATGATAATTGTAATATATACGGCTTGTCTCTGTTATTTTGCCAAATACCCATTTAAGTTCAGAATTGACTATCTATAGAGAAGACCCATTTTGTTTAGTTTGCCTACAACCCATAAAATGCTAGGAGAGACACTGGATACAACAAGAGGAAAGAAAGAAAGGGGAAGAGAGGGGATGTAAGATGGATGACTTTTCCATCCAAATCACTCTGTTGTAGAAAGATTTGTTTCTCCCAAAATATGAAATATTTATCCTTCCAATTCCTTTCCTTCATTCTCCTCCCCTCCTTATCTGGTATCCAAATGAAGGAAAGCATTTTCCTCCATTCCATTCCTTCTGTTTCCTTCAATCCAAACAAAGCATCATGAAAAGAGGAGGTGTTGGGAATGGAATGATATTGGAAATTTAATTTTCTTCCATTTTTGGAGGAAAATGTTATGGAATCTCTTCTCCATCAAAGTTAAACATTTTTATTTCACTAATCAAACCAAACAACAAAAAACAAGAAATCATTTTCCCCAAACCAAACACCCTTAAAATCAACAAATGGGAAACCCAAACTAATTGGAACATACTTTAAATTTCTAGTAAGCTTAGAAGAAAAGGTTAGTCACATTGATAAAACTTGATAAACAACAATGTAGAACTCTATCTAGCTATACTCATAATCTATAAAGAACTAATAAATTTCGTCTTGTACACAAGGGGAGAATTAACTGGACACAAACCCGATAAGGTTACATCATATAACCAAATAGTATTAGGAGGAGTAGCCCATTCAAGTATACATGTTAGTCGACGTCTCTCTAATTCTTCAACATAAAATCAAATATGAGTTATTTTCCAACAACAACCAAATAAAAGAATTTGATTCATTCACAAACATTAATCAAAATACATTACTCAAAAAAGGATTATAATCATGTACACTTCTTTGATGGGTTGATCAGAAATAACCTCTTTTTATCGCTAACAAGATAAGATTGCTTACATCCGACATTAGGGTAGTAACCCAAAAGAAAGGGGGAGAAAAAGGAGTAGGAGTACCTCAAGAGCTTGCAGCCATTGTTTCTTAAGAATAAGGTCAGATAGAGTTTCAGTAACAGTATTAACCCAAGCTGTAGATTTAGCCTTACGATCAAGTTTCTTCTTCACATTCTTAATTTGGGTTCTTCTCTTTGGAAACCCAGGAATTGAATTCTCAGAGATAACAGGAAATTCACCTTCTTTCCAAATTCTTTTCTTGTTTTTGGGTTCTGATTTATTTGAATTGCGAGAAGGAGAAGAAGCCATGGAACAGTGAATTATAGTTGGGTATTTGGTAGATAAGTTAGTAGAATAATGGGGTTTATCCTGAAGATGTAAAGGAGAGCGAATGAGGGATGATAGTGAAGATAAAGATGTAGTCGCCATTTTTGGTGTTCTTCAGTCCAAATTGGGATTGGGGATTCTACACTCACTGGTCACTGCAAAAATTATCTAGTTAAGTTTTATTTTTTTTTTCTTTTTTTGGTAAAGTTTTGTTTAATAACGCCCAACCTTTTAATTTATCGCAAAAACTTGCGTAACACCGTCTTATTCTAAGATTATAGTTGGGCCGGCCCATTCTCAGGCATGTGCACAACACGCGCTCCAGATATCAATTTTTTGGATTTTTTCATTTTCTGGACATTTTTCAATTTAGACCTTAAAGGTATCAATTTTAACCTTAAAGATATCAATTTCAATGTAAAGTACTTAAACATATCAATTAAAGTAAAAAATTCAATAACAACATACAATTCATTACTTATCAATGTTAATTATTACCAAACATGCATCAATTATGACCTTATCTTGTTTTATTTATGATGTTAACTATATCAATTATAAACAAAATAAATAAACTACATAACAACATACAATTCATTACTTATCAGTGTCAATTATTACCAAACATACATCAATTATGAACTTATTTTGTTTTTGTTATAATGTTAACTATATCAATTATCAACAAAATAAATGAACTACGTATACATAACAAATACAATTTCATACTTATCACTGTCAATTATATTAGGTAGAAATTGATCACTTTAACGTTAAAGTTGATCACTTATAGGTTCAAATTGAAGTTTTTTACTTTAATGGATTTTAAGTATCACTTTACATTGAAATTGATATCTTTAAGGTCAAAATTGATACCTTTAAGAGTAAAATTGAAAAATACTCAAAAAATTGGAAAAAGCTTATGGGCTTACCCAAGATCTGTTGTTAATTTATTCAGCAAGCCCACATTCTTATTTTCTCTTTCTAATAAATTGGGCTATTAAGCCCATATATCTAATACGTCTCTCAGAAAGACAGTCTCTCACAATAATTTGTGCATTTTATTAGGATTTTTCTTATTGAACATATAAATTGAATCAAAAATTATGTTACTAAAATAAAATGCAAGTATATTTAAAAAGGTAAATAAATGAATAAAACGTAAGTAAATGGTAAAACTGATAAGTAAATGGTAAAACTAATTAGTTAAGATAATAAAGAGAATAAATTTGTTGATAAGATCTAAAAATTATTTCTATAAGTTTGTGAATGAGAATAAGTGGATGGTATTTTAGATGAAATCTAGTTTTGAAATTTTTTGGGTAGTATTGCATATTATGCATTATGTATTGTCATGTTTGTTTGTTTATCTATATTAACAATTATCTTGTAGGAATATTAATTGATATCAATTGTCTTTCATTAAGGGGGAGTATGTTAGGACATTTAACGCTGAAAATTGTACATTTTTTTGTTAGGACTTTTGACAAAATAAGATGTATTATTTGGGTTATCTAATTTTATTTAATATTGTTTAATAGGATTTTTGATTGTTTTTACATGTTTATATATATATATATATATATATATATATATATATATATATATATATATATATATAGGTTGTTAAGACAAACAAATACTCGAGACAAACAAATACTACACTTTGTGGAAGATAAAAATTTTTTATCATTGAATTTAAAATCTAGGTTGTTAAGACAAACAAATACTCGAGAGATTTGGAAGAAACTTTCAAATTATGAAACTGTTGCATCGCAACCATCATGAAGTCTTGGAATATTGAAGATTTGAAAGTTGACGTTCAAATTCAATTGAAGTGTGAAGTAAATAAATAGGGAATTGATCTTCAAAGAATAAGACGCACCAATCCGACACAATAACTACGTAGACTGGTAGAGTCAATGTAACCTACTAGAAAACCAAATAGTAATAAAGAGCAAAGCATTAGAACTACCAACAGTTAAGAGACACCTTCAGGTGGACGACTGGACACGGGTCCTTTTGATAATTGAACTCCTTATATACTTAGTTTGTCACATTTTATTTCTGTTTTTATTTCCGTACGCATTAACATAGTTCATAATTCTGCTTATAAAAAACATACACAAAATCCTCAAAAATAATTCAAAATCAGCTTTAGGCGCCTCGTCAGGACTCCAAAAGCGTAATGTGTGAAAATCCGCTATACTCTATTCAATCCAAAATCTCCATAGACTACCCTTGTACAATAAATTCATGCCATGTATAGCAAATACATTATCAAAATTTATAATAAAATAAACACTTAATTTCATATAATTAGTTGACCAAAATTCGATCTTTTGTTTGAGGAATGATCACTTTAACTCAGGTTGCATGGATGACCATTGTTGAACATTAGCAACTACCCTTTGTGCCTGCTCAAAAATTAAATACAAAATCAATAAATTATTTACTTTTATTAAAATGGTAATATTTTTTTAACTCTTTTTCTAATTTTTAGATTTTTTTTTAATATTTGAAGTTTCTCGTTTTGTATTCTATAAATGGTGGATTATTTTAATAGAATTATTTTAATTCTATTAAAAAGCATGGTATGTCAAGGATTTTCACTAAGTTTATTTTAATTATTTTACTCAAATTTTCATTATCTTTTTTAAAAATTATATTCCAATGATATATCTAGTATCACAAATTCTTGTGAAGACGGTCTTTTTGAGAGATCATCTTTAATTGCGTCGGCTCATAAAAGAAAATATAAAATAAGAGTAGGAATTAAACTATAATGGGCTGGGTCTGAGAGATATCTCTCAAAGAGACGGTCTCTCAGGAGACTACTTGATCTAGTATTTAGTTTAATATCTTTATTTCCTTAATTTCTCCAAGTATTTTTTTGAGAACATTTAGATATACCAAATGAAGAATACTAAAAGCGATCACATAGCGCAAGAAAAATATTTGCTATTATTAAATTGGTGCAATTAAAATAGCGTAAATCAAGTCAATAAAAAAACTTTTACTTAATTTGGTCTTTTACCTCTTTATCCCAGTCACATAATGCTGTGATTACACCTAATATAACCGTTTGAAGTGCTGTTCCACCAAAAATCATTCCAGCCCAAATGCCCTAAATTATCCATTAATTTACAAGTTAGTGCAAAAAAAAATAAATAATTTAATAAATAATTTTTTTTTTTTTATAAAAAAGTGCTACAAATTTACTATCATATTACTAACGAAAATACGAAATAACCGTAAGTATAAATTGAGAGAAAAGTATAAAGTATACATTTTATGAGAAATTGAGAAAAATGTATAAATAAGATAAAAATAAAGTTAAAGTGTAAGTAAAAATTAATGAAAATAAAACAAAATCAATAAGACGAACTAAAAAGAAAACTAAAATTAATTCTTTATATATGTATTGAATATGTGTATTTATAATAATACTTCCTCTATTCTGAAATACTCGCTACATTTTCGTTATCGACACTATTCGATTTTACGCTTATTTTATATATTGCGACTAATGTGTTAGAAAAAATATAGTCAAGTGAAATCTTGTTTGAATCGTTTAGTCGCATACTTTCATAATTATTAATTTTTTATAATTTGTAGAGGTATATAATTCAATATAAAAATGATCAAAATAACACATCAGACTGCGTAAAAAGTCAAATATAACAAGTATAACGGAAGAAAGGAAGAAAAAAAAAAGTTGTTACCATAACACCGGTGTTGAACACCCATCCCATTAGAATTCCAAGAGGAAGTCCAACAACATAGTAGCAACCAATATTTATGTATGCTACCCATACTTGCCAACCAGATCCAACAGCCACTCCTGAACCACAAATAAAAAAAACATGGAAAATATTTTATGTAATATTTTTATATATTTAATTATATTGGATTAATCATTAATAATTAAAATGATACAATTATATATACACGTTATTTAATACGTTCATGTTAAGTCAGGTTGTTAGATTATATAATATATCTTGGGGTCTCAACCATCAGCTTAAACGTTTGGTTGAGTCGGTTCCTTGACATAATATCAGAAGCCAGTGTAACAAGAGGTCACAGGTTTGAATCTCAACCACTCCTCTTTTAAAGCGGAATATTTAGCACCAGGTATGAGGAGGTCTATGTTGTATCCACACTTCTAGCCCAAAGGGCTCTTGTGTGAGGGGGCGTGTTAGATTATATAACATATTTTGGGGCCTCAACCATCGACTTAAGTTTTTGGTTGACTTGGTTCCTTGACATGGTATCAGAAGCCAGTATGACAAAACGTTGCGGGTTCGAATCTCTTCCACCCCTTATTTAAAGTGGAATATTTAGCACCAGGTATGAGGAGGTCTGTGTTGCATCCCCACACTTTTAGCCCAAATGGCTCTTGTGTATGAGTGACGCCTCAACCATCAGTTTAAGTTTTTGGTTGAGTTGGTTTCTTGACACAGGTCAAAGTTGAATTTAGTTATAGAGGCATAGTTTGATAGGGAGAAGAAGAGTTCACCTGAAAGCACAGGTTGAACACTATTGAGAAGAATAGTGACGGCTAAGAGCCATGAAAGCCTGTCGACTTCCTCAAGTACTGGAGCACTGTCTGAGAATATGATTGCAAATTTATCATGAAGTCCCATGATTATCACGCAGAACATCAGTCCAATTATCGTGGATGTTACAACGGATACTTTTGTTGCAAACTTGGCTCCTTTCCCATTTCCTGCTCCTAATTCATTCGACACTCTTACTCTGTTATTTACACATTCAATCACATTTTTTTAGTTTTTTTTTAATAAAGTAACAACTATACAATGACATATTCTCTAACACAGTTAAAAGGACAGACTAAAATGAAAAATATAGTAATATCTTAGAGACATAGGAGTAGTAAAAGTAATTATAATGTAATATTACAATATTTAGAGTTGTAACAATATCATGTAATTATAATGTAATTACTTTTGTAAAGACGACTCGCAAAAGTCCAGCCCAAATTTATATTTAGAGTTGTAGCAATATATATTTAGAATTGGACTAGATTTTTGAGAACCGTCTTTACAAAAGACGGTCTCAAGTAAAAAACTGTGAAAGTAATATAATGTAATTACAATTGGACATATACATGTAAGGGTGTTTTTGATAAAATAGTTTATTGGATAATTTTAGCTTATTTTAATACTATTAGAGAGTTAAGTAGTCAAAGCAATTAATAAAATCAGTTGGTCAAATCAACCACTGTAATTAGCTATCAACTATTCAATTGTTTGCCAAACATCTTCACAATATTTCCTCGTTATCTAATACTTGCTACATTTCTTTTTATAAGTAATTTAATATCTTATTTTCACTAAAAACAATTATGAAAGTTACATATTAAAAAAAACTATATATTAAGAAAAATTATCCATATGACGAAATATATTATTTTTTATGTATGAGTTGAAATTACCGAAACAAATTCAGAGATGAAAAGTGTACGTTAATATAAAAATGTAGCAACTATTGTGAAATGGAGGAAATATAAAGTGTCCTCTTAGAAAAATTGAATAGCATGTATATTTCTCACTGTAAAGAATCATTAATTAATTTAATGTATGATTTATAAAAAATTAATAAATAATTATTTTTATAATTTTAATATAGTTTATTGATAGATACTCCTATTAAGGTTTAAATACAAAAACTAAAAATTAGTAAAAGGTTAACAAAAAATATCAAATTAAACACAAATTCTTACTTAAGACCATCTTTTGTAAAGACGACTCTTAAAAGTCTAGTTCAATTTTAAATAAATTTGAGTTGAACTTTTAAAAGTCATCTTTAGAAAAAATGGTCTCTCAAGACAGCACCTGTCAGTTAAAAGGGAGGGAGTAGGAAGTAATTACTTACCCGGTGGCTGCAAAGAAAGCAAGAGGAATCATCATCTCCCATCCATTAATTGTCATGCTGTCCAGTGTCCATTCTCAAAAAGTAAGAAAAGCTACCAATTACGACTACTCTGTCCATGAAAATAATGCCTACCTAATTTAATAATAACTCATCTTTATCATCTTTATCGCAAATATCATGCATCGTGTCGATTTCGAGTCAAATAATTTGGATTGAGTTTTATATTTATATTAATTTTTATATAATTTTAAATTTATTTTAAAGTCGGATAAAGTTAGGTTCGGTTAAAGTCGGGTAAATAAGGAGTCGTCGAGTCTGTTTTGAACACATCTAATACAAGTTAGGATTAAGGGTGTTTGATAATATATAGTTGTTGAATTGATCGACTAGTTTAATCAGCTGGTAATACTAATATTGTTATTAGGTATCAAATCATTTATCAAGGAATTATGTCCAGTAAAAATTTACTTCCTCCGTTCTGAAATGCTTGCTACATTTCGGATATGAACACTATTCATCGTTTAAGCTTATTTTGTAAATCGCGTTAATGTGTAAGCAAAAACATAGTCGAGTGGATTGCGTAAAAGTCTAATGTAGCAAGTATAATGGAACGGAAGTAGTATAATATTGTTTATTATTATAAAAATAAAATTTATTAATAAAAAATAAAAAGTGGTTTGTGAAAGAAACGTACCATACAGATAAGGCATCAACAGCAATTGCAGCATTCTCTAGGCCACCCACCATCAGCACTAGAATTCTGTAGTACCAGTTCTCCAAGCTTCAAATTAATAACATTATTGACCAAGCAAGAAAAAGTCATGATAATAACTATGATAACAATTAGCCTAATTTTTAATATAAAAAGTTGTGAATTAGTAATTGCAATATATGAATTAATATTGTCCAATTTAATCAAATTAATCCAATTGAATAATTTAAATAATTTTTGAATATAATGATTACAAATATGAAAATAAATATTTAAAACGAAATACTAAATTTTAAATGTAATATGTTTCAAAAGTCGTACCTAAAAGATGATCAACCATCTAAAGTATAAATATAGTTGTGAATAAAGTAAAATATTAGGAGTGGTTATATCATATTTTCTTGGAAATTAGTAAATGTTAGTCTTACCTTAACTAATTGTTTATTGATTAAAAATATCTGCAATTATCATATCATCATATACATTTACTAATTCATAAACTACTTTTTTTTTTTGAATAATTTCAGAAACTACTTTTAACACGTGGCGATTTTAGAATGAGAGTTGAGGAATTCCTATGATTCACCACGTGTCACTTTGCTTAACTATTACTCAATTAAATAGTGTTTTCTTATTTGCTCAATTATTCTTTAATTAAATATTGTTTCCTTATTTTCTCAATTATTATGAATATATATAATGCATATTAATAATCAATTAATAAATATTGCTTAATAGTAAATAATAATATAAAAATTTTGAACGAAAACCGTGCATAGCACGAGTATAATCCTAGTTATATTTTAACTCAGTATACAATCAAGTATTGGATACTTAACATTGAATACGATGCACATTATTTTCGACCGGCTATTTTAAATTAATGAGCAATAGTTGAGAATAGCAGTACTATTTACAAATTTTCCAATTTTCTTAAATAAGTATAAACTATGACTTCTAAATTCTAATACGATATCTATGACTATCTTGTAAGCTAATTCGATCTTTTCTAATTATTGTTCCTTAGCTTCTATTTCCTATTAATATTAAGTAATATTTACATGAGATAAGAAAAGTTGAATCTTTAAGTTGGTGCATATATATATATAAACTCTCAAATGAGACACTCTCATAGTGAGATTATTTATATTAGGTAAGGGTTAATCTAATGTTCATTTATTTTCTTAAAGTGATTACTTATAATTTTAAAATAATTACTTAAATGAGATCTTGTTTGATTTACTACAATGTAAAGATTATTTATATTAAATTTTTGTAACTTTTATCATACATAATTAAAAACATTAAGGATTAAATTAATACATTAAACCTCGTAAAAAGTCAAATAATACAAGTATTTTGGAATTGAGGAAATATATATGGTTTGTACAATAATAAAGAATTGGGTAGGGATTTTTCTACTATTTGTAATTTATGATAATCTTTTATTAAACACTAAATCTTAAATGAGACAGTCTCACGATGAGACTATTTCTATTAGGTTTGGTTCAATATACATTTTTTTGTCTTAAAATGACCACTTATAGCGTTAAAGTGATCACCTATGATTTTAATACAATCATTTTTATAGTAGAAATGGTTTATTATCATGGTGAAATGGTTTCACTTTAGTTGAATAACACAATTGATTCATCATGGGTTATTATATAAACCCATCTCATGGTTATTATATAAACCCGTCTCATGGTGAAATGGTTTCATTTTAATTAGTTGAATAACATAATTGATCACCTTAAAATGTAACACCCGAATTTCCTCCCATCCTTTGCGGTTTTGGTTCCGTATACCCTTTATACGAAACCAAAACCGCAAAGGATGGTAGGAAATTCAGGTGTTACATAAAAACCATTACATTTGATCTTTGATGTTAAAGTAATCAATTAAAAAATTGATTATTATATAAATCCGTCTCATGGTGAATTATTGTGATGGTGAAATGGTTTGATTTTATTTGAATAACATAAAGCCCTACAAGTACAAGTTATGGCTTTAACCATTAATTGTAAAGTGCAAATTATTAGGAAATCATAATTGATTGAGCATGGGGCATGCCCATTTATGATCCATCTAAGGTGACACCATTTCAGTCTGACAGATAATTAACTTTGTGCAATCATATTGCTATAATTTTTTTTCTTGGACCTAGTACTTCTATCATTTTCTATCATTCCCATTTATGAAATCAGAGTTATTTTTATTGAGATATTTAAGTCTAGATTATTAATTGTTATTTGTCAAATTGTGAAATTACATTTATGTGGAGGAATTTAATACGATGATATTTTAAAAATTGTATTTTACTCTCTCTGTTCTGTATAGATTGCATCAAAGAGAAAATTAGTATTTTTTTAAGAAAAAGTGGACAATAGTAATAAATGAAAAGAGAGATCAAATTATGTAGATGAAATTAAAAGAGAGAAATGTTATGGATAAAATTAAAAGTAAGTGGTGGGTCACTGTCTAAACATAGAATTGATGCAATTTAAGTGAGACGGACTAAAATGACAAATGTTGCATATCTAATGGGACAAAGGGAGTTTTTTTTTGTGTTTTGCTTATTTTATTAGTAAATTATTTGTCTTTTATGTTGATTTACAAATAACAGTGATTAATTATGATATTCTAAATTTTATTAGTTAATTAATTTTTTTGTTTCAAATTACCTTCAATAATAGAAATAATGTATTATTTATTTATTTATCATCATCATCATCATCAACTCATTATTTATTTATTCATCACCCTTAATTAATGATTAACTTTTAATCTATATATAAATAAAAACATAGTCAAATTAGATCTTGCTTCTTTTATCTCAATGAAAAGATTATTAATATGTCTAATTTTAATAATTTTTTGTTATACAAAGTTTGAGATTCTAAAGATTGAATTAATGCATTAAAGTGCGTAAAAGAGCAAACACTACAAATAAATTGAAATGAAGAAAGTACAATAAAATAAAAGGATAATCTACGACATGATAGTTTTTTAAAATTACCATGTGACACTACAAATAAATTAAAAAAAGTGAACTAAGTGATATTTTATGGAGAAATAAAAGTAATATATAGATGCGATGGAATATAAATTAAACATGTGAATGAGAATTAAAAGAAAGAATGTGCGTTATTGATAGAATTCATATTCCTCCATTCACTCCATTAATTCATGTATTGGTTCAAGATATTTATTTTATCATGATTCATTTGATCATATTGCTAAACTATATCTCATGTAATTAGTAATTAATCTTTGGTACATAATTTTATTGCTTTATATAATGTCTTTTTATGTTTGTTAAAGTCTAGTATGAGTATTAGTTTGCTTTTCAATTTCCTAAAGAAAATATGAGTTCAATCTATTTCTAAACTAGGTCTAAAATTCATTAAATTTCTAAAGCAACTCCAATACTAGGTTATCAACATTCTTAAAATCACTTATTTTGAGTCTTTTTAATGTTATTTTCTTGTTTTTTAATCCTCCAAGTCATTAGGATATATGTATAATGATATTTCCATACTATTATAGATAACTTTAAACATAAATCTTTATAGATATAAAAAAAATCAAAATATATTTTATACGAGATTTTGTTAGGTTCGTCCTGATATATATAGAGTTTAAAAATTTTTGTGAAACGTATTTAAAGACAATATTAAGACTAGGGGTGTTCAATGGACCAGATATGGGCTGGTCCGGACTTAAGAAAATATGGGTTGAAATGGATAATTGCCCTTTAAACATAATATAGGCTTTACGTGGGTCAAACTTTAGGATAATTAGAATGTAGAAACGTTAATAATTTTATCCCTATTGGCTTGTCATTTATAATAATTAAATCATCAATCGATTATGCTATATATATAGACTCGTTTTCGACCCTTATCAAGCCCTTTTATAGTCCGTTTCCTTTTAGTTATACTAGAGTCCATTTTTGACCCTACCCTTTTTCAACCTGACTCTTACAAAACCTTCTATAAACAGGTCGGATAAAGACTCAAAATGGAGGCCAACGTGTTAAACACCCTAAATTAAGAGTAGAATAAAGCGTAAAAAATAAATGTAAGGAACAAAATAGGAAAAATTATCTAGAATAATCCAAACTATTCACGATTTTCCTACAATAATCCCATCTATTGATTAACAATGAATAATCCTAACTTTGAAAGGTATTTTCCTAGAGTGAACCCGGTGATCGAATGACTTGCTATAGCAAATTTTATTTTTTTAAAAAAATTTTTATTTTTTTAAAAAAAAGATAAATTTAAAAAACGTCAAAAAAACATTTTTAAAAAATGTTCATAAAAAACTTATGATTTATTTTATTATTTAGAATTTTTATGTAAATTTTTAAAAAAATTTCTAATTTTAAATTAATTTTTTATGGTGAATTACTAACTATTGCAGGTCATCGGGTTACCCAAGTTTATTCTAGAAAAATACCCCTTAAAGTTGGGATTATTCATGGTTAATCAATAGGTCGGATTATTGTAGGAAAATCATAAAAAAAATTGGATTATTCTAGGTAATTTTTCCAACAAAATAAAACGAAGAGAGTATAAGAATAAATTTAAAAAATTAAAAAAATGATGTAGCATACCAGAGCATAACACCAGAAGCAGCAGAAAGCTTAAGAAAGTCCCATAGACCGGAGAAAGCTTGAGAAGAGAAACCGGTCCAAGTATAAGGACAACCACCCCAAACAACAAAACCAAATTGTCCAAAGAATAGGACCCACCAAGAGACATTAAGTGCAACACATAGTCCAATTATACCCATATTGAACACATAAACAAATAGCCAACTTAACAATATATGCACCAAAAATGCGCCAAATGAGACCCAAGCAATGACGCCTGTTTGAAGTTGACTTTGTAGGAATCGTTGCACCGGAAACACGAAAGCGAAGCTAAAGTGTAATGGGATGAGCCACACCGAAACTAGACCGGATAGGTCGGCGACATCCTCGGCTTGACCCATTAGTTTTAGTAGTGGGGCGGGGAATATGTACAATGGTAATAGAACGAAACAGCATAGGAATAGGACTATCCATGATCGTTGCATGTACACGCCTAACATGTGTAGTTTTTTTGCACCATATGCTTGACCACATAATGTCTCCAATGCACTTGCCATTCCTAGCTAACATAGGTACAACAAATTGTTAGTCGGTAAATACAGATAAGAGTATACGGTAAGTTTTGTATGGACATTATCTACAACAAATTTTAACTGGAAAGGTGCACAGTATTTTAATGTTGAATAAGTTATACAAGACTTTTTCCTGCAAAAAATAAAGGTATAAGTTTTGATGGTGTTGAAAAGCAATATGACTAATCGAAATCGCGTATAACCCGATTTGACTTAACCCAAACTGGGAAGACCAGTATATAAAAAATTCAATCAGATGGTCTAGATATTTCATATACTCTGGAACTTAAATTAACCCGACTTGATATATTTATTGAATTGACAACTCTAGATGTAACTAACTATTCAAAATGATTGATCAAAATTATATACTCCCTCCTATTCACTTGAGTTGTCCCATTTGGTTTTGGACACTATTTACTTATCACTCTTAATTTGTATTTTACTCTTAATCTATAAGTTAAAACATAGTGATGTGGGATCTTGTTTAATTCATCTCAACACAAAGATTATTAATATCAACTTTTTATAATTTTTAACTAACAATAATTTAAGATATTAAGTGCTAAAATGTTATCTCGACAAGTGTGAAAAATTAAATGGGACAACTCAAGTGAATAGGAATCCGTTAATAGTAAAAAGTAGTCGTACTTGACCACTTTTCTTCAATTATAAATTATTAATCATAATAACTTTGTGATAAGATTTAGGGAACTATTTTTGTTAATTCCTTTTGAGTTTTTCTTAATCAGTAACTTGTCGTATACTTACTTTCTTCTTCCCACTATACACGATAATATTTGAATTTTTACGCAAATTAATGCCTTATTATATATTATATTATGCGCATTTAAAAATTACAAAAAATAAATAATACTAAATTATGCAATTAAACGTGTCAAACAAGATCCCACTTGACTAGTTTTTTCATACACATTAGCCGTAATATATTAAATAAGCTTGAACGACAACTAATACAAATAATATTAATAATCGTAATGTAGCAAATATTTCAAAATGAAAGAAGTAATAATTAATCGGTTTGTACCAAATTTCTATAGACTAATTGAGTATCTATTAGAAATTACAAAAATAATAAAAGCTTCTACAATATTCTATGTTTTGTCAACATCTTAATTCTAATCTATCTTTTTTTACTTTACAATATTATTTTTTTTATTTTAAATTTTATCACAAGACTTAATGTAGCCATGTGTTCCAAGCTAGCTCTTTGTGATCTAATCTAATCAAATTTTTAATTAAAAAAAAAACTTAAAAGTTAGGATATTCTCTCACATCATCACATGTGATCCTAAGTACATAATATTAATGTTAATTTATTATGTTTTAAACATATTATTGTTATATTATTAATTTGATGGATGCTTGGAGCCACTAAAAACAAAAATAAGAGTATAAAATATTGAAGAAAAATAAAGGGTACACACTAGGTCCAATTGTTGCCTTTATACTACCTTAAGTCATCAATACAAACTAGAATATATCACTTTTACGTTTCCCAATTGTTTCTAAAAAATAATTCTTTTCCCAATTCTAATTGGATTTGATGATGTTTTTTATTAGAAAAATATATTATCAAAAAACATTTTAGATTTAATCATTTTATAATCAAGATAATGTTGGTGGGTATTAAAAAAAGTCCAAGAAATATTCTATTTAGGAGGAGAAAATTAGTATATGATTTTTGAGGAATATTTAAAAAGAAATTATATATTTCTTCGTATTCTACCTATTAGTTTTATTTATATTCTATTTAGGAGGAGAAAATTAGTTTATGATTTTGGAGGAATATTTAAAAAGGAATTATATATTTACTCATTTTATTTTAAATGAAATCATATTTGATTTGTCTCAATGCAAGGATATTAGCATCAATTTTCATAATTTTTAATTTTGTAATTAGAGATGTTAAAGGTTAGTTTTATTTAATAAGTGTCGTTGTTATCATCATCATACCCAATGTATCCCGCCCATATAAACTATGACTAGGATCTGGGGAGGGAAAGACGGCGGGAACTCATACCCATAAAGGAAAGCATGACCAAAGAGTCCTGGGCTTGAGACTGAATAAGATAAGATTCTGCAACTGATGGGACCGAGTGCAGCTGAAGTGAACTCCGCAAGTTTACGTCTTATCACACTATTATATTATTATTTTAACTATAAATACTACTTCTCAACTCTGTTATTGTTGTTTTAATCATAAATTTTACAATTTCTCAAGTCTCAATTTTATTATATTATCCACAAACAAACAAAAAAAATTGAATTTCACCAAAAACTTTTATTAAAGTTTAACTTATTATTTTCAATTAAAAAAGACTGATCCAAATTTATGACCTCAAATGTTTTATATATTATCCTAATTTATGACCAAAAAGTTTCATGTGCAACATAATCATCATACCCAATATATTCCGTTCATGTGAGCTATATATGATCGAAATCTGAAAAGAAAAAGAAGCGACAATCCATATCCATAAAAGAGGAAGCTAAGCGACTAAAGTCAGCTCGAGAAAAACCCACATACAAACAAAAAAATTAATGAAATTTAACTTATTATCTTCTATTAAAAATGATTGATCCTAAGTTAAGATCTCAAACCATTTTTAAATTCAAAATAAATTAAAAAATTTCTACATGTAAAAGAAAACAAAATAATTTCTAGAAATGATAAGAATTCAAAAATTCATTCCTACATGATAAAATAATAAGGTATCTAGTAACCACAAAAGTCAATTTTATATGTTCCTAAATAAAGTATTATCATCTCAATTAATTAATACACTTTTCTAGAAAAAAAAAAAAAAAAGATTACGTGATATACTTTTGTTATATGCTAGGATTCCGTTACTGAGATCTTGTTTCCATTGTGAGGCACATTAAAATTAAAAACTTATAAAAGGTTTTGTCAACCCCTTAATTTGTCACTATTGATCCAACGGCTTAGGATCTGTTTTTTATTATTACAAATTCGTGCTATAGATGGTATATAGCATAGACAGAAGTAAAGGTCCAATCCATTTTACACTTTCCAAAAACAACTGAAATTTCCATTGGGTTGGGCTGCTGAGAGTGTCGTCTATGCCATAGACGGTCTCTCAGGAGACCTTCTGATTTATTATTTTATGATTATGATTATTATTTATGATTTATAAATAAGAAAATAAGATATTTGAAGTATAAAGAAGATCTGAGACATTTGATTAGAATAGTATAGAGTATTGAAATCTTTAATTTGCGATCACGAGCTTGAGATAATGATTTAGTATTTTGTGAAAATAACAATTAAGAAAATAAATCATTTTCATTTATATTTATTTTTACAAAGTGAATTGAGGAAATGAAATGATTAAAATGAGACGAATTTGGGGATTTTTTGGTCGCGCTTTCCTTTATGGGTATGAGTGATCGTCGTTTTTTCCTCTCCAGACCCTGGTCATAGTTTTTTATGGGCAGGATACACTGAGTATGACGATGATGAATTGATTAAATGCGTACTATTATCATTAGGCATAGAGTGGTAGGAAATAATGAATATGAAATTGATTAAAGATAAATAAGCATACAAAAAATTTATAAAAATAATTAATATATATTTTTCTAGCAAATTTGTTGTGAAAAAAATAAATAAAAATAGTTAAAAAAAAAACCCTCAATTATACGAGACTTTTTAATTTAAGGAGAAATAAGTTTTAACTTTTTAAAAAATATTTTATATATTTGCTCTCTCTTATTTACTTAGATTTTCCAACATCAAAATTTGCATTAACTAATGTTTTGGGGGGTGTCCCATTAATTTGAGCTTTTAGTTAAACTAATGTTGAAAATAACACATATTAATTATCCGACATTAAAAAAGAAGCAGAAAAAAGTTAACTAACATATAAACATGATTAACTACTCCTCTTATCAATATTAATAATTGATTTTAGTAGAAAATTCTCTCATTATCAATTGGTTTTTAAGAGAATTTCCATTAATAAAAAACAATAAATATCCAATAAATTGAGAGGACGAAATCATATGTAGCCTACCAAATTAAACATAGGATCATATTCTTAAAAAAAAAGAAATAGAGAATCTTCCTATTCTCATTGAATTTGTCCACAATCAACGAGTTTTATATATTTATCAAGAAACCAACTCAACTAAAAGTTTAAACAGATGGTTAATGCTCATACGATATGTGGGCTAGAAGTGTGAATGCACCAAATACCCTTCTTCATAATCGTACCTCGCGCATATTAAGTTTAAACTCATAACTTTTTATCACGTTGACTTCTGATACTAAGTCAAAAATCAATTCAACTAATAAAAGCTTAAACTAGTGGTTCAGGCCCCAATAATAGACTATATATAGTATATACTACATAATTGTATTATGTATAACTTTACATATTTATCGGTTAGCACCATAACATGGTATCAGAAATCAGCATCCAAAAATAAATATTTTACGAAATCATATGTAGCCCACCAAATTAAATAAATGATCATATTTTTTTTAAAAAAAAAAAACATACCAAGAGGCCGAAGTTAAAGCCGACGATGACGGTGTTAGCGATGGAAAGAGAAGCGAGCTCGACGTCGCCGAGGTGGCCGGCGAAGGCGGTTGTAACGACGTTCATAGAAAACGACGCAATTCTGCTGAATATAGACGGCCCGGCAATATGCCATAATTTTTTTGACTCTTCCCATATTAATTTCTGTATTTTTTCATTTTCTCCTTCATTACTAATACCATTATTATTATTATTATTATGATTTTCTAAAATTATTAATGGTTGATTTAGTTCTTCATTTGCTTTCTTTTTATTTTTATTTTCCATTTTTTTATGGGAAAAAGGTAGGGAAATAATGAATTAGATCAAAAATGATTTTAATTGGTAAATAAAAGAATAATGAAATTGAATTAATTAAAAAATTGGAAATTGAAAATGGGGATAGGTTTTTATCAAGGATGTGTATGTGTATATATAATGTAAGAGGAAAGTGAAAAGAAGCATCAAGCACGTAAACTTTAGAGAAATAAATTAAAATACCACTTGTCTATTCTAATGTCTAAATGAATTATGGAGGTCTTTTTATTAAAGGGAAAATTAAAAAGAATGAATTATGGAGGTCTTTTATTAAAGGGAAAATTAAAAAGAATGGATGGGTTCGAATTAGAAGTGTTTAATGGAACGGGTTAATCTCATACGAATACGAGTTGGGTTTGGTGGGGTAGGTAAAAGATTTAGCACGGTAAGGGTGATTATAACGTTTTTTTTTAAAAAAATATTATTACATTTGGTAAAACAGCGTATCATCATCATCCTACCCAGTATATCCCGTTCATATAAAACTATAGGCAGGGTCTGAAGAGGGAAGGATGGCGGTAACTCATACTCGTGAAGGAGAGCACGGCCAAAAAAGGAGTCCCCCGGCTCCAGGAAGATAAAGATACGTACCTGCCACGTGATGTGAAAAGGAACGTATAACGTGATGTAAAATAGCGTAAATTTAACAAAAAAAAAAAACTCCATTTTGTCTACCACGTGGAAAAATTGAAAGGTCATGGACAAGGTCTGATGAGCAAATTTTACTTTAACCGCAAGCGCACGGTGTACGCGTAGTGCGGGTCGAACACAAGGAGGCGAGATAATTCTAAGTTGTATGTTTTATGATAAACAAGACAAGGGAAAAACAAATAATATGGGTTTTGTATCTAATCCTAGGGAGATGGAAACTAATACAAGTATAAAAATGGTGATAAAACAAGATATGACAAACACTAGGGCGTCGGGTATCGCCCAATTCTAACATAGAATTCAATCACTTTCATGATTGTATGAAATTGAGCCATAAATATGAAAGAACGTGATCTAATTAGTCTCAAGCTTCCGCTCTATTGACTAGTATCGATTTAAGACCAACTAGCATTAATCCTCAAACTTCCGTTCTATTGGCTAATACTAGAAGGAATTTAACTCAAGTATATCTCAATCCTAAGTTAAACCAATTCTCAAACTTCCGTTTTATTGAAAAGGCTAACAAAGATGTTTAAATCAAGACTCATTAAGCTTAGGTTCAATCATCGACTCAAATCGCACACAATCAATCAATAAAATATCAATTCATGCTTCGAATTAGGGATTTTACCCTAACCCTAGATAAAGAAACTAGTCACAATTCATAATCATGAAAAACATGCAACAAACAACAATTAACAACAAAGAACGAAATAAGAACAAATGGAAACTTACAATTCTTGAAGAGAACATAAATTGAAATACCAAATACAATTGCAAAATATGATGTTCAACAAAGAAAGCTTTGAAAATCTTAAAGAAACGGAAAGTACGATGCAAGAAAATGAAATTACAACCATGAAAACTACTAAGAACTTAGAGAGAAAAACTAAAAGAAAACAGAAAATAAAATGGTCTAAGACAAGATATAATGTTAGTAAACCGCCATTATATATAATGGCTCCAAAAATTCAGAAGAAAAACCGTTAGAATAAGCTCCGGGTGATAGGCGACGAGTGGCGCTCAACAGGCGACGAGTCGTCGCTCAGTCTCGGCCTGGCGAACTTCGAATGGCTGCCATTTCTTGCACGGTTATCGGATATGGACATATAATATACCGTTGGAAAGCTCTTGAAGTCTACTTTCCAATGCCGCAAACCTTGCATTAATACGATCTCCCTATCAAAAGTTATGGCCAAAAGAGTGAGCATGTATCAAATTTCACTTCAAAACTTAGTCTTTTAAGCACTTTTCTACTCTTTTCTCTTTTGCCCATCTTCATTGTGAAACATCTTCAAGTGAGCGACGATATCTTCATCTATTTTAGGGGTCTTAGGCTATTTCTCCAAGCCTTCACCCTCTTATAACTCCGAAACCTAACAAAAACCTCCAATTTTGCCTCAAAAATCACATAAAACATAAAATCGACCTCATGAGACAAAATGTACACAAAACACTAAAAGTATACCTAAAAACCCACTAAAACTTCAAATAAGGAGTATAAAATGAACACGGATAAGTGCAAATAATTGCACTTATCAAACTCCCCCATGCTTAGCCTTTGCTCGTCCTCGAGCAAATCAAGGTGAAAACACAAGTAAAACAAGGCCAAGACACGGTCTCCAAATCCTAAACTACTTCTTATGCCTCCCTTCCTAAACTCCTCTAATTCCCGGTGCTCGCCAAGGGTCCAAATCATTCATACCACTTAACCCCTTCGCTTGGCTAACACACACACACCAAAAACAAGAGATAAACATGAAAGATCAAATGACATCAAAACATCAAAAAGCCCTATTCTTCAACCTCCTTATAGCTCCAAAAAATGAATGTGAGAAATGAAAAATAAAAAGTCTACTACTTATCCCTCCAATTGTGGCCTACCCAAATTCCTTCCTTATGTCTCCCACTTCTTATGTCGCCTCTCCAAACAAAATGAAAAACAAGTATACTTTGAATCTCTCTTTTTCTCTCATTTTGCCTAGGGGCTCATTTTTGGGTTTTCGCCCTAGCCACTCATTTACTTTTTCAAATCTCACTTGCTCACCCACTCATGCCGCTCTTTTGCCTAGGTCGCCCTTTCGGGTTTTCAACCTAGCCGGGTCTTTCTCTTATCAAGCATGTTTTCTTTCCCTTTTTCCATGAAAAACAATGTACAAACCAAGCTATAGAATGAACAAATACAATGCATGATCAAGCTTAGTCTATACAAACAAATGGGATAGAGAACACGAAAAAACAAGTAATGGGTTCCCCCATGCTTGCTTTTCGCGGTGGATGGCGATAGGGTGTTCAGCAACCCTAGATGGAAGTAGGGTCTTTAGTAACCCTGGATATGACAATATAGCACAAACATGAGAATGCATAGCTAACTAGTAATCACCAATGTTGAATCGGGATAACACCGTCGATTTCAACATTACCTCTTAAACATGGACACCGGTTCTCCTTATGACTCCCAAAAAATAAGAGGCTTCCTATCTTAGTCTCCTTCCCCTCATAAATGATCTCACATGTAAGCCCATCAAAATCCCAAAACCCCTTATCCACCTCAACCCAACCCACACACACAAAACAACCAACACAACCACAACACAATGTACCACAACAGATACCCAAACTCCATAACAATTAGGCTCAAGATAATGGAGCTCTTGGATCTCGCAATACAAGAACTGTCTTTGGATCAAAGAGGATGGGGGCTTATTTGTGGTTTAAAATTTGTAGCTCAAAAGACCTGCAGTGGTTAGTGAAAGATGATGTGCGAGAATCTAGTGAGGATAGCTCGGTGGGTCAAGGTGTGACAATATAGTGGAGCTAGAATATAGAGATAGGAAGAGCAAAGATAGGGATAGAAATATACCTGCAGATGGCGACTCGGCGTAGGAGGAATAAAGATAGCAGCAACAGCAGCTCCAATGTACACTCACTCTCCTTTTGCCTAGCCTCCTTCACAGGTTTATGGCTAGCATTCTCCTTTTTTTTTTTTCATTTTTTTTTGTTTTTTTTTTTTTTGAAAAAAATACATCTTAGAAACAAAAATAAAAAGAAAATAAAAAGAAACTAAACTAAAAAAAACTAACCTAAATTATCTAGAAAAAATAAAAGTACAAAATAAAATAAAAAAAAATATCTACACTAAAAAAGGTGTAGACTCCCCCCCATGCTTAAACTAAGCATTGTCCTCAATGCGTAACAGTATAGCAAAGAGAACTAGACAGTAAAACCAAAAGCATACAGCTAGGGGAAGTCTAAAAAGGATGTGTGGCCTTCAGTGACCACTTGAGGAGCCGCGCCTAAACCAGGAGAAAGACTTTCTCCTTGATCGCTTTGCCTCCATGGCGGCTTCCTTCTCTCTCTCTCTTTGGGCCTCCAAAGCAGCTATGTCGGCCCTAGGATCATGGAACGGGTTGCCCGCAGAATGGGCAAGCTGGGCTTCTTGAGCCAACATCACTTGACTCAGACGTGTATTGATGTCATACATGTCTGAGTCATAGGAATCATGCAGCTCGTTCCACTGGTATGTGCAGGTTTCGTGAAGGGTCTGCAATTGATCGTCAATACGGTCTACCCTTCCTTCGACGTGGTGAATCCGGTCTAGCATCTCAGTACGCCAGACTCTCTCCTCCTCATAATCATAGGAGGGTACCTGCTGCTGTTGATACCCATAATAGGGCTCTCCCTGATAAGGTTGAGCCGTATGGATATCCTCCTCCATGGGCGCGGCCTTTTCAGCATGGCCGGCCTCTTCCTCCTCTTCCTCATTTTCCCCCGCCTCCTCCTGTCTGAGCGTTCGGACATCCGCATCCTGTGCAATATCAAATATATACTCGGGGGTAGGGGGAAGGTAAAGCATCTGCCCGTTTGGGCACGGGAAATATGGACCCTCTTGACCATTATAAACAAAAAACTTGATATTCTTAAGGGCCGAAAAAACTTGATGAGCAAATTTTAATTTAACCGCAAGCGCACGGTGTACGCGTAGTGCGGGTCGAACACAAGGAGGCTTAAATAATTCCGAATTGTATGCTTATGATGAGCTAAGACAAGATTCAAACAAATAATGTAGATGATGTTCTAAACCTAAGATGCAATTAACTAAGACGATAATAAAAATGAGGTATAACGATATATGGAAAACACTAGGGCGTCGGGTATCACCCAATTCTAACATGGAATTCAATTAATTTCATGATTGTATGAAATTGAGCCATAAGTATGAGAGAACGTGATCTAATTAGTCTCAAGCTTCCGCTCTATTGACTAATATCGATTTAAGACCAACTAGCATTAATCCTCAAACTTCCGTTCTATTGGCTAATACTAGAAGGAATTTAACTTAAATATATCTCAATCCTAAGTTAAACCGATTCTCAAACTTCCGTTCTATTGAAAAGGCTAACAAAGATCTTTAAATCAAGACTCATTAAGCGTAGATTCAATCATCAACTCAAATCGCACACAATCAATCAATAAAATATCAATCCATGCTTCGAATTAGGGATTTCACCCTAACCCTAGATAAAGAAACTACTCACTACTCATGATCATAGAAAGCATGCAACAACCAACAAACAATGATGTAAAAAGCAATAACGAAACAACAAAACTTACAGAACGAGAATATAGCATAAACTGAAAATGCGGAAATCGAATTCTACAAAGAAGTTCTTCAAAGGATGCTTGAATGAAAACTAAAAACTCTAAGAAAAAGTTACAGGAAAGTAAAAGGAAACTAAAATCTCCTTCTTTACAAAAGTGTAACCGCTACTATTTAAAGTGGTTCCAAAAATTAGAAGAAAACCGTCAGGAAATTGCCCGGATTGAAAGAGGCGACGACCGGCGCTTTATAGAGCGACGATCGTCGCTCATCTGGAGGAATGCTGCTGCTGCTTTGGATGATAGGCGACGAGCGGCGCAAGGTGAGCGACGACTCGTCGCTTGCCTACGACATGGCGCTGAATTTCACTTAATTATGCGACGAGCGTTGCACCGTTAAGCTGGGTCGTTGCTTGGCCTTTTGATGCACTTTTCTCCACTTTTCTTGCCTTCTCCTCATCGGGACTAGCTTGTAGCTCGGTCTCTTCACGTGACAAGGGGTCTTAGGCTATTTCTCCAAGCCTTCACCCTCTTATATCTCCGAAATGTACCTAAAAACTCCGATTTTGCCTCAAAAATCACATAAAACATGAAATTGACCTCAAGAGACAAAATATACACAAACTACAACAAATATACCTAAAAACCCACTAAAACTACAAATAAGGAGCGTAAAATGAACACCGATAAGTGCAAATAATTGCACTTATCAAGGTCACCATGTGAATTTTAAAAAAAGTTTTGTCTACCATATGAAAAAGCCAAAAATTCAGGGTTACTACATGATATATATATATATATATATATATATATATATATATATATATATATATATATATGAGTTGTTATTTTGTGGAATTAACAGAGAAAGATTAATTAAATTGTACGGAAGATAAAAAAATTGTTTAAATTTGTTGTTCAAGTAGATGTGAGGATTCATTTTCAAATAAGACCGAGAATAATGCAATAGATGTAAGACTATAAAATAAAATAGAAAATGAAACAAACTAAGAGGGATATAAGACAGTGTTAAAAAGCTAGTCTCTTGAGAGATCGTCTTTTTAAGAGACTTATTTTAAGTCCAGCCCATTAAAAATTATGTCTACTTATCGTATTCTTAATGATTACTTACATTATTTTAATGCTTACTTACCGTATCTTTAATGTCTACTTTCAATATTTTAAATGTCTACTTACATCTTTTTTAATAGCTACTATAATATTTTTAAAAATATGTAATAGGCCGGCTCCACTAAAAATGGTCTTTCAAAGATTTCGTCTCTAACAATAATTTGTGTTAAATATATGGTCACCAATACCATTGATGTCCTTTTAGATGCATAATTTGTTTGTGAATCGCGTTATAACGTGATTCACAAACAAATTATGCATCTTAAAGGACATCAATGGTGACCATATATATAACACAAATTCTTATAAGAGATGGAATCTTTGAAAGATTATTTCTAATTGAGCTGGCTTATTACATTTTTTTTTAATTATTGTTAGTAATTATTAAGAAAGATGTAAGTAGACATTTAAATTGATAAAATAGAAAATATGGTCAACATTGAATATATGGTCACCATTGATGCATTGATGTACTTTTAGATGCATAATTTGTTTGTGAACCACGCTAATTACTCCCTGGTCCCTTTTAGATTGTATGTAACAAAGAAAATATGTGCAATAGCTAAGAAATTCTTAGAAACTTTAAATTGTATGAATGATATAAAAAGAGAATATAAGTGTTTAGATGAAAATAAAAAAAAAAATTTATTAAAAATTTCTAACGATTCGCGGTTTAAATATAAAACTTCCAATAATTGATTATTATTTAGAACTCTCAACTTTAGGCTCATCTTAAATTTAAAGTCCTAGATGACTTATAACCTGACAAATTGTTTTTAGTTGAGAAGTAGTGGGACCTAATTGTATTTATTAATCACCTCACACCTTTGACCTTACACGACCTTTCACGTACCTTCCCATTTTAGCAACATGGTAACCGGTTAAACATGTTATAAAATTGTATTGGGGCTTTAAAGTTAATGGATCTAAAGTTGGGAGTTTTGTATAATAATCGATAGTTGGGAGTCTTATATTTAAACCGCGAATAGTTGAGAGTTTTTAAAGTAATTTTCCAATAAAAAATGGTGAAATGTCTTTTAAAAAGATATACTACCTCCTATTCAACCCATTAGTTCCATAACTTCCATTTAGTATTTCTCACTTGTCGAGGCAACATTTTATCCCTTAATATCTCTAATTGTTCTAACAGGTGCTCTCTTAGGAGACCGTCTTTTGTAAAGACGACTCTAAAAAGTCCAGCCCAAATCTATATTTAGAGTTGTAACAATATATATTTAGAATTGGATTGAGCTTTTAAGAGCCGTCTTTACAAAAGACGGTCTCAAGTAAGAATTTGTGTTGTTCTAATTAAAAATTATAAAAAGTTAATATTAATAATCTCTATATTTGAGACGAATCAAACAAGATTTAATGTGCCTATGTATAAATTAAAAATAAAATATAAATTAAGAATGATAAATGAATAATGATAAAAAAATAAAATAGACTAATAAATTAAATAGGAGATAGTAGCAAAATAAAAGAGAAGAAATAAAAAAAAATGTGACAAAATGAGAGGCAAGAGTCAAAAAGAGAGTGAGAGTTTGTTGTGAATATGTCGTTTTAATTGTCATAACTTCTCCCTGCTGTCATCCGAGATTTTCCCAGCTATCAACTAATTTTTTTTAGCTTATTTATTTTTTTATTCCAACTAATTTAGAATATAAATATAAATAATAACAAAAAAATCCACTAGAAATAGGAGTATATTTTATTTATTTATTTATTTATTTATTTGTGAAGAAATCCATTAATTCACAACTGTATTGATAACAAATAGATCCACGTGAAAATATATTTTATTTTATTTATATTTATTTGTGAAAGAAATCCATTAATTCTCAACTGTATTTATTTTTATTAATTTATTAGGGAAAGAAAACCATCCTAACAATTTCATTTGTCCCTTTCAATTCACATAATTTGCCATTTTAAATTGTCTCATTTATATGTATTTATTTTTTTTATTTTTTTATTTTATTCACGGAATCTAATTTCTCTCACTATAACATGATTTGCTTTTATTGGGATATATTTAGCGACATTTAATTTAAATGTCGCTGCTTCAAATTTCTTACAGTATATATAGATGATTTAGTGGCATTAATTAGACCTTTTACAAAACATAATAAAAAATGACACAAAAGTTTTTCGCGTCATATGATCTAGTGATATTTCTCACAAATGTCACTATAAGCTATAGTAACAATTATATAAGCCACCAAAGACCAAATAAAGTATCGCTAAATCATTTTATCGTGAAACTTAAAATAAAAATCAGTAATTATTACACTAAAAATATAATTCAGTAACATTTTTTTAATGTCACTAAATTCAATGTCGCAAGAAGTTGAATTTGTTGTTTGACATTTTCATTTATTATTAAATATTCACATCTTCTTAAAAACACAATATTTTTTCAAGGATGCTAATTCATGAAAATAAAATTTTAAAAATTGAAAAAGAAAATTGCTCTATCAATATTTTTTATACCTAACTTGGTTTTGGTGTCCATTTGTTTAATGTGAAAAGATTTGGCTAATCATTATTCAAGCCACACTAGTTCAAGCCTTAGGGCCAAACTTTTTGACCATTTTTGATTTATAAAGTGGAACTTTTGCTTCAATATTAAATGCTTTATTTTTTATTTTATTTTGTCACTTATTATTCTATTTTAATTTGACCGTTCAAAAAATTATATAATAATAAAAATATTTTTTTTTAACCTTATTTTATGCCAATTTTCAAAAAAAAAAACACTACCTGAATAATTACTTAATTTGATAAATTAATAGTAAAATATATAATTTTCCTAAATTAAAACCATTTTTGTTCAAGGAAAATAATTACTTAATTTAAAAAAAGGACATTTTCAGTAAATATATTAAATCTTTTCTTACTTTTATAATTGTTGGGGGTAAAATATCTCGCCTATGTGAAATGTCGAAAATACATAAGCCTTATACAACATAATTCTTCCATACATCATAATTCTTATTCTTCCATTAGTCAAGGCCTAAATCATGTTGGGGTAAAATATCTCGCCTATGTTAATTCTTCCATATATCATAATTCTTATACAACATAATTCTTCCATACATTATATTGGGGGTAAAATATCTCGCCTATGTTAATGGTCAAAACCAATACATAAGTCAAGGCCTAAATCAGTCATATATTTTATTCTTCCATACATCATAATTCTTCTAAAGGCCCATCTTACCAAGCCTTATACAACAATTATACACTACTACTTCGGATCACTACCCGTTACTCCTAAATTAACTACCCATTACTTCAACTTTCACAAGCATGATCCCATGAACTACTATTAATCTAGTAACTACCTCCAACATTCTACAACTGATTTCTATAAATACTTCTTCCATTTACATGGAAAAGGCACGTAATCTTACTTTCATACCAACTCTATGCTAAATCACTTACACTTATCCTTTATATTTACCTTCTCTTGGTCTGACATAAGCAACAAAGAGGCTTTTCGGGACATCAGCCCCCATCTTAGTCTTTCTTTGTAGTTGCAGGTACACCTTATATCGCTGTTAGATAATCTCACTTTCCTCGATTTGAAAGTACTTCTTACTTATAATTCCTTTTATAAATTCGTTCGTTTCTTTACGGAAACAATAATTAATTAACACATCAATTGTCGAATAAGGATAATGTTACTTATATTATAACATTAATTCAATATTGTTTGCCACCTCAATCTAAACAAAATCAATAACATATTGTTTTTATAATCACAAACTCTTATGAGAGACGGTCTCTTTGAAAGACCATTTTTAAATAGATCGGCCCATAAAGAAAATGTTGAGTAAAAATAGGCATTAAGCTACAATGAACTGGGTCTAGCAGACGTCTCTCATAAAGACGGTCTCTCAGGAGAATAACTCTTTTATAATTCTTTCTTAATGGGCCGATGGACATGTTCGAATATATTTATGAGCAAATTTTGTATGAAAAATTATTGGGTGTTAAGTCATTGAAGTGTCTTATTTCTTTATTTATTGGATTAAGTCACTCTAATTCTCTAAATGTTTCATTTTTATTGTATGTATGTTCACTTTACAAATTTATCTTTTATTAAACTTAACCTTTTCACACCTTTACACTTATTAACTCCACTTTATCCCTATTAAAATATTAAAAAATTAAAAAATTATACATGTTTTTCTATTACATGTGGTCACATTTGAATATTTCAAAAAAAAAATAAAAAGTCTAATAAAACACATAGAATAAATAGGAGGGAGATTATTATTGTCTTAGTTATAAAAATTCACGTTCTTGTACAAATATTTATGAGGAGTCATTTATACGACGAGTCATTTATATTGCTAGGAGTATTATATAACTATTATTGAAAATATGTAAAGAAATTATATTTCTAAATCGAAAAAGTTAATCTTTTTATAATAACTTGTAAACAATATAAACAATTTTTTTTTGAGTTTAACAAAATCTAAGGCTTAATAAAATAAATTTATAATTAATTTTGATCAATTGTATTTGAGTCTAATTTTGGGTGGTTAAAAATTAGTTGTAATTGAGAATAAGAAATAAGGCAAGAATAGAATAATAAAGATCGGTGCTTCTGTAAAAACCTCAAGGGAACATCCAAGTCCACAACCGCCATTGACGACTGTAAGTTTCCTTCATCCTTTTCTCTTCAATTTTCTTGTGCTCGTTTATTAGGGTTCTAGCTAGTTCCTTATACTGCATATTTTCTTCTTCCCTATACCAATTTTGGAGCGCTTAAAAGGTCCTGAAGTTTACCAATCGGAACTTTGTCGCCGGCGATCTGGTCCTCGTTTCCGTACGATACGGATACAAATGATCCGGAACGACGTTCGGTGTAACGTTTGGCGTTTCAGGCAACTATGATTTGGTTCGTAGATGGCCATTGATCCACCCCTAATCTGTTGCATTGAGCCCTAGTCCCGCTAGACCATACAGTCGCCCAAAATTCATCTCAGATTTAGTAATGAGAGAAGTAGATTGACAATGTTCATGTGCACAAATATGATTCAGGACTCCCGATCACGTTTTGAGAATCCTTAGAATTCGAAATCGTCTTAGGGTTTGAAGTCCTTTTGAGGTTATTTAACAGTTGCTTGATTAGACAGCGTAGTATGAAAGGGATCCAGGACTTAGGTTTTGATTAGTTGTGTTCTATTATGCAGAGGACTTTCATGAACTATGCATTCTAATAAACTATTGTGGCTACTACCACATGTACTTAATTTGCACATTGATATGATGTTTGAATCTGAGGATGTAAATCAGATCTATAGTGATGCACATTGATTGAGAAGTCATATAGTAACATAATGAGCAATGTTACTAAATATTGAGCATTAGGTACGAGTTTACGCTCCTCTCTCCCTGTTGATTAAATCAATTATTATGCATTCGTCCAATTTTTTCATTTCTCACAATCTTAGCATCTACTCCCTCCGCCCTATGAGAATGCACCCAAATTATTTTGGGTGAAATTTAGTGGAAAGTGAAATTGGGTTGGAGAATAAGACAAAAACAAGTGGATGATGGAAATGAGTGATTAAGATGGAGAGAGAAAGTAAGTTTGTGGGTGAGGCTTAAAGAAAGAAAATGGGGTTGTTGCCAAAAAAGGAAAGGATGCAAAATGATTGGGACAAACTAAAATGGAAAGAAGTGCAAACTAAGAGGGACAGAGACTATAACTAAGCCATTGAAAATCAAATGAATTTAGAGGGCATTGCTTTGAAGATTTTAAACATGTATTTTACATAATTTATTGCCAAGCCAAACCATCTATCGCTCTTTAGTTTCACCAAAGTGGGATTCAAATGTATGTGTTTGGCTCTTGAATATCGTTGTTGGTGTAATATAGGTGCAATATGTCATAAATATATACTCACCGTTTTTAAAATGTTTGTCCACCTGTCTTAAATTTTCAAAACGTCTGTCCATGGGAAAAATTTTTTTAGAAAACTATTTTTTTGCCTATAACACTCTCATTTCTTCAAGACAATAATAACGTCAATGAAAGAATCATCCCACTAAGGATTCCCTGTAAATTTCTAGTGGTTTATTCTAATATGAACAATCTTTTAAAATGGATGGGGATTTTTATATCTTTACTTTCATGATTTATATGAAGTAATAATAATGTTTATGGGGATAAACCTTCTATAATCCATATCTTAAGTTTCTACAAGATTACTCATTGTCTAGCTATGATTCTTATTAGTTTTTCCAAGTTTCCTCTTCCTTATGTCGCATGTTTGATTTATAATTGATTTGAAATGAATTTTCATCCAATCATACTAATGTGATATGATGTTACTTATACCCTAATTTATCCTGTAATTCCCTTGTGTTCTGTTATCCTCTGTTTAGCATTGGAAAAATGACTCCAGTTTGCCCATTCGCCAAAGTTGCTCGTCCTGATGATGCCTCTTCAAAAAGAAGCAGTGACAGCCATTGTAAGTATGCTGCTGAACATGTGAATAAAGCTAAAAGTGAATCTCTTGATTCTGCCACAATTGAGCCCAAGTGTCCTCTTGGATATGATTCTCGTTCATTCAAAATTGGCCCTCTTAGCTGTGTGCTTTGCCAAGCCCTTCTGTTTGAGAGTAGTAAATGTGTGCCCTGCTCGCACATATTCTGCAAGTAAGTCTAATTTATTTGCAGTTATTGCCTTTATAACAATTGAGTTCCATAGGAAATCACTATTCTCTATTCCTGATGAGGTTTCTATTCTGACAATCCAGGGTGTGCATTTCACGTTTTAAGGACTGTCCATTATGTGGAGCTGATATAGAGAAGATTGAATTTGATGAAGAACTTCAGAAGGTTGTTGATAAGTTTATTGATGGTCATGCCAGAATTAAGAGGTCAAATGTCGGTAAAGATTCTGAAGAGGCAGATAAACCTGTCATTTATGAGGATGTCTCACTAGAGAGAGGTGCTTTTCTGGTTAAACAAGCCATGAGGGTAAACTTTAGACGATTTTTTCTTGTTTCTTTTGTGAAATATTCGAACTGATATTGAATGAATAACTATTCAACTATAAACTGCTATCTTTTCTAGAAATGTGTATTCACACATCTTCGTTGTACTTGCAGGCATTTCGTGCCCAGAATGTGGAAAGTGCTAAATCCAGGCTCTCACTTTGTGCTGTTGATATTAGGGAACAATTGAAGGAAGCTGGTGACAAGCCAGAGTTGTGCTCTCAACTTGGAGCTGTGCTGGGAATGCTGGGAGATTGTTGGTATGTCTTCTCTACCCTTACTCTCCCCCACACCTACCCAAGCGAAGGTTGGAATTCCACTTCGTGCTGTTGTCTGGATTGCTCATTTTCCAGTTTTTTGCATTATCTGAACATTGTTCATTTTGACACTTGAATTTTCTAGTTTTAAGTATCACATGTTATAAATCTGAAGGCGATTCATATAACTTCATTATTATATTTGACATAATTATAAACATTTAATGGCTTAAAGAAGTCTAAAGCTTTTGATATACGTAAAGATTATTGGAAGGGATTGAATGGATCTTTGAAGCATTATGACTGTAATTAATACGCCCTTTGTCCTTTGAGTTTGCACCTTAAAAATCAAATATGTGAGAGCTTTTTGAGTTCTAGGGTGCATACTCAAAGGAATATCGAGAGTATTAATTTGCTCTAAGGTGCAGGATTGACATGCTTTTCTTTGCATTCATCGAGGTGGAGGTGTTGGGAATTGGGATGATAGTCTCATCCTTTTCTCTACTTTTTGTTTGTCAACAATTTATTGTAATGACTATTGCAATCTTATACTCATGGTGCGTTAGGCTCAACTTTATTATTCCCATCTCATATTAATACCAAAGATAAAGAAAGCCTAAGAAATGTAGGATTGAATGGAGGAGATTAAAAGAGATTAATAGTTATGTTTTCATCGAAGAAGTTTTCAAAGAGGCATATTAGGAGATGACTTCAGATGCATACTTGGACAAAGATGAAAATTTGCATCATTCAAATAGATAATGAGATTTTAGGAGAATCAGGTGGTTGTTTCGAGGTAAAGAAAGATAATTATTAAGGAAAAGAAAAAATGTGCGTCTTGCATTAGGAAAATAGTTGTCCGCAAGGCGAAATTAAAAGCTCTTAAAGAGGATGAGAAAGAAGAGACAAGCAAAATTTAATCATATAGTTGTACTAAAGTGTATTAAGGATAAGAATAAAACATTAAAGTTTAGGACTGGAACATTAAGGATCACTAAAGGGAGTATTTTGATGAAATATTTATGGGAGACCAAGGACTTGTAGAGGACACAACAATGATTTTCATAGATGAATATAGAGAATTTATGCAAAGAATAAAAAACTCAGAGATAGATAAGAAAATGAAGTCAAAGTAAGCGGTTGGGCCAGATCGTATACCTATTGAGGCATGCAGATATTTGTGGACGATTGGAGTGATTTGGGAAACTGATGTCCAATGGCTGAAGAAAAAGTACTTTAATGCTTATTTACAAGAACAAAGGAGACGTTTAAGATTTCTCTAACTATTGAGGAATAAAACTCATGAGTCATTCTATGAAGTTATGGGAAATAGTGATAAAGTTACATAAGAGATGTATCTTTACATCAAAGAGCCAATTTAGATTTATTCCATGGAGATCTACAAGGAAGCCATCCATCTTATGAGACAAATGATGTAGTACTATAGGGCTAGAAAAATAGACTTACACATGATTCTTATTGACCTGAAAAAAAATACAAGTTACCAAGAAAAGTACTTTGGTTTGCAATGGCAAAAAAGGATCTTCCCAAGAAATACATTAATATAGTGCAATATATGCATTGAGAAGTAAAGACAGATACTAGGACATGTGGAAGGGCAAACTGATGATTTTTTAATTGCAATTGGCCTTCATCAAGGTTCGGTCCTAAGCTCTTTTCTTTTCACAACAGTTCTAGATGAGACAACTTATTCGATACAAAGGAGACATGTCTTGGTGTATGTTGTTTGCTGTGGCATGCTTTGGTAGATAAGACTAGAGAGGGGTAAATACAAAGTTAGAACGATGAAGACAAGAGCTATAGTTGCAAGGTTTCAAATTTAGTCGGAGCAAGAGAGAATACATGGAATGTGAATTAGCACAAACGAGATGAGAGACACTATAAAACTAGAAGAGAAAGAAATTACTTTAAGTGGATGCTTCAAATAAGTTGTGTTTATTTTAGAGTAGTGGGGGCATATTACAAGAAGTGACCTATAGAATTAAGTGTAGGTGAGAATTATGAAGAGCGAATACTCGAATATAATGTGATCGAGGGTTGCCTTAAAGTTAAAGGGTAAGTTTTATCGAATTATTATTAGACAAATGCTACTATATGGATCAAAATGTTGTACTTTTAGAAAGGATCATAGTAGAAAGATAAAAGTAGCGGAAATGTGAATGCTTTGACAAATGAGTGGGCATACATTAGGGGATAGAACTCGAAATGAAGTCGAAGTTATAAGAAATAGTTTGAGAGTTGCAAATGTTAAGGAAAAAATGAAAAGATAATCGTTTAAATGATTTGGGCACTACAAAGATGGGGTATCAGCAAACCGATAAGGGTGAGGAATATCGAAGATGACTTGGAGTATGGGATTGGAAAAGGATATAAATGACCTAGACTTACAAATTGACATGGTAGAATTTCAGATTGGATAGAGAAGAAGAATCCATGCGGACGACTATTGACGACCCAATCTTTTGGAATTAAGGCTTCGACATTCTTGTTGACATTTGTGTTTCTTACAAACCTCAGCTTTGCCCTACTTTATAACATCATCTAGGATTAGGTGTATCTACCATATATATACAAGCATTCACTACGCATATATTCTGTCCTGAATAGCAAAGAAAATAGGTCATGATTTGTAGTAGATGACAGTTTTGGACCTTCTTTTTCTTCGATGCAGGAGAACATTTCTCTTTGTTGCACGAGTTTTAAAATTTCTGTTGACATCTTGTTCTGTGTCTGTATTGTCTTATGTAGCAAAATAACTTGCAGGAACTTTTATTTGAAGAATTTCCAAGTTTAGCGCATTATTCTTCTATTGACCAAACTTTTTGTTAGCTTTCATTTTGCATTTTAGAAGAATAGGTTTATATTCATATTAAAATATTTCTAAACTCATCGAATTTTGCTACAGTCGTGCTTTGGGAGATGCTAAATCTGCTGTCACCTACTTTGAAGAAAGTGTTGAATTTTTGTCACGGTTACCAAATGACGATATGGAGGTGACTAATCATTTGACCCTTCATGTTTGTCTGTATTTTTATTTTATGTATACTAATGATATTCGCTAATTATGCCCTTTACAGATTATACACACTCTTTCTGTTTCGCTTAATAAAATAGGAGACTTAAAGTACTATGATGGAGACCTGCAAGCTTCAAGAAATTATTATTTTCGATCATTGGATGTTCGTCGTGATGCCATGAAAAATCTCAGTGATTCTGCATCTCTGGTGAGCTCCAATTTCGACCCACTGAATATAGGATTTATCAAAGCTGTTAATGCCATGGGGATTTATCATTGCTGTAAAGATTATTGATTTATAAAGGTCTGTTTTGGAACTGCTGTTTGTCGTGAAAATGAAAGCATAAAAGGTTATAAAATATTCCTTTTTGTGTTTGAGATGCAGGTTTCTTGGAGTATTGTATTTCACATTTTAATTTTTATTTTCCTCCTTCATTGTAAATTTCTTTGAATTTGTATGGCACCCAAAATTAGAAGGAACTAGGAAGTATAACCTGTTTTTTTGCTTTCTATATTTATTGGTGGAAAGAAATGCTGGTTTTGCTTAACGTGCCCTAAATTGTGAGCGTCTGTTATTTCTTCTGAAATTATTTATTTTGATTCGACATGCAGATTTTGCAGAATACACGAAAATTTAGTTCCATTGCATATTGGATTTTTATAATTTTCTTTTCATGAAGTATTTTAATTTTATATCTCTTCATTATTTATTTGTCTTCATTTGTTTCTTTGTACTTTTGATTGCAGAGCTTAGATGTAGCAGTTTCTTTAGCCAAGGTGGCAGATGTTGACAGAGGGCTTGGCGATGAGGAGGGAGCTATTGCTGGCTTTCGTGAGGCTATAAATATGTTGGATTCATTGAAGATAGACTCTAGTCAAGTTGCACTTGTACAACGGGTATAAGTTCTTGATCAGACTTTTTTTTTTCTTGTTTTGGTAGACTTTTTTCCGCTATCTTTTGCTTTGAAGACAAGACCCTGATGTGTTTAAGTCCATGAAATATGCTTTGCTACTTTTTTGATTGCCAAATATTTGCTTGAGATGAAAAGTCTCAAATAGATACAAAAATAAACACTTGTAAGGCGATATTTTGTGGTTTACACTCAAGAGTCCAGAATCGAGACCTGCTAGATCTGTTAACTTTTAACCTAACTATCAAAGTAGCCAACTGAAAACACGCTTGCTCTATGATTGAATTTTGTTAACCTCTTGGGTTTCGACAATAATGTGAGTTGTCTAAATAGTACTACCTCCGTCGTGTACTAATGTTCTCACGCGAATTAAGAAAAGTTGCTTCTTTAAGATGGTGAAAAGAAGATTAGTTAATTGACTAATAAAGTTAATGGAGAAAAACTAAGAGCCATAAGCATTTTAAAAATATTAAAATAAAGTAAGTGGAAAAAATATGATGACCACAATTATATAAAAAATGCTTAGGGACCATAAGCATTAATAATATATTTAAATTATGACGGTAGGTTAATTATGTCTAAAATTTGTGATATAGATAGAAAAGTTCTTTAAAATAACAAATGAAACGACTCAAATAGTAAATGGGAACATCATTAAGGAACATACGGAGTTATCCACGATTACCTTGTTGATAGCTGATATTCTTGTTCTATCTTGACGCACAAGTACACGTATATAAAATGTTTTACTTACCTCTAACCTTAAATTGCAGCACCAATCAGTGTTGGAGTTTCTCAATAGTCAGATTGTTGGAAAACAAGTTGATGAAAACAAATAGAAGCCAGTTCTCCTCTTATGAATGGTCTGTGCAAGGTCTCTATATGTTATAAATTGGGCTAGTATATGTATAATACAAGTTTATGTTTTTTATAAGACTTGTTATACTAAGGCAAGATTTTCTTCGGAGAACCACATAAAAGCTCGAGAACTTGAAGATGCTACGCAATTGACCTCTATGATCGATTGGTTCTCAATTCTCATACATGCTTTGCATGTGCTCATGTTAATGTCTATTTTCTCTCTTGTTGCGCCTTGTAACTGAAAACGTTCTCTAAATATCATCGCTTGTAAAGAAAATGATGGTGCTGTACTTATGAGTCATAAGTTATGACCTTAATGTTATAATACGCTCTCTGGTGATGAAGTTCTCATTTGTCCCGCGTTTTGACAGAAGTATTGTATCTTTCTGTGCTTTATACCAATCTTCTGATGGCGTTCGTTGAGTAATGTTCTGATCTGCCCAATTTCTTCCATGTATACAAAATTTTTTCTTGCCTTTTCTGATAGAAGAAGAAATCAACACCTAATGCTTGCCGGGATTGCAAGGCAAGCAAGTCTATAGATTCTGAAAGCGAATCATTTTCGGGTGTTGGAAGCGAGGTGGTGATGCTGATAGATTGTATTTTGCCGTTTTAATGACATTTGTTTCTGATCGGAACCTGCCTTGTGTGGGATACTAGAAGTGTCCTATAATGACATTTGTTTTTGTAGCTGATGAGTGTGCAAATGTGCAATGCTATGTAAGGAGAAACTGATAATATGTTAGTTTAAGTTGCAGACATGTCCTCCTAAACAGACACCCAACCACTAACCGAGAAATTGTCCTCTTCATTTGTGATCCAACTCGCATTGGAAAAACCATATAATACTTGAGGGAAACAATCATAAGTCAAATCATAACTCATGGTTCCCTTTAAATACCTTAAAAAAACAATGAATATCTTTCAAATGTATTGAACTTGGGTTGCTTATCAACTTTAGCAAATTGCTATTTTGGGTCTTTTACAAATCATTGTCAA
This sequence comes from Amaranthus palmeri, assembly GCA_019776075.1. Taxonomy (NCBI): domain Eukaryota; kingdom Viridiplantae; phylum Streptophyta; class Magnoliopsida; order Caryophyllales; family Amaranthaceae; genus Amaranthus; species Amaranthus palmeri. The sequence continues at coordinate 1,466,109 of JAAKBH010000018.1, forward strand.
GGATTCTATAACTCTTGAATATACCAATTGAAAAATTGATAATTTGGTATTCTAGACTAATTTAACACTAACATCTATAGTAGTATTAGCGGGATACTTATCAAATGTGTTATAGGGATTGGGTATTTTCTTAATATTTTAAGACGGACTAAATTAGTCTACTATTATTATTTTGAATAATTTTGATGCCTAATAGGCTAATACTTCCTCCATTTTGATATATTCGCTACATTTCTATTATTGACACTATTCATCGTTCAAGCTTATTTTATATATTACGACTAATGTGTAAGAAAAAATATAGTCAAGTGAGATCTTGTTTGAATCGTCTAATCGTCTACTTTCATTCGTTTAGAATACTGTTGACAAAAAGCTAGCAGGTGTTTGGAAAATTTGCTTATAGAGCAATTTTAGTTAATTTTGATATAAATAGAGGATTTGGTGGTCAAACCAGCTGATGCTAGTATTTGGTGAATTAGCTGGTTGAAACAGTTTATTGATACGAATAAGTTGTTTTTGATCAAGCTGCTTATAGCAGCGGGTTCAAGATCAAATGGACAAACCAGCTAATAAATTCAACTAGTCAAATCAGTTATTATAATTAGCTACCAACTATCAGCCTTTTGCCAAACACCCTCCAGTCATCTTAAATTGTACCAAAAGTGTTCTAAAGACAAGCATATCTTCAACATTAAAGCAAATGATGACGCCATTTTCTTTGTCAAATCAATTTGTACTAAACATGTAATTTGTAATTTTCCGATTTTCAATTTAATTCAACAAAAGTTTGAAAAGCTTTCAAAACAATAATTATTTCAAAAACTTTAAAAGCTATAAAAGGAAGACAACACAAGGATTTTAACTTTCAACCCAATTAGAAATTAGACTAGCTTAACTCCAATCATAATTCAATTACTATTATTAATTTCTTTCAATAAAATAAACTAAATGATATTATACTTGAATATATTATTAGTGATAAATATTTATCATAAAAAATATCCCATATGATATTAATAGAAACAAATATTCATTAAATTATCAAATATTTATCTTTTATTTTTATAATTTTTGACGATAAAAAATAAATAGTGACTAGTGAGATCAACGACATTAATGTATGGCGTTGATAAAATGACCCAAATTGTATTTTAGAAAGGGGTCACCCTAGACACTAGACATGCCATGAGGATTTATTAATAAAATATTAATTTAAGGGAGAAATGCACATCAAATGACAATAATATGTATATGTACTTATGTAATACTTCCTCCGTTCTTAAAAGATTGTCTATTATGGGTTTTTACATAAATTAAGAAAATTAGAATCTTTGTATTGATATTATGAGAGAGAAAAGACATTTAAATTAAAAATAAAATATAAAAAAATTCAAAAAAAAAGATAAAATAAAGAAAAACGAAAATTATCATTGTCATTAATATAGAGAGACTATATTTGGGGAAAATGGGGGGAGGGGGGACTATGAGGGTATATTTGAAAAAGAAAATTTCAAAAATGGAAAGTATTTTAAAATAAACAAACATTTGAAACTATCCGTTATAATAAGGTGGATAATCATAAAAAATAGAGGGAGTAACTAACAAGTTAATATAAACATCAATTGGCAATTAAAGGGAGAAAAGCACACCAATTGACAATTGGCTTTTGGAAATTATAGGAAAATCAAAATGAAGCCACATTTTACAAAAATAAATAAATCAAGTAAAAATGCAAATAAGTACTTCATATATATTTTTTTTAATTGATTTATAGTAGATTAAAGAATATGGCCAAGAGGAGTGAGATTTAAGTACTCTTACTATAGTCGGTAGTAAACGAAATTTTTGTCATAAGGATCAAAGAAAAATACCTCTATCAAGTTAACATATCGTTTTCATTTCATTTATTCTCTTAAGATCGACAGATCGTTACATATAATTTTTGAGAGTGTGGTATTTATTTTGCTATATATTTATTGAAAGTTATATTCTTAATATATAAATTTTTTCTTTTTCTTATTTTCGTTCATATTTTTTTAGTCTACATACTTTTTTTGTCTTAAGCTCCTATTATTTTATTTATACCAACAATATTAAAAGAAAAACAATTTTTTCCTATTAATTTAAGGTACCAAAACTTTAGCAGTTGCTCTCTTGAGAGACCGTCTTTTGTAAAGATGACTCTCAAAAGTCCAGCCCAAATCAGTATTTAGAGTTGTAACAATATATACTTAGAATTGGATTGGATTTTTGAGAGCCGTCTTTACAAAAGACGGTCTGAAATAAGAATTTGTGAAAGTTTAATGTATATTTATGAAGTAACTTATAAGAGCATCTAATCAAATGATTTATTAATTATTGTCCAACATGCAATTTAATTTTCTACATTTAATGCTTTGTGCCCCTGGCCCCATTAATGGCCTCAATGACTTAACACATAAAAAACAAAATCCTATTCTGAAAGGTAAACTACATTTATAAAGCTATAACAAACTAACAACATTTTGATTTTGTTGCATGCAATATTATTATTTAAAATTTTTTAATATGAGATAAAGAAAAGTAAGTAACAGAATAAATATGTAAGAAAAAAATGGAGAATTCAGAATCATTGTCAACAAATTTACGAGGACGATCTAAAATAAAAAGTATAGCAAAATTAAACGAATCAATTGAGTACATATCTAATAAAGAAACAAAGTTAATAAATTACTTCTCCTTAAAGAGTATTTTAATACTTTAGAGTATTAGAAACAACTCTACATGATAAGTTAAAAAATCTCAAAATGATTTGTATGAGTTATTTCTATTTTGTTGATATATTAAAAATAAAAAGGTGAAAATTTTTGGATAGCAGATGATTCAAAAGTTTGAATAATTTTTGATATTTTTTCTTAAATAATAAACACAATATTTTTTTTATTTCTTTTTAAAAGAAACAAATAATTCATTGATAAAATTATCATACGACATTTACAACAGAGTAGCAATCGATCAAATACATAACAATTTTAATCAAATAAAATTCTATATAGAAAAAGTCTCGATCATTATAAAAGTGATCTAATAGTGAGGTATTCCTTCTATCACATTGCTTTTTGATATAGTCTCTTCCAAGGATATCTTTTTATTGAGATGAAAGGTGAGTTGTAGGCAAAGTCCATTCACATATATTGTAAAAGTGGTCCATTCTTGAAAAATTGGGAATTTTCTTTTAAAAAAAATTGTCAAATTAAGCTTTGGGGAATTTGAATTCTCAACATAAGCGTATCCGTGTCCGAACCTAAGGTCAGGGAACAGTGAACCAAAAGAAAAGAATATTTTGTTTGTTGTTAGTAACAGCGAACAATGAAAGATAATATCATAGCGTTTTGAAGAGACCTGTTAAAAAAATGAACAACAAGTAACTAGTTTTTGTCCCTTTAAACGTTATGCCGTTGTCTTTCTTTGTTCGATTAACTAAAAGCGAACAAAATAATTTTTTTTCTTTTACTCGTTTTAGTGCAGAGAACGAACCCAGACCTTAGCTTGGACACAAAGACACTTATTTTAGGATTAAAATTTTCCCAAGTTTGTCTAGAGATATTTTTAAAAATATATATATTTTTTATATATAATTTTTTAAAATATTAAAAAAAGAAATTTTTTTTCAATATTTTCACAAATTGCAGAAATAGTCCATATTATGTATGTATACACACCCCAAACAATCAAAAGGCCAAGACATAATTGCGTCAAACTAAATCGAAAACAATAGTCATGATGCTACATGGAGACTGAATGCTAAGGTTTGGAACATTTAAAAGAGGTTAGGGTATTTTTATTCTTGAAAATTGATATTAATAATTCAACCTTTCACTCATCTGCTATGTATAAATCTTTTGATTATTTTTTTACAAACCAATCTTTGTGATAAATTTACCCACAACATACCATATTACTAATAATGGGTAATAATCGGGTATATTGTTAGCAAACTAAAATAAAGGTTGGATTATTCACAGCAAACTAAAGACGAACGTTGGATTATTAGAAAATAATTAAAGATCGAATTATTCACCGCGGATAAGCAAAAAATTGAATTATTAATGTCAATTTTTCTTAATTCTTTACACATTTATATCTCATATTATAGCCCAAACTTTTATCCTATATCATGTATTGGCATATTGCACACAATTTAAAAACTAAGGAGTATTGCAATTTAACACAAGCTGGACAAAATATATTATTGCCATAAAATAAAAACAGTTGAATATTTGTTTTTACGAGCAAATAAAACATTTCCCAATTTTTAAATATCGCCACACATTTTATTTTATCGCCACCCCCTTTTTTAATGAAATTACTAAAATACCCTTAAATTCAATTTTAATTATAAAATCAACCATTATTATTTCTAAACTAAATTTCTTAATAATAATTAAATTAAAATAAAAATATAAATTTTAGTAAAGAAAATAATTTTTAAAATCGAAAAATAAACTTGATCACATGTTTTGTATGTATATATATATATATATATATATATATATATATATATATATATATATATATATATATATATATATATATATATATATATATATATATATATATATATATATATATATATATATATATATATATATATATATATATATATAAATATATATATATATATATATATATATATATATATATATATAAATATATATATATATATAAATATATATATATATATATATATATATATATATATATATATATATATATATATATATATATATATATATATATATATATATATATATATATATATATATCTATATATATATATATATATATATGCTAATTAGTGCTAAATTAGTATTATATTGTCTTACATTCTTACTATTTTGTGACTTTTTTATTTTAGATATATTTATATAATTAGTACTTCCTCTTTTTTTTTTTTACTTGCACCCCAACATACTTTTACGCAGTCCAATGCGTTTGTCGGGTTGCTTATATCTAGAATTATACTCAACTAAAAATTATAAAAATTTGATATTATGAAAGTATTCGACGAGACGAATAAAACAAGATCCCACATGACTAGGTTTTTTTATCGTTTAATAGTCGCACTATGCAAAACACTATCAAATGATGAATAGTGTAAAAAGTGGAAATGGTGCAAGTAAAAAAAAACGGAGGAAGTATTTAATATTTGTAAACTATGCTAATGACATACAAAAGGTTCTAATGTTCAAATAGATTTTTTCAGACTCATTAAGGACCCTAGACCCATCAAATTCAGAAAGTCTGGGCATGAGTCTGATAATTTTAGACTCTTAGGGTCCGAATCCGGGTCTTGATCTATAAAAAAATATAGGGTGCAGGTCTGACTAGACTTGCTCTAGACCCGCACTATAACCATCCCTATTCACCACCTACGGAAAAAAATTCCGACTATAAAAAAAGTTTTTAATAAAGCTCAAAGAATGATTTAATCCAACAAAACACATCTATTAGACTAGTACTGCTATATTTTGGCAATCTCTTTTCTGTCCTTGTGACAAGTTTAATTTTCACTATCTACACGATAAACATAGAATCTAAAATGATGTTTTTTTACAATAAAGTCAAAAAAGTGAATTAATAACACAAAACACATCTAATACCCCTATATTTTAGCAATATCTCTTTATCTCTAAAGAATCCATAAATTTAAAATAATATTTTTTTCCCTTTAAGTATTAGTTTTTTCAATCTATAAGGTAGAGAAAATTTGAGAATTAGATATGAATCAAGCCAAATTTTAGTCTGAAAAATAAACTTTGCTCTTCAACTGAGGTAATACTACTAGATTCTCAATCTAAAACAATATTTTTGATAAATCTAAAACTAGTGATCAAATCATGCACTACACATCTATCAATCCTTGATTTTATCAATCAAAATCTACAATTCCAAAAAAAAAAGAGGAACTAACTATCAGTTTGGTTTGTGGTATTAGATGGCAGTAATGAGAATGATTTATAGTGTAAAATTCCAGCAAAAGTTTCATATCAACTTTAATCACAAAAAGTTTTTTTTTTCACAAAATTTCATTACCATCTAATACCACTTCTCCAAATGGTAATGCATTGAAATGAATTTTACGAAGAAAATGAGATGATTGAAGTTGGACAAACAAGACCATCAAGATAGTCAAGAGCTTTTTCAACCAAAATTGCGCTAATTTTTCATTTCTATTAGTATCATCTATTACCACCTGCCAAATCGACCGTAACAACTAACAACTTTTCCATGTTTAGTAGGTCCACTCTTTTCAACTCTAAGTGAGCATGGTCATTTGGTATGACTTTAGAGGATAGTCTCCCCACCCCACCATACCCGCGTCAAGACAATGGCATTGTTTGTAGTGGGGGCAAATTCTCCCTACTTCCATAGATTGTTGATGGTGCTAATCTTTCTTTCTAATTCTTTATTCAAGATCAATACTTTATTTGTACTTATACAATTACCAAAAATAAATGCAAAAAACCTAACAATTTTTTTCGAACAAGAAAATAAGGGGAAAGTCTTGTACGACTACTCGTTTTTTGTTGTCTTCTTTTATAGGGTATTATTTCCATGTGCCCTTTTATTGCTCAACCTTTTTTGACAAATTCTTCCTTTTCTTCTCTTTTGGGTTTTGGGGTTTCCGCAGATCTCTGGATTTTGAAGAGCTATAGTTCAGGTTTGGTTTAATATTCTTGCTTAGGTTGAGTTTTTTTTGATTGGGTCTTGTATTTGTTTGTTGAATTTACTGTAGAAGTATCATAAATGTAGTTCTTTTGTGGGTTTTTGTTTTCAGTGGTTTTTGTTGATAAATTGATGATTTGAGCACTTAATTTGATGATTGGATTCAATTTGGTGAATGGGTTATTTTGATTTTGATCCATCATTTTGTTGGTGTATTGGTTTTTGATTTATGCCCAAGGTTGTTAATTGATTGGTTCTCAATTTTGAGGGTTTTTGATGCTTACTTAGTTGCTGAAAAAAAGAATTGATTTGGATTGGTGATTTTGTCTTCCCTTTGGATTTTGGTAGAAAGCAAGCCAGTAGAAAGGAAGCCCCTTTCTGGGTCTTAGGTTGAAATTGAAATTGGTATTGAAATTGGATAGTTGTAGGGGTCAAATTGCATGATATGGAAGCTAAATTTGGAGGGAAGAGTAATGGGTATGGCCCAGTTGTGGCTGAAATGAAGGCAGTAGGAAAGAGGACTTTAGAATGGGATTTAAATGATTGGAAATGGGATGGTGATCTTTTTCTTGCCAGTCCATTGAATCCCGTGGCTTCGGATTGTAGAAGTAGGCAACTTTTTCCCCTTGGGCCAGAATCTGTAGCAAATGCCAATGCTAATGTCTCTAACGGTTTGCCATTTGATTTAGAAGAAATTACTATGACTAATGAGAATGGAAAGAGGGAAATAGAGAAGAGGAGGAGGGTTGTGGAAGTTCATGGTGAGGAATTACATGATCAAGTCGGGCCACTCGATTTGAAGTTGGGCGAGCAGGTTTATCCTATAGTTGAGGGTGAAGTCGATAGAATGGAAGGAAAGTGTGTGAAAAAGAGTAAGTCTGTGGGAAGTTCTCAACCGGTATGTCAGGTTGAAGGATGTAGGGTCGATCTTAGTTGTGGCAAGGACTATCATAGACGTCATAAAGTTTGCGAAGTGCATTCCAAGGCTAGTGAAGCGTTGGTGGGAAACACTATGCAACGGTTTTGTCAGCAGTGTAGCAGGTTCCACGCTCTACAAGAATTTGATGATGGGAAGAGAAGTTGTCGTAGGCGTCTAGCTGGGCATAACAAAAGGAGAAGAAAAGCACATGCTGAAACATCACCTAGTGGTAGTTCTTTGGTTGATGAAAGGAGTGCTGGCTATCTATTGATTAGTCTGCTGAGAATATTATCCAATTTGCATTGTAAGTACTTGTTTAATTTATTGCTATTTATTTTTATTTTTCTTAAATGAAACAAGATTATCCTCATAGGCATTGTAGTTTATTGTTTGTTTGATTGGACGATTTGCTGTATTGGACCTATTGGTTTGGGTTTAGTTTTCCATCACTACGGTTAGATTTTTAGTTTAGATTCTCTTAAATGAAGCATGGGCTTTTTGCTACCTTTGTTTTTGTAATCTTGAATAAGTAGTTAAGTACTAGTAATCATATGTAAAAATGGGATAATGGTCGCGATCGCGATTAGTGAACAGTGATGCGGTAAAGGGAGTGATGCATCTATCGTAACGCCTAACTATCGGTCAAAACCATAAGATATCCTTTGATACGGCCTAAAATGTGGTTATTCTACACCTTTACAACTTGGAAAATATTGGTTCATTTATTTTGAAAACCTTTACAAGGCAGCTGATGCGATGTGATGCGGCCTTGTTTTTACACTATGGTAGTAATACATTGTCTTATATCTAGCAACCATTGAAGTTGGAAGCCAGAAGCCTAAAGCTTGTTTTTATCGTATCTTACTCTTACTCAGACATCTTGGTGCCATTTATAACTTCTTTGTACCAAAAATTTTGGATTTTAGCATGATATTTGATATCTTGTTAAGTGATGAAAACTTTTACGTCAATTGTGCGCTAATTTGTGACACAAAGATATATTCTCTTTGTCCCATTCAATTACGCATCATCATAATCAAACATTGTTTTACTACCTTGAAAGATGCCCTATTTTCATCATAGTGGCTCGTCTCTGCAACGGTAGAGGTGCTGCTTCTAGTTGACTGTAATCCATACACAACAAACGCATGCTATCTTACTATAAATAAGAAGTTCCGTCACTTCTATACCCATCTAAAGGTTTTTTTGGATAAATATAAATTTGGCCCATTATCATCCGAAACTCAGTGGACAATTGTTAATGAAGGACTCCATATGAATATGATGTTTGACAAATTTTTTAATAGATGCACGGAGCCCTAGTGTTCGATTGTGATGAAGGTTGTATTCCATTTTTATCAATTCGATTGAAGTTTGAGACAAGATTAGTAATACTGATCTAGGAAAGGCACTAGCATAATTGGAGTTTGTACAGGCTACGGGTTGTTATCTCTTGTTTCCATTGACTTGATTCCGGGTGCTTGATAATAATACACACTATGTGGATTGCAGCAAATGCCTCAAATGATTCAAAAGATCAGGATCTGATTTCTCACCTTTTGAGGAACCTCGCTGACCAAGTTAATGGAAGCAACATGTCTGAGTTACATAGAGCATCCCAGAGCTTACTCAATGCAGGGACATCCGTTGGGATGCCAGAAAAGGTATAATCTCTCATGTCAAAATGGTTCATTCTTCAATTGCCAACTTGGTTTCTTTTTTATGTAGCTTCTGGATTTGATCTTTTATTTTTCTGATAATCAGGTCTCTTCAAGAAGTCAAGAATCGTCTGAAGCTATACCTTCAGCAGATGCTCAGATCGGATTATTGATAAGGGAGAATCAGCTTGACACACGACAGACCCCACCGGCTGCACTACCAGATGTTCTACGTCCTCCTAGTGGTTCTATACCGGCAAAAGGAATTGTGCAAGCTGCTGACCTTAACAAACACAATTTCAGTGGCATTGACTTGAATAGTGTTTATACGGACTTGCCAGAAAGTTATGAAAATCCAGAAAAAGGACATAGTTCTGTTGCTTGCGTACTTGGGCCAGAACAACATTTACTGAAATTGAGTCCACCGCAAACAAGTGGATACTCGGATTCAAATTCCGGTCGTTCTAGTTCCAGTGGCAGTGAAACACAGGTATAATTATCTTTCTAAAACTGAATCTAATACTCCTCAAGCTTATAATTTACTAGCTATTATATGGACATTGAAGGCCAGAATGAAACTGATGACACTGATTAGAAGCTTGCCACTGCATGACTTTGAATGAACTAGATGTGTATTTAGTAATATTTGTTAGCTAATGTGATTGAGGAACATGATACTGGAACATTGATCCAAGAATATGTAGTGCTTTATTGGGGAAATCTGTATAACTTCACAAGTTCTATCCTGCTTACGCCGCTATTCTGTCTGATCAGTATGATTTAACGATGATCTTTAAGGGCAAAGATGATGTTTTAGAACTTCTTCCCTGGGGTAAGCTATGAGAAAAGAGGGGTCGGGGGGGGTACACGATTTAGGCGCTAATGTCTAGTACCACCATACACTCGAGGAAACTATGTGACCCTTTAAAAACATTGCTCATGACTTCTATTGTCTTATCTTTTCTCTTCCTCTTATCATTGTGTGATCTTGTAGGGCCGCACTGATCGGATAGTATTTAAGCTGTTTGGTAAGGATCCAAATGACTTGCCTCATTTATTGCGAACACAGGTAATTTTTTTTCCTCTAATTTTTATTTTAATTGTAGACTGACTACATATCCACGTGAGTTCATCATCATGTTGAGGTATCTGAATTTTGCTCTCCAGATTCTTGATTGGTTATCTCACAGTCCAACCGACATTGAGGGGTACATCAGGCCAGGCTGCATTGTTTTAACCATATATCTTCGCTTGAATAAAGCCTTATGGGAGGAGGTTTGCTTCTTGTCATTGAGTAGGCGGATTGCGTATTTTTGTCGAAGTACTTTTTCATTCTGCTTCATGACTGTTCTTGCAGCTTTGCTATGACATGAGCTCCAGTTTTAGTAGACTCTTGAGTCTATCTGATGATCCATTTTGGAAAACCGGATGGATCTATACCAGAGTGCAGCAACGTGCAGCGTTTATTTGTGATGGTTGGTCTTCATATCCCCATTCCCTCCTCTCACTTTGGCATGTTTTGAAATTGTTTGGTCGCAAGCTTCCTTTTTGATCCGACACTGACTATTTATTTTGTGCTCAAGGTCATGTCGTACTAGACACGCCTTTACCTTTCAAGAGCCGTCAGAGTCGAATTTCAAGCATCAGTCCCATTGCAGTTCCTGCTGCTGAGACAGTGCAGTTTGTGATTAAGGGTTCTAATCTCTCTGGACCATCCTCCAGGTATATAACCTTCATGTTTGTGTACTCTAGTGTCAAATTTAATTCATTTGGGTTAAGTTATAATTAAATTGATGTGTGCATATTTTATAACATCTACTCATTCCGTTTCTCGATGAAGTTTCCACAAATAATGTTCACGGGGATTAATAAAAATAGAATCTTTTAGATAGTGGATAATTGGATATATTATTTTATTAAATAATAAATTTGATGGAGGAAAAGTAGGGACCAGGATTATTAAAAAAATATTAAAACAAAATATGGGGACCACAAATAATAAAAAAATGTTTTTATTCAGTTAGTGGAAAATATGTGGGGACCATAAAGAATATAAAAATGTTAAAATGAAGGTATTGGAGGACCATAAGCATTATTAAAATATTAAAATGAGGATGGACAAGGTTAACTTTGTCCAAAATTTGTGATATAAATGGAAAGATTATTTATGGGAACGACAAATGAAACACCCAGAATGACAAATGAGAACTTCTTTAAGGAATGGAGGGAGTAATATTTAAGCTTTGAGGCTTGCATTTGAGTCCTTGTTGGTAGTTAATAATTCACGTATCTCTCAATGCTACACCTTTTAGGTTACTCTGTGCAATAGAAGGGAAGTATTTGGTCGAGGAGAGTTGTTCTGCCTTGGCAGAAGATACCGACACAGCTGCTGAGCAGGATGAGGTCCAGTCTCTCGACTTTTGTATCTCTATACCAAATGTTGTTGGGAGAGGATTTGTTGAGGTAACGCTATCTCTTTTTCCCGCTTGATCTTTATCTAATTATCTCATTCAGTCCACTGTCGCATGTGGACGAGAAGAGAAGCTACGCTTTAGTCTAAACTTTCTTACTAGTAACTACAAAATTAACGTTCAAGATCCCTCTCGAATAGGACTTTTACATCTAATATTCTAGTTCTTTTGGTGTATGAATTTATTTTTGTTATGTTATATTTGTAATGTATGGCAAGCCAATCTGTTATTGTAGTTTTGTTTTTTCCAAAAATAGATTAATTTTTGGGGGTTAGCATTAGGATTACTTTAGCTTTGGTTCACTTGTAAAAGATTTTCGTGGATAACTGCTGGAATTGGGAGCATATGTTTTATTTCCAGCAGTATGTTCACTTAACTGTCTTACTGGAAATAAAACATATGCTCCCAATTCCAGCAGTTAAGTGAACAATTAACGCTTAGGATAAAGATAACATACTCATAACTAGGGATGGTCATGGGGCGGGTCTGGAGCGGGTCCAACTAGACCCGGACCCGGACCCTTTTAATTTTTTGAGATCCATACCCGGTTCCGGACCCTAAGGGTCCAAAATTTTCAGACCCAGACCCGGACCCTCCGAATCTGATGGGTCTAGGGTCCTAAATGGGTCCTTAGTGGGTCTAAAATAAGTCTCTTTGATTTGTCAAATTTGAAACATTTGTAAGTTATTGTATTTTTCGTATATTTGTAAGAGAGTTATTATCGTATTTTACAAATATTTAATACTAATTTGACATCTAAACTCGCATAACGTCACCAATATACGCTTAAATTTTATTATAAACACTAGTTCGAGTCCATGAAATAAGGGTAATTGGGTTAACACTTAGCAAGTAACATATATATTATTTATATATAATGACAAGAAAATGGAAAATTTAATATTTATAAGGGTCCAAGGGGCGGGTCCAGGGTCCGGATATTGGACCCGGACCCGCCAAATATTTTTTAGATCCAGATCCGACCCGGATCCGATGGTCTCAAAAAATAAGACCCAGACCCTTAAAAAAGGGACGGGTCTGGGGCGGGTCCAATAGGGTCTTGGACCCGTGACCATCCCTACTCATAACTGATTAGTACTCCCTCCTATTTATCCTAAGCGTCACATTTCCATAGAGTTAAGTCACCCTAACTGTCTCATTTCTATTTTGGTATGTTAACTTTACCAATTTACGCTTATTAAATTAACCTTTTTCACAACTTTGCACTTACCCCTATCAAAATTTGATTACGCTACACTCTTTCTCTTTCACATGTGGTCCCATTTGACCACCTAAAAGATGTTGAAAAGTCAAATGGGAAGCATTGGGTGAATAGGAGGGAGTATTAACGTAATTTCCTCACTTTCCAATAAATAATTTATGATAATTTTTTGATGTAGGTGGAAGATTATGGCCTCAATGGTTGCTTCTTTCCATTTATAGTTGCGGATCCTGAAATTTGTTCTGAGATATGCATGCTAGAAAGCCTAATGGAGTTTGTTGGTACAGAAGAGGGTACCGATGGAGAATGTAGTACGTTGAAAGCTAGAAATGACGCCTTAGATTTTATACATGAGATGGGCTGGTTGTTGCATAGGACTAACTTAAGTTTGAGGCTAGGCCAAACTGATCTCCGCTCGGATCTTTTCCCTTTCGACCGACTTAAGTGGCTGATAGTGTTTTCAATGGACCATGATTGGTGTGCCGTGCTGAGAAAACTTCTAGACATTCTATACAGTGGAATTGTAAATACAACGGATCATGCTTCTGTCGAACATGCATTATCAGAGATGACCCTGCTCCATACCGCCGTTCAAAGAAATAAAAGGGCCATGGTGGAGTTTCTGTTAAGATACACTCCCCAAAAGGTTAGAAATACATCGGGTCGGGAACAGAAGCATCCGAATAATGGAACTCCGGGTAGCTTCTTATTTAGACCTGATATTGCTGGTTCCAATGGCTTGACCCCTCTGCATATAGCTGCTAGTTGTGCTGGTTTCGATAATGTGTTGGATGCCTTGCTTGAAGATCCTGGAAAGGTAATAAAATTATTGATGCTTTGTTTATATTTTTACACTTACAGCATGTTTGGTTATCGGTTTAAATGGAAAGAACGGCAATGCATTTAAATGAACAAGGTTTATGGTCAAGCTTGTTCTTAACAGACCCAATGACCTGAAATTTACCCGACTTTGTAACCGAACCTGATTTGGCCCGACTTTGAAAAGGATTTACAATTATGTAAAATGCAATGTGAAAATAAAAACCTATTTCAAATCGATCCAAATGAGCACCTTCACTTGTCCTACTCTAATCATTATCTTTCTTCATAAAATTCGATGGTATTAGATGATGATGGAAAATTATGAAAAATCACGTGGTTTGAGGGTGAGAGTTCCATATATAATGGGAGTGATATTGTTCTTCTATCATTATTTTTTAGTTTCTCTTATTGTTTATTTACTATTCTCTACTTACCTTGTTCCTAATGTCTAATGAAATGTGTGTTGTCCAGTGTAACATAATTCACATGTTAATTCGCTTTTTGAATTCGCGATTCGCTCAAATTTACTCAAGAATAGCCCAAAACCGAGCATAATTCAATTTTTTCGATTGACGATTCGCGAGGAGATTTGTGAATCATGTGATGCTGGTGTTGCCAAATTAGTATTAACTACTAGTTATGTCTTTTCTCGTTTAGGTTGGTATTAAAGCTTGGGAAAACGCTCAAGACGGCACAGGATTGACCCCTAAAGATTACGCTTGCTTGAGAGGTCATACCCAATACATCAATTTGGTCCGAAGAAAAATCAACAAAAATTCATCCGGCAAACATGTGGTGGTCGATATCTATAGACTTTCCGACTTGGAATCTAACCGAAAGCAATCCAATAAAGTCCAAAATGCGAAGTTCAACACCTTATACACCGAGAACTGCAAACTCTGCGAGGAGAAGGTAGATTACGGGTTTAGAGGAGCAGCGCTAACATATAGGCCAGCAATTCTTTCACTTGTTGCCATTGCCGTAGTTTGTGTTTGTACGGCTTTGCTATTCAAGAGCATGCCTCGAGTTTGTTTTGGTCCGTTCAGGTGGGATTCGTTGAAATATGGAGCAATGTAGGTAGCGATTAGCTGTATAGATTAAGCGGACTTCGATAATTGAAGACGAAGTTTAGGGCATAGGAGCATGTGTCCCTAAGAAGAGTTTAAGCTAACATATTAGTTAATTTTATGTAATGTGAAATGTGTTGTCTTGTGTGGATTACACACTGTATATATGAAGTTTCATGTTCTCTATGTATTTATGATGCAAAGATAAGTTTAAATGCGTAATTTACATGGAATTGTTAAATGAGACGCTATTATTTATTCACAAATTTTTGTGAGGAACGGTCTTTTTAAGAGATCATCTCTAACTGGGTCAGCCCGTTATATTTTTTTAAAAATATTATAAGTAGGTATTAAGAATGATTTAAGTAGACATTTAAGATATTGAAAGTAGGCATTATGGATACGGTAGATAAGTATTAAGGATAATATAAGTAGGCATTAAGAATACGATTAGTAAACATTAATCTTTAATGGGCTGGATTTGATATACATCTCTCAAAGAGACGATCTCTTAAGAAATTAACTGTGAGTATTTTTATTTTATTATGTATATTAATTTCACAATTTGCTTGTATTATAATTCATCCGAATTTTTTAGAAGTTAAAATCCAATCATGATCTGACAACTATGGGAGAAATTACCTAGAATAATCATGTTTTTTTTTTTATAATAATCTCATCTATTGATTAACAAACAATAACTTCAAATTCAGGGGGTATTTGTCTAGAGTAGATTCGGGTAATCTGATGACTTGTTATAGTAGATAATTTATCAAAAAAGTAAATTGAAAATTAATGTAAAATTAGAGAAAATTTTTGAAAATTTACATAAAAAATTCTAAATAATAAAAAAAATTAGAATTTTTTAATATTTTATTTTAATTTATCTTTATTTTAAAAGTAAAACTTAATATAGCAAGTCATTCAATTATCGAATTTACTCTAGACAAATACGCAATTATGAAAATATTGAATTATTTTAGGTAATTTTTTATTTTATTAACCCTATTTTTTCAATTTATAGTTTTAGTATCTTTACTTTAAGTCATTCACTTGTTAGTAAATTTTTGAGTGAATTAAAATCAATCCATCTAACATCTTTCTTTAGTAAAATTCATTGTAACAAGTATAAATTCATAAAATCGTTGCATGATTTTCTCTTGTAAAATTCATAAAATCGTTGCATGATTTTTTATTGTATAATTGGATGACTTAATATAGCAAGTCATCCAATTATAGAGTTTTATAAAAACAAGTACACTCACCCTTTTAAAACATACAAGTATGGTAATATTTCCCCAAGAATTTATTGTGAAACTTTTTACTACATAATTTAAATCGTATAATTTTTACACTGTCAACTATGTAATTAACGACTATACTTACTAGTTACTACTTAGTCTGTTAGTCATACAACTATGAATTGGGTAAATGGTGGTATTAGGAATAGAAAACTGGTGTAATTTTAATTGAAAAATCTTTTGGCTAGCTTGATGGTCATGCTTGTCCAACTTCAATCATCTCATTTTCTTCGTAAAATTCATTCCAATGCATTACCATTGGGAGAGGTGGTATTAGATGGTGATGAAAATCTGTAAACAACTTTTTTTTTTTGTGATCAAAGTTTCATTACCATGAGAATGATATAAAACTTTTCGATGAAATTTTACATTATAAATCATTCCCATTACCACTATTAAGTACCATAACCAAAACGGGCGCATAAAATATTATTAAAATGCACATCTCGTTAAATGTCTATTTACTTGCATGCATAAATAATTTTATTTCAACTCTTCCACAACATAGGATTATATACTATATAGTGTATATTGAATTATGGTAAGAAAAAAAACAAAAAAACATCTTAATTTAGTTTGTAGATAAAAAGAGTAATCCTAAACAATAACGGTTATTTGCAAATAATTATAAAAGGACAAAATAAATAATATATTAAAAAAATAAAAGAAGAAAAAGATAAAATAACAATCACAAAAGACCACCAATAAAGTAAGAACATATAAGCGTGATTTACTACTTTCTTAAATAACCGTTATTTATCTATACATCCTCGTAAATAAAATAAGATTATAAAAAAAGGTGATATTTATTTATTTATTTATTTTTAAATTAAAAGGTGATATTTATTTATTGCAAAATTCTTGTCAATCTCAATTCTCAACGTACGCGTTTCTTTCTTTTCCCACCAGCATCTTCTTCTCACTCGCTTTGTTTCTTGACCTTCCCACTTTTTGCAAGCAACTATACTCCATAACCCTCCTTTAATTTCTTCTTAATCTCCTCAAATCACTTCCTTAATCTTATTCAGATCTCTTTTTCAGGTTAGATTCTTCTCAAATTATCATGTATTTTGTATTTTTTGTGTTTGAATTTTGTTTACTAGCTTCACTCCTAATTGATTTATGTTTTCCCTTTTTTTGAGCTCAAATTTCACTGATCTGGAGTATTTTGTTACTTCATACTATGGATTTAAGTTAAATTGATGTGTGGAACTATTTCGTTTTGATTATTTAAGCTCAATCCTAGCTGTGTTTACTTAATGGTCTTTTTAATTTTGTAAATTAGTAACTGGGCGAGTTTCAGTTTCCTTTTTGGGCTTTATCTGAATTGTTATCCTTCTTCATTTCTTTCATGTACATGTGATTTAATCAAAAGATGTGTTTCTATGATCTACTTTTGAAATTGGATGTTCAGTTGGATTCTGGGTTTGTGTTATTTATTAGATCACCATAATTTCTAGGTTAAGAAGCTATGCGTGTTCTTGTTAGGTTTGAACGGGTAACTGACTAGTATGGTATGGTTTGATTCAGTTGGTTTTCGGTTATGGGTAAGCTTTGGTTCGGTTTAAAATTGATTTCGAGTGTTACATTTTCGATTAACAGCCGTTTTGTTAGCTCGGTGCAACTTCAGTTTGGTTGGATTTCTTGTTGTCTTCTCATAGTGATAGATTGTTGAAAGTGATGACAAATACATATTACAACTTTGCATTTAGCTTTTCTTACATGGAATTGGGTTTGTAATGAATTTTAACTTCTGGTTTTTTCTTGTATAGTTGTGTGATTGTGTGAAGTACTTTCTTTATTAATTTAATTGAAATGAGAATCATCGGTTAGCTTAGAGCTTGAGGTTTTTTCGAATTCCATTTCGAGTCTTGTAATAGGGGTTCGATTCTTACCACTACAGGAAGTAATAATTCCCTCAACCCCTTGCTTGTATGGGTTTTCTAGCGTATCCCGAATTCCAAATTTTAAAAAATGATTTGTGGTTTGTACTGACTTTGCACAAATGCAGCTGTTGAAATTTGTTTTGTTTGTTGTAGTCATCTAGTGTGCGTCATATTGAGGGACAAACTATGAGCTGTTTTGGCTGCTGTGGTGACGATGAATTTCAGAGAGGAGATAATGGAGCATACATGACAAATAACCCAGCTGGTATGAGTTGAACCTATAAAT
Organism: Amaranthus palmeri; assembly: GCA_019776075.1. NCBI lineage: Eukaryota > Viridiplantae > Streptophyta > Magnoliopsida > Caryophyllales > Amaranthaceae > Amaranthus > Amaranthus palmeri. The sequence continues at coordinate 1,484,449 of JAAKBH010000018.1, forward strand.
TAAGTTTTCCTAGACATGTGCACAGTTGAATAATTTGATGTTTCCTAGTGAACTTAGATAATATCTGCTACTCTTTTTGATCATATAGCAGTGTTTGGTTCTAAGAAAACATTTTCTCGAAAACACCATTTGTCGTTGTTTGGTTTGGCAAGGTAATCAAAATGGAAGACTCGGGGGAAAAAGTTTTCTATCACTTACACAAAAAAATTTCCTCCAAAAATGGAAGCAAATCAATTTTGCCCCACCTTTCCATTCCTTACACCTCTATTTCCTTGAAGATTTTCCATCAAACCACAAAAAATAATTATCATTGGAATTTTCCATTGGAAAATGTTTTTCATGGGAAATTCATCTCCATGGAAAATTGGAAATGTTTTCCACCAAACCAAATACTCCCTTGATGTGTTTTGGGTTATGGTTCAATACTTTGGATTAGAATGTACTATAGTGAAATGACTCGTTGAATCATGAATAATTCTTATTTATCTATTTATTTATTGACAAAAATCATCCGTTCTTATTTATATTAAGTTGAGATAGTGTTTTCTATTGAGGGTCAATCAAAAGCAAACTCTCTATTATTACAAAGGTTAGATTACGTAAATCTGAATTCTGATCCCACAAAATCTACCTAGGTGGGTAGGTGGGAGGCTGGGACATGTGAGCTACTTATTAGCATTAGGGTAATGAAATGTTTTATCTGATAATGTTTTGGTTTCTAGTATTGTTATCTTTTAGCTCTGAGCATGTCACGGAAGACACACAAAATGGTTTTGTTTTTCAGGCCATAATGCAGCATACCCTACAAAAGAAGACAAGCCCAAGGATACACAAACTGTAAATTTTCAGCCTCCTGCTGTTTCTGCTATTACTGTGGACGAGCTGAAAGAAATTACTGATAATTTTGGAACTAAAGCTTTGATTGGTGAGGGATCTTATGGAAGAGTGTATTATGGTGTTCTAAGAAGTGGACAGGCTGCTGCCTTGAAGAAACTAGATTCCAGTAAACAACCTGACCAAGAGATTTTGGGACAGGTAATGTCTAAAGCTGCAAATGATCTGAGCTCTTCCACTGTCTTGGGTATTCTATCCATTGAATTAACATCATGATGCATGTCTAATAGGTGTCAATGGTATCAAGACTTAAACATGAAAATGTGCTTGAGCTCGTTGGCTATTGTCTTGATGGAAATTTCCGGGTCCTTGCTTATGAGTATGCTCCAAATGGTTCCCTTCATGACATTCTTCATGGTAAGAATTAGTTGTCAAGTGCTTCATTCTCATTATTTCAGTTTTTTTATCACTAATTGAACTCCCATCCACACAATGGCGGATCCAGCATGATGTCAATGAGGTCAATTGACATCATTTAAATCCAGAATAAAATCAAATATTACATGTAGATATATCCTAGATGAGTTTGTTAGTGTATTGTCTTCCACATATGACATATGTGACCAGAGATCAAAACCTAGTAGGCGTGTTTTACTTAAATTGACATCACTCGGTTTTGTGATATTTAACGACCTCATCCATAACTATGAGTAAAAGATGACTCAACGTACAGACTTTGTTTTGACCTCGACACTTGTGTCCTGAATTATTAAGTACTGAGTTTTGTCAGTGCTTGTGATAACGATTAGTTTTCTCATTGTTTATATTGCTGATTTATGAGAATATTCTTCATTGTGAATCAGCGTCCTCCTGGTTATTGTGCTAGTTACAAGATGCATCACAATAAAGCTTGCAGAATACCATTTCTTAGAGAATCTTTTTTTCTTTTAGTTCAGATTGCTTTAGTTCAAGAGAAACATTTAGTTTGTTTCATCCGTAATCATTCGTATGATTTCTGTTGAGGCATGCTGCCCCCTTATTATATCTCTGTGATGCTCTCTAGCTAATACAGTATAATATTTGATGTACTTAGGTCGGAAAGGTGTCAAAGGAGCACAGCCGGGTCCTGTCCTCTCATGGGCACAAAGAGTTAAAATTGCTGTTGGTGCAGCCAAAGGGCTCGAGTATTTGCATGAAAAAGCTCAGCCTCACATTATACATCGTGATATTAAGTCCAGCAATGTACTTCTTTTCGATGATGATGTTGCTAAAATTGCTGATTTTGACCTATCAAACCAAGCCCCGGATATGGCAGCCCGTCTACATTCCACACGTGTTCTTGGAACTTTTGGATACCATGCTCCAGAGTAAGTGCCCTATCATGTAAAAGATAAACGATCTAGTCTTGATACTCATTTGGCACGCCTAGTATCAAGACATGTAATTGACAGAAAATCAGGAGCGGCATAGATTTATCTAAAAGTTTATTTGTAGTTCAGTTTTGAACATTCTATTTTGTGTGAAGTCTAGACCGGTGTAACATAGAGTTATCTAAAAGTTTATTTATAATACGGTTTGAACATTTCGTGTGAAGTCTAGATAGATATGCCTTGATCTGACTCTGCTTTTGATCTTAACTGATAGATATGCTATGACCGGGCAATTAAGCTCAAAAAGTGACGTCTACAGTTTTGGTGTTGTCCTCCTAGAACTCTTGACTGGCCGCAAACCTGTCGACCATACATTACCTCGTGGACAACAAAGTCTCGTGACTTGGGTATCATTTTCGCATCTCACTTTTTCCGTTTTCTTTTTATATTCTCAACTTTTCTCACTATGAACCTTTCCTTGTTACAGGCAACCCCAAAACTTAGTGAGGATAAGGTAAAGCAATGTGTCGATCCTCGACTAGGATCCGATTATCCTCCCAAGGCTGTTGCTAAGGTAACATGAATTATATTCGAGACATTATACGCCTGTTTAGTCTTTCAAGCTTGAACATCGGCTTACGTTTTTCACTATTGTCGCCCAGATGGCCGCTGTAGCTGCTCTGTGTGTGCAGTACGAAGCCGATTTTCGCCCAAACATGAGCATAGTAGTGAAAGCTCTTCAACCTCTGTTAAATACTCGAACGGGCCCTCATAATGAAGCTTCAAATGTGTAAAAATCCCCTCTTATAACTTAAAGTGTGAGCTCAAATACTTCAAATATTTGAAGATATTATATTGATTTCTTCATGTGATTGAGAAATTAGCGCCATGTATTTTGTTGAATGTGGATTCTGGTCAGCTTCTGTAAGTTTAATCCAAAAAATGTTCCTAATGAATTAAAAAAATTAAAGAATAAAAATGTTCCTCATGATTGAGACTTTTTGGAGTATACATTATTAAGGTCCAAAAATTAGGTTATAGTTTGTACCACATCTTCACATGGGAACTTTATTTTTATTTTTTAAATGTAATGTTACCAAATTAGTTAAATAAAGACTAAATTTGGGACATACATGCAAGGTTGTAAAGTTTGGGGTATTCTTGGACTAATGCAAGTATAGATTGCAAAATCTTGTAATGTTTTGCAGATCGTCTTACCATGAGATAATCTTATATAATTAGCTTATTTTTGTAATTGATTACATTAAAATTGTAAGTCAGTCATTTTAAGGTTATAAGTAACACTTTAAAACAGCAAGCGTACGATGAGTCAATCTAATAAGAAATAGTCTGACTGTGAGATTATTTTATTTGATAATTTGTGAATTGTGATTTGATTATTAAATCATCATATAAAAGTCCTAATAATTATTTGATTAGCATAAGATAATCCCCAACTAAAATCATAATTATTTTTTGTTGGATTATGTTTTGTAACACCAAATATCAAGGACAAGACATATGAAGGAATTTGATGTGGGTGGGTGTAAGTGGATTATGTTAAATAAGTTACTACGGTTTTTTTAAGTTTGTCTTTTTTTTTTTACTTTTTTATGTATGATTTTTACTTAAATGGAGCAAATTTTAATAGTCGAAAGATATATTTGAGAATACTAAATAAAATTCATCTCTTAAAGAGACGGTCTCTCAAGAGACTAGCTGTTTAAATTATGCTTACGATGTTAAATTTTTGTCTTATTGGAGTGAATTTGTACTTTGTTGCTATTTTTGATTTTGATTTTGTGATTGCTCTCTCTTGATTCTCTCCTAAATCCCTATGCAAGTCGTTTATATGGAGGTTAACCCATGTTTCAACTCAATGAGTTCCCAAAAACCACACACACTTTTGATTCCAAATTTGCAAGTTATCATTGATGAAGGAGGGAATAGAGGAGAAGAGAATTTGGAAGATATGGACTTGACAAAAAGGTTTTGACCGTACTCTCCTCTGTGGGTTTGAGTTGCTGTCATTCTTCCCTCCTCAAACTCTAACCATAGTTTTCTATGAGCGAGATATACTGTATATGATAATGGACTTGACAAAAAGGTTGGGTGCCCCAAACCAATATTAGGAAAACCCTAAATGATAGGAAGCATGAAAAGGCAAGGACATGGGTGAATAGTAAGCTACAATGTCATGCAAGAATGTAAAGTGCAAGTACCAACTACTTTACCTGCTAAAATAGTGTATATAAATTTTTGACAATGTGACAAATAATGTATTTTGTGTTCTATTTCTCTTTCAACAAAGAAATACTTCAATAAAAAGGTCGACACCTAGTTGACTTGTGCGAGAAAAGAAAGAAAAAGATAAAAAGAGGAAATTTGCTAATGCTTAATAGTCTCATAGAGGGCAAGAAAGACTTTTCAATCATCTTAGGTTTTCAAAATTCATCAACTACATTCCACTATGTATGTATACAATATCCAAACCTCTTTTATAAGATATTAAAAAGATTTAAGTGATTTTTTGCAATTTATTCTCCATAGAGTAGTAACATTTACTCTACTTAATTATTGAAGTATTTACTCTTACTCATAAAAGATCTTTAAGTCATAAATTTGGGCCGCGAACTCATTCAGTTAGGTCTCTCAAATATATTAGGTTAAATTGAATTTAATTTCAAAACATATTTAAATCAGAAATTTTTGTATGTGACAGTCTCATCGTGAGACGTGCTCTATACATGGGTTAAATAGCCTCATAATAAAAACTTTTTGCACAATGGACCTTTTATATGAACTCATCTCACGATGAGACAGTGTCATACGAGAGGTGTTGTAAAATAGGTTAGAAATCTCTTGATTAAAACCCAACCCGTTTAGTTAATTGGGTTGAAAATACACTCCTAAACCAATCTGCAGGTTCACTTGATTTAACTCACTTATCTCGTATAGAATTTGTTACTTTCATTTAAAGGTTTTTGAAAATTTGAAACAAATAAGATTATTTATCAAAAAAAAAAAGCATACAATAAGATCAGAATCAAACTTATTCTAAAACTAAGCGTGTAATCCGCAAACCTTAGGTTCGGGCTATTCGCACTTAGTAAGTGCGAACAGACTGAAAAATTGGAACAAGCTGTTAGCACTTAGTAAGTGCTAACAGCCTGTTCCAGTTTTTTAAGCTATTCGCACTTACTAAGTGCGAACAGCTTCTTGTCTTAAAATCAACATGTTGACCCTGTTTGACCTGTTCGCAGTTACTAAGTGCGAACAGACACTTGATTTTTTTTACTAGTTTATTACTGTTCGCACTTACTAAGTGCGAATAGACCCGAACATGTGCTCCGGGGTATCAGACGCTTATATTTGAAATAAGTTTAATTTGGATCTTATTGCATGCTTTTTTTTATTAAGAATCTTTTTTGTTTCAAATTTTCAAGGTTTTTAACATTGACTATAAAACATAATAAACATTAACTAAATTAAGTTTATCTTATTAATTTAGCTCGAATTGATTTGTTTAGATTTAATAGATTATACGGGCTTACTTCAGAATTCATATTTTTTTTTTTTTTGATATGAACTTAACCCATTCGATAAACAAATCAAGTAGGATCAACTCATTTAGATCTAATCAGTTTTTGCTAGGCCCATATTGGTGTAAATTGTAATCAACAAATTGAGGAATACAAATTGTTATGAGAAATGGTCTTGATTGAGGAACTTATCACAAATTGAATTATATACTCCCTACAATGAAAACAACTTCATCAACAACGTAACCAGGGCCGACCCTAGATATTTGGGGGCCCTGGGCAAAATAGCATATTGGATTCCTTTTCCTTTGCAATTCATAACTTATATGGGCCTTTTACAACCATTAATTTTGCTTTTTAACACGGACCCTCGGCGACGACCCCTCTTACCCACCCTTAAGGCCGTCCCTAAACGTAACTGATTGTTAGTTATTGATTGTTGGTTGTTGGTTGTTAGTTGTTTCCTTAACGGCGCAACAAATCTGGATCTTTATGTTCCACCAAATCAAATAAAGTTAGGACACACTGCAATAACATGTTCTTCAAAGATACCTATGCTAAATACAATTTCCAAACATTCCCTGTTTTTTTTTAAGGAAAATATTGTGTAAGATATCAACAACTCTCCTAACTACAGAAACCTCTATACAAAAGCAGTCCTGGTGTTTTGCCCACACCATTCGTACGAAACATATTCCGTCTATAAAATCAGCCAACACAGTAAAATAAAACCGGAAAAAAAGGGTGGCGTAACGCCAAAATCACTCTCTATATATATATATACGGTGTATACCTTGATCCAATTTACCACTCATTTCCCAGCACGGAAACACGATGTTATTGAATGTTCGAAGAATGAATTTGTTTTGAAAGTGTTCACACACTAGGCTTCAAATTATTGCTCGGAGATTCAGACTCTACTGCATGGCTCCTTCGATGCCTTCGATCCTACAAAACCAATACCGGATTTGATAAAAAGAAAATATTGAATTTGCAGAGAGTTCCTCGTTTTAAAAGATATTGGTACATCCAAGAAATGGCCTCAAGAAAGTATAGGAAGTCTAGAATTGTAAAAGGAAACAACAAATGAATCAATGTTTACATAATTTGTCAGCTGATTCGATTTTTGAATTTGCGATTTCAATTCGCTCAAAATGAATTCGTAATTAAAAAGAAGATTAGCGAAAGCATGTGAAAAGCTATAAATAATGCTACGGGAAATGAATGTCAATCTATCATTAGTCAGGAGGGCCCGGCCCCATTTTCAGCCCTTATCATGCCCATTTTAGGAGGCATGGACTAAAAATGGGTCGGACTAAAAATGGGTCAAGAGTAATTATATGCTCAAAGTTTTGCAATTAAAAGGTGAGATTAAATTTAGAAAGGGATCAAACAAAATATACCTCACGAGGAACAGGATATTCCTCTGATTCAAGCATTCGAACAACTTGACTCATCTTTGGCCGTTTTTCAGAATCGAGGTCCACACATCTCAATGCAGTCAAAAGTGCTCTCTTAAGAGCCCTCGTTGAGGGTCTAGTGTCCATGTTTGGATCTACCACCTCTTCCGCTCGCCTGTTACCCACCATAGTTTTAAGCCAGTCAACCAGATTTACCTACAGCCAAACCCGAATTTACAATCAGGCTCTACAAAATAGAGTGCAAACTAAAAAAATTACAACAGAATAATGTTGACTGTAACCAGCAAAGTTGATTTTCCCTCGGTATCACTCAGTTTGGTATGAAGATATAACGCCTAAAAAGTCTTAAACGCTAGTATTAGTATCAAATCGTGAAGGTTGCATGATACTAGGTAGAGGTGTTCAAAACAAACCCGATGATCCAATATTCAAAACCGAACCCGATTTGACTCGACTTAAAAATGGATTTACAATTATGTATGTCAAAATCAATGTGTGCACAAATTGATTCTAAACGGAATCGAAACACCTGACCCGAAATCAACCCGAATGAACAATTCTAATTAATTATAGTAGAATACTAGACCATATTAAGCACGGTGGAGAATATCATAGGACTTGCTTTAAACCAAAAGCTCCACATCTCATATATTTTAGTTCTAAGGAGGAACATTAACAAAATTTCACGTAAATTACCTCGTTCTGTGAACGAGCATAATCCACTGGGTCTCTCCCGGTAATAGCTTCCAAGAGAACAACACCAAAACTATACACATCACTTTTCTCATTTAGAAGACCACTATTAGCATATTCCGGAGCCACATACCTGTCAAAAAGCAAAAAAACTATAAATCATTCCTTATATTTTTTCCGAAACCTCTTTCATATAGTAAACTTAGGAAGAACTTGTAAAGCAAACGACCGGATACAACTTAAAACACAAGCTCACCCAAATGTGCCCATCACTCTTGTAGCAATGTGAGTCTTTCCCGCACCCAACAACTTTGCTAAACCAAAATCAGATACCTTTGCATTGAACTCGTCATCTATAAGTATATTACTCGACTTGATATCCCGATGCACAACCTTAGGCTCAATGGCTTCGTGCAAGTAAGCAAGGCTGAAATGAATTGTATCAGTACCCTTATAATCATAAACCCGAATCCAAAATGACAACATTATTTGTATTTGAACAACTTACGCCTTAGCGGTGCCAATAAGAACCTTCAAACGGGCCTCCCAAGTAAGATTCCCATTTTGGCGCATAGCGCCATGAAGCCATTGCTCTAAGTTTCCATTATTTACATACTCATACACCAGTAACCTACAATATATTATCATTTCTTGATAAATAAAACATCGAGGAATCACTTTAATGTTAAGAGCTCAACCACATAATCTATAGAAAACTATACAACAAAGGAACTACAAGTGGAAAACCTAGGACAGTGTCACATCGCTAATCGCCTCGCGAATCACAAATCAAAAAAGAGAATTATGGTCGGTTTTAGGCTAAATTTGAACCATTTTGAGCGAAACATGAATACATTAGGCGAACCAAGTAGCAAATTATGTTTCACTGATTTAGGATCTTGTTCATCTCGAACATAAGTACACATTAGGTTATACATACACATCTGCAGCAACAGCTGTTACCTGTGAGTTCCTTCGATACAGTATCCAAGAAGACGAACTAAATTTTTATGTCGCACATGGCCAATCGCCTCGACTTCCACCCTGAATTCCTTCTCTGCCTGTCCACTGCAAACAGCAGATGATAAATTATCAAACAGAACATAAAATTAACATAAACAAACACTTAAAAAGCTAATTTTGTCACCTACAGGTTGTTAAGAAGCCTCTTTATTGCAACAGGCGTACCATTGAATAGTTCGCCCCGATAAACAATACCATATCCTCCTTCCCCAATGATATTCTGTTTCGAAAAGCGATCAGTTGCAACTTCAAGGTCTCTTAGAGTAAACCAGTGCCCCCAATCAAGGTGAGAGAGCTCCGAAAGCCCAGATATCGGAGATGGAGAACTTATCGGGTGTGGGGAAGACTTATCACCCATTGGAGAACCAATGCCATCTTTTTCAATACGAGTAAAAGAACCCGAGTGACTTCTATTCTCTCCATTTTTTATTTTCTCAACACTAGGATGAACCAAAAGCCTATCTGAATCCTTATCACTCGGTTTCTCCATAACTCCATCGGGGTAACAATCATACCCATTTTGTGAAAATTGATCCACCTTAATCTCGCGGATTTCTCTTGAAATTTGAGGAATTTGGCTAAGAGGTAAAGTGTTGTTAGCTCGTCGGGATTTCTTCCTAGAAGTAAAGCACAGATAAAGCAATATTGAAAGAATTATCACCATCAAAGTTCCAAATATTATCCCTAGTAATTCCCAAAGCCGAACACCGGCAACTTTCTTGGACATTCCAGCATGGAGTTGAGATGCCATGTTAGTTGAATACAAAATGATTCCTACAATACACCAATAGAAAACTTTGAAACCCAACAATACAAACCCAAATGTGTAATTATGTATACTTACATTAACATATCATACCCAGTACATCCCGCTCAGAGTGTAAGAAGGGATGGAAACCCAACAATGCAAACCCAAATGTGCAATTATGTATACTTTCATTAACATATCATATTCAGTACATCCCGCTCAGAGTCTAAGAAGGGATGGAAGAGCCATACTCTTATCAAAGGAGATAAGAAGGTTGCGGCCAGTGACACCCTTGACTAGATGTAAATGGCTATACTTTACAGTTTACACACAATATAATATATGAAAGTGTGACATCCTAGAAATCAAGTCATTGTTCTAAACAAGGATACTAAAAACACCAAATCTTATCCATTTCATGATCTTAGAAATAAATGCAGCCTTCTACATTCACAAAATAACAAGCCTCAATCTAAAATTGATAAGCAAGAAATGAAACAAACAATAGGACAAAAACTTTAGCAATTAGAATTGACCTAACAGGATGAAATAAACACAAAGCAAACAGAAGAACAAAAGACAAATTTTGCAATCAAAATTATACCTGTTATCAAAATTCACTCAGAAATGAACAGAATTCAAGCTCTGGATCTGCACTTACTGAAAGAAAACAACAATCATTGTGAATATAAACAAAAACCCAGATACCAAATTCACTCCCATCAATAAATAATCAATAAAAATGGCAAAATTCCATGAAATCAGGAAGTGGGTAATTGGTAAATGAGCTAAAAATACAATCTTTTTAAGTGATAAAGGGTTACATATCAAAATTAAGTAAAACCCAATATGAAAAAAAGACTTAAATGTTAGTTGAAAAGGAAATTACAACTTATGAAGTGTTGTTGGAAAGAAGGTTTAAAGAAGAAGGAAAAAGAGTAATCAATGGTAGGTTGAGTAAAAACAGAAAGGGATGCTTGTTTATTGCTTCTTCCTGCAAATAATAATCAAAAAAAGAAGCAGAAAAATGGAAGGTTCCTTCTCTTCAACTTCTCTTTATACTGAAAATTAATAATTTGAGATCTCAAATTCTCTGTTATTGAAAGGGATAGTTGGACAGGTTTTTTCTAGGATTATTAAGAGGGTAATAAATAAATTAAATAATAAAGTTATGAACTTTAAAAAAGATTAAATTTGTGTCGGTCTATAATATTTTTCTTTTGTAAATGTGGAGATTAAGAGTTGTTTAAGTTTTGTTTGGAAGTCAAAGTATTAAAATGAATGAAAGAATAACACTATAAGAGTGGTTGATTAAAGTATTACTTCTATATATAGACTTAGTCCGCATTATTTTAGCATTTTTTTCGTTCTCTAATGTTCTTTTCATTGAAATATTTTTACTTATGGAAGAGAAATTTGATGAATGTTGTTGAGATATTTTCAGAAGATAAAATATATCTCTTGTTAGATTCGTTTTAATGTATACTATTTTATTATGTGTTTTTTATAATTTTTTGTTATGCATATTTAGAGATGTTGAGACTCAAAATTTACTTTGAAAAATGTGCAAAAAAGTAAACAAGAATAAAAAAATACGGACAGAGCATAACTAACCTAATACAATACTTACATATTGTGTAATTTAATTGTTATAGTCCATATAAGACTTTTCCATTACTTTCTCTATCCCTCAAATTTGTCGACAATTTTATTTTCACAAATTTTTTATAAGATAGTTTTATGGTGAAATCATATTTATTGGACTAACTTGTGTATATAGTGTATTAAAGTCATTATTTACAAAAAAAAAGTCATTATTTACAAAAAAAAGTCATTATTTTAGTATTCTCTCCGTTCTCTAATGTTTTTCCCATTTGAAATATTTAATTTATGGGAAGAGAAATTTAATAAATGTTGTTGAGATATACTCAGAAGATAAGTATCTCTTGTTAGATTCATTTTAATGTATACTTTTTTATTATTTGTTTTTTTATAATTTTTTGTCATACATATTTCGAAATATTGAGACTCAAAATTAACTTTCAAAAATGTGCAAAAAAGTAAACGAGAATAACAAAAATACGAACAGAGCATAACTAACCTAATACAATACTTACATATTGTGTAATTTATTTGTTATAGTCCATATAAGACTTTCCATTACTTTCTCTATCCCTCAAATTTGTGGACAATTTTATTTTCACAAATTTTTCAATAAGACAGTTTTATGATGAGATCATATTTGTTGGACTAACTCATGTATATTTAGTGTATAAAAGTCATTATTTACAATTTTAAAGTGATCAATTAAGAAATTGACTAATTATATAGATTCGTCTCATAATAATACGGACTAAAACGAGCTAATTTATGTTTATTTATTCTTTTACAATATTTTTATTTCATATTCTTACTATTCTCTTTAATTCCAAATTCCGTTACAGAAAATGAAGAGTTTAAAAATAAATGCAAAGGTTTGCAAGAATGGACTTTCTACCCCACAAAATTAATTAATGAACTAAATGCTTTGCCATAGATTTCAATTTCAAACTTCAAAGATCATAATATCACCTATCCTATGATTTTTTAAATGGGAGTTATTGTTTGGTGTTTAACCGTTCAACAATTCGCTTTCTTTTATAGTATTCACCAGATAGTGCCCTTATGATGCACGGTTTTATCAAATTGTTTAACCTATTGGTGTATTATATTTATATTTAGTATCACTCTGAACAATTGTATACACTACCTACATTATATATTACTCCCTCCGTCCCATTAGTTTTGTCCACTTTACCATTTGCACACATGCCGAGGCAACATTTTAATCTTTAATATCTTTAATTGTGTATAATTAAAAATTATAAAAATTTGATATTAATAATCTTTGCATTGAGACGAACAAAATAAAATCCCACATGACTATATTTTAACTTATAGATTAAGGGCTTGTTTGGTTACCACTATTATCCTTGGAATTTTAAGTTCCTAGGAAATAGTATTATACTAATTTGTTTGGTTGCCAAAAAATCTAAAATTCCTAGGAATTATAAAATCCAAGGGAAGTTAATTCCTATGAGACATAGGAATTAGATTACCATGTACACCCCTTGGTCATTAACAATTCCCATGAATTACTTCCAAGGAATTGAAAATTCCTATTGTCAAACAAACAATATTATGTAATTCCTAGGAAATTGACAAAGGAAGTAAATTCCAATGAATTACAACTTCCCATTGGAATTTAATTCCTACGTCAACCAAACGACTCCTAAGAACAAAATACAAATTAAGAGTGATTAGTGAATAGTAACCAAAAACTAAAGTGGACACAATAAAAGGGATGGAGGGAGTATATTTTGCATTGTGCGCAATATTCTTATATTTATACTTTTATTATTTTTTTATTTTTAATAAAAGATCAAATGGTTCGTACCTTGAGTACAATAAGAAATTATGAGTTTATTTATTAGAAAATAACTTATTAATTTTTGCTAACAAAAATAACTATTACATTAATTTGTAGAAGTATAATAACACACTTTAAAACGAAATATAAATACATAGAAATATGTAAAATTATTTTATTAGTTTAAATAAAAAAGATAATTTTTTCCTATAAAAATATATAAAGATAGTCACAATCAAAATCATATTAGAATTTATCTCAAAAAAAAATCATATTAGAATTAATCATTGCATTTAAGAGCCAAGAGTATAAAGAACAAAAACAAATCCTAATAAGAATATATTACGTTTTGGCTATCTCAAAGTATCCAATACACTAAATAATATATTCATTTAACAAATAAAATTGAAAATATTTTATAAATAAGGAAAAATTACCCAGAATAATACGATATTTCACTGATTTTCCAAGAATAATACGAACTTTCAATTAACCACCAATAATACGAACTTTGACATGCATTTTCCGCTGGCATACATGACCTATTTATAACCGGTAGTACAAGTCTTTTTTTGACCGTTGCTCAAAAGGTTTCATCTCGTATTATTGGTTGTTAATTGAAAGTTCGTACTACCTGTTGAAACTTGCTGAGCAACGGTCAAAAAAAGACTTGTAATACCGGTTAGAAATAGGTCATGTATGCCAGCGGAAAATGCATGTCAAAGTTCGTATTATTGGTGGTTAATTGAAAGTTCGTGTTATTTTTGGAAAATCAGTGAAAGGTCGTATTATTTTGGGTAATTTATCCTATAAATAATTAAAATAAATGTAATATATTATAAAGTTTTCTAATACATTAAATATGATTTGACCCAACAAATTAAAAAAAAACAATTAATAAGAAAAATAATATACACAAAATAAGAAAATATAAAGTCAAATATGATAATAACAATGACATCATCATTTAATTTAGAAGGGAAAATTTTTAATGGGAAAGCAACACGTAAGCACTTTTGATAGATGATGATGTAAGCGTGTTTTGATTTAGTAAGAAAATTATAGAATTATAAATTATAGATTATAGATATAGATAGATTCTTAAAGGAGTACGGGTATCAATAATTTGTTACATTCTCTCATTCAGACCCTGTTTTCGAGCGGAATATTGGATCGATGATGAGTTTAACTGTTCAACAAGAGTAGATGTTTTAAATTCATTGACTATTGTTACCCAGAAGGCTAAACCTAAATACTACCTCCGTTTATATTTATGTGCAACTTTTAGCCCAAGCACGGTTGCCAATGCAAAACTTTGTAGGGAGAAATTAGAGGAAGTAGGTATAGGTAATTAAGAGAAAGAAGGAGAGAGAAAATGATGAAAGTAGGGATAGGTAAGTAAGAGAAAGAAGGAGAGAGGAAGTAGGGATAAGTAATTAAGGGAAAAGAAGGAGAGAGAAAATGATGTGATATGTAATTAAAGGAGAGAGAAAATAATGGGATAGGTATTTAGATAGGTTATTTTTTACTAAGAAAGGAAAGAAAAAAATGAGTTGCACATAATTTTTAGCGGACAAAAATGGCAAAAGTTGCACATAAATATAAACAGAGGTAGTAACTTTTTTCTAATATAGGATAAATCGTAGAAAAAGAGAAGTATATAAAATTCGATCTCTAACCTTATTTGGAAAGAACTGTATTTGCTCATATTGAGATAAAATCGCATTCTCTTAAAATTAGATAAGTTGTGTGATGCATCGTTTTGTTTATTTTTCTGTCATCAAAGAATGTAATAAAAATACTGAAAAAATCATGTGTCATATTTGTAGATACCCATTAGATGAAAACATTTTATTGGTTGTGTTGGTTTACGTGGCAAATAAAAACATGTCATTTTTTAGCCCTCCCAAAAATTACTTAAATCGAGTAATATCATTTTTAAAAACATAATAAATAACAAATTGAATGATGTTGGCTAAGATTGAGCTGTATTAGATAAATTATTAATTCGAATTTATTACATATCGTAAATTTACCATCTTTATAAACCAAATAATATAAATCAAATCAAAACAATGTAATAAAAAACTGAAAAATTTCATGAGTCATCTTTATAAATACCGTTAGATGAAAATATTTTATTGATTGATGTCGGTTTGAGTGGCAAACAAAATTAGTCAATATGTCATTTTTAGCCCTCCTAAATATTAATTAAATCGAACAAATTACCATTTCTAAAAACAGAATAAACTGAATGATTCTAGATTGTTAGATTGAACTATATTAGATAAATAGTTTTTAATATGAATATATTTATAAAACCAATCTGCTAAAACTTTTTTTTTGCATAGAATGATATAAATAAGATTAAAAATTACCATGAGTTGTACATTTATTAAAATTTATTTAGCATATAAAGCATGGGTTTAATACATTTGAATATTCAAATTTTTAATGGTTTTTAACATGAACGAAAGAACATATAACAGCTTAGTCCAAATACGACTAATAGTCATGAGATCATTTAATTTAAATTTATTTTTTTAGATTTAAGTTTAGCACTATTGTTTAAGTTTTTTTTTTTTTTACGGAGAGACTGCAGAACAAAATTAGGAAAGGATTAAGACAATAAGATCTATAAAATGTATTTATATGTTAGACAAATCAATAAATCAAAATTATATTTAATTAACTTATAAGGTAATTTAATTTGTCATGTGTAAGGTCATGTACAAACTATTCACGTTCTTTACACAAATACTCCATAAACAATGACATATCACCATATCTTAACAATTATTACTTTATCTTTATATATAATATGTTTATTATTACATATATTTAAAAATTATTTTCATATAAATATTTATATTAAAAAATTTGTGTATTGTACATGTTTTTATACTAATATCATATAATAAAAAATAAGAAATAAATTTTAAGAAACAAATTATAAATTTAGTTGTATTTTCATTCACTCCATAAAATATTTGTATGCATTGTATTAGTTTTTTATTTAATACTCCTTTGTGATTGTGAAATTTAGTTCATTTAATATACTTCATTACCTAATGAGTATAATCACTTAGAATTTGGTCCCTGTGCTCTTTAATATTTTTTTCCTATATACTTCACTTTGATGAGAGAGAATTATGAGTAAGATTTTTAAGACAGATATTATAAAGATAAAAGATATTAATGTGATATCTTATTAGATTTTTATAAATTTTTGTAATGCCTATTTAGAGATGTTAAGACTTAAATAGTTTTGAAAACTATGAAAAAAGTAAACGAAAATAGTAACAAAATAAATAGCGAAGGTATTAAATATGATCATTATTTTTATTTCTAATTTTAATAAAGGAAAAGTTGTTAGTTCCGCTTACTTATCATTATCATCATCATCCTACCCAGTGTATCTCGTCCATAGAGACCTATAGACAGGGTCAGGGGAGGGAAAGACGGCGACAACTCATACCCATAAAGGAGAGCACGACCAAAAGGAGTCTCCTGGCTCGAGAAAAGATGAGGAGAAGAACATACAAGAGAAAAAGAACCCCAGAAGGTACTCTCAAAGAATCAGTAATCTAAAACACGGATAAGACGCCTCCAACTACCCCTGTCCCTAGTCAGGTCCTTAGAGAGGTTCAACTCGTGCATGTCAATTTTAATTTGCTCATCCCATGTTCTCTTAGGCCTTCCCCGACTCTTCTTACCCTCTACTATAATGCTTTCAACCCTCCGAACAGGGGCGTCGAATGTCTTTCGTTGCACATGTCCAAACCATCGCAATCTACTTTCGTGCAATTTTCCAGAGATAGAGGCAACCCCTAGTTTGTCTCTAAACTCTTGGTTCCTAATTCAATCCATCAATGTGTGCCCGCTCATCCACCTCAACATGCGCATTTCTAAGACTTTCATTTTATGCTCAAAAATCTTCTTCACAGGCCAACATTCTGCCCCATACAACATAGCAGGTCTGATTGCCATCCTGTGAATTTTTCCCTTTAACTTACTTGGGAACTTCATATCACAAAGCACCGTGGTCGCTACCCTCCACTTGAGCCAATCTGTTTGGATATGGTGAGTTACATCTCCGTCAATCTCCCCATCCCTTTGGATGATCGAACTCAAATACTTGTACTTGGTCGTACTTTTAACAACTTCTTCACCAATGGACACCTCTGGCTCACCTACCGGTGATGTCCCACTGAAGTCACAACGCAAATACTCGATCTTCGTACGACTAATGCACAACCCTCTAACTTCTAAAGTTTCTCTCCACTCAGCTAATTTATTATTAACCTCCTCTTTGGTCTCGGCCACCAACACGATATCGTCCGCAAAAAGCATGCACCATGGTACCATATCCCAGATAGATTTACAAATGAAAAACGCAATTATGAGTTTTGTTATTTAAAAATTTGTCAATTTTAAACGTAACTTATTTCAAATCAAATATTTCAACTTATAATAACATACTAAAATGAAAAAATAAATTTAAAACATTACAACATTTTAAAAATATTTTATAAAAGTTTAAACATAAAAGATTGAATTTTTCCTAAAAATTTTGAGTGGCTTTTATAAAAATAGTCATAAATTTAGTATATTATATATATTATCAAAATAAAAGTAAAATCCAAATAAAAGTATATTATACGTAAAGTACTAGTGGTTTGTTTTCAAATCCAATAGATTGCTCATTTTCTGCTAATTATTCTATCTTTTGAAAATTTTTAAATAATCCAATATTTGTATAGCTTTTGTTGCGAATGGACCTTTGTTGCAAAGAATAAATCACAATCAATAAATTCCTTTTCCTTTTAACTTTTTTAAACAAATAAAAGTTTCCATCTAATTTTTCCTCTTCATTTTGGAAACAAATAAAATTTTCACCAATCCGAGATCCTTTTTCGGCCTTTAAGAACTGTGCTTTAAACAAAACTCACATTTCACATAATTTATGTAAATCAAACCAACACTTCAAGAACAAGAGGAATAATAGTTCATGCCTTTAAATTATTAAGATTTTCATTAAATTAAAGATATGAGTTTTTTTCTCTCTCTCCAAAATTCTGGGGTTTAATATGGTGTTACTCTCTCGAAGCAAGCTTATAAACAAGATGTTAAGGAACCAACTCAACCAAAAGCTTAAGCTAATGGTTAAAGCCCCATAATATGTTATATACTCTAACACAAGAGGATGACATGTTGAATGTAATGGCTAGTATTAACTTGGAATAGCCAATTTTATTTTCACAAAATCTCAGAAGAGATGGTCAATAGGATAGACCACAAAATTGGGCCAGCCCATTCCCCTTTACTGATTTTTTTTATTATAATATCAATTATATTATGTTATAATCCTAAATGTAAGGTATTATAACCTCGAATATACTATTTTATAACCCCAAATATAAGTTATTATAACCCCAAATAATTTATTATAACCCCAAATATACTATGTTATATTTTGGGCTGGGCTTCATGGATGTCGTCTATAGAATAGACCGTCTCCCATGAGACTTACTGATTTATTTTTCAAGGGCTCAGTCGCAACAAAATGAAGACAAAAGTTGAATTATTTAAAATTTTTAAAATGTAGGAATATTAAGAGGTAATGTGCAATAAAATGAATTATTTAGGACAATTTTTACTAATAATTATGACAACATCATTGTATTCACTAGTAAAAAAGTCATTTTTAACCCTTATTTGTGACGTTGGTTAAAATAAAAAGAAACAAATAAAGTTATCTGTATCGTTTGTTCTAATAAACGATACAAATAAATCTTACATTTGTTATAATAAATAATACAAATAAGGTTTATTTTTATTGTTTGTTTAATAAATAATTGGAATAAAAATCATCATAAAGACCATGTTCATAAATACAAATAAGATTTATTTGTATTGTTTAAACTACTGCTTAAAATTGATTTATGCTAATTACTTATTCTGAAGTGATTAAAATATTGTTGGACAATATTTGCGCAATTAAAAACTATCCAGTAGTGATACTGTGCGATACTGTGCTAAAAGAGAATTTTTTTGTTTTTGTTACGGGGTCAATTATTATCTCGCAATTTATTTAGTCAAATCATAACCGCCCAATAACTTCCCGAAATAACTACCTACAATTAACCGATGATAACCTCCCATGATCATCGAACATAACATCTAGAATCTAAATAACTCCCTCCTTAGTATTATAAAAGGGGGTTACATACATCATTTGGAGGGGGGTAAGCCTTGATATTCTCACAATATTCCATAAAAATACTCCGCCCTCCTTACGATCGATATGTAGTCAAATATCCTTTAATTGATCTGAAATCATCCTACAATCCGTTATTCAGTTTTCATTAATTATCATATATTCATTACTTTCGGTTTCCCAATCTGACTTGAGCGTCGAAGGGGTTTTCTAGGAAACCACCCCCAGGCAAGGCTAACGTTGTATTGCAGGATTTGAGGTCTCATCATCAGAAGTGTCAAGCATATTGACAATCGTCCCCGATTACACCTGTCTCCAGGTATTTTTTAGTGTTTTTTGCACTTCCTCATTTCATTACCGAAACAGTTTGGCGCCGTCTGTGGGGACCGATAAACATAAAAGTCGTGTCTCGCAAACATATTATATTTACTGTTTTATATTCGAATGACAATCGGCCATTTTTATTTTCATTTGAGCAGTTATCATATTCATATTAGACGTCAATCACAATGAGTAAACTGTCAATTATTCATATTCATAACCGCAAATTAATGACCAAAATCTTTAACTCAGCCCCAATCATTTCCAGTTGGCGGTAATTATCAATTTTGTGTTCTCTTCACTTCTAAAGTGGTTGACTAATAATAGAAGAATCATATTATAAACTTAATTTAGATAAAAAAAAGCATACGTTATGAAAAATGCATTTTGGGCCAAATTATTTCAAGTATTTGCCATTCGAGGATATAAAAGTCGGATCCTATTTCTTTCTTCATGAAATATTGGAGTTTGGTTTGATGCACCTTCTTAAAGGGTTATTAGATCCGTAGAATGTTTCCAAACCAACTTTAACTGACTAAAAATTCAATCCTAATGTTTAAGTTTGGTTTGATGTACTACCTAATGGATTAGATGACCCGTAGAACGTTTCCAAATTAGGTTTAACTAAGGGGTTGAATATTGAAGATCGGTTTGATCCACTTTCTTAAAATGTTATTAAATCCATCGAACGTTTCCAAACAAACTTCAACTAACTAAAAAAGTCAGTCCCATGTTGATGAAGTTCGGTTTGATGCACTATCTAAAGGATTAGATGACCCGTAGAAAGTTTCCAAACTAGCTTCAGCTAAGTGGTTTCGGTCTAAGCAATCAGTTAGATCTATCCCAATTCAATGTATTGGTTGGATAATGTATGATTTGACAGTGGTTCTAACTATCTATATCAGATCCTCGGAAAACAACCTACAGTGACGACTGTATTGGTTGGATTCGGGTACGATCTGATTATGGTTCAAACTCTCCACATCGGATCCCCGGAATACACCTACAGTGACGACTGTATTGGCTGGATCCATGTATGATCTGATTATGGTTCAAACCATACACCCGTGAAAGAACCATCTTAGATGACTCAATATATGGAGAAAAATATCACCATTGCCTTCTAATGAAATG
Source organism: Amaranthus palmeri (assembly GCA_019776075.1). Taxonomy (NCBI): domain Eukaryota; kingdom Viridiplantae; phylum Streptophyta; class Magnoliopsida; order Caryophyllales; family Amaranthaceae; genus Amaranthus; species Amaranthus palmeri. Next base: position 1,505,164 of record JAAKBH010000018.1, read on the forward strand.
CTAGATAAAGGGTGCAAGTCTTTGATTAGTATTGCCAAGTGAAGAATATTATGTTAATCTCATGATGATCATATGGTCATTCTTGCAAAAATTCATCAACATATATCGGATGTTTTGAATTTGTTGTAATCATGGGTCAGCGTGAAACGTGACGAATTATGATATTGGCACATATCAAACGAATAGTTTATCTACGTGGGAATTCAATACTTCACCATTATTATTAAATTGGATCTTACTTATATGGGGCTTCCAGCGAAGAATATATAGTCATCCAAGCTTTCACCTAATTTGAAAGTCATATTATTATTTAAGTTCCAAAATGATTGATTTTGCGCGATATTCATCTTCATTATCAAACTTTCACCTTGTTTGAAAGTGGGATCCTTGCGAATGTCACTTAGTTTGATAACTCGGACTAATGGGGATCATTTGAAAAAATTCTTCATTTAACAAGATATGCAAGGGGCTAGTATCATCATTATCAGTACCATCACAATCCAAACTCTACCATGCTTAGTCATATCATCGGTCATAGTATCAGTATTTTCAGTATTTTCAGCATTATCAGTACTTTCAGATTGCGTTTTCATTTAATGTAAGCATTTACAGTCCATTATTTTCGATCAGTTAGTCTAAACATCATACGTACTTGATGTTTCAACACTAACAGCTTGTCAGACGTACTTGACAACCAATCAGTATTCAGTATTCCATATTCAGTATTCATCAATGTTCAAAAGATTCACCTAGTTTGATTCCTTATCTAAGTCCCGGGTGATTGACGGCTGGGCAATGTGGACCTATGTCCGATCCATATTCATCAATGCGGACCTATGTCCGATCCATATTCATCAATGCGGACCTATGTCCGATCAATATTCATCTTGATTCCTTATCTAAAGCCCAGGTGATTGACTGCTGGGCCATATCATTATATCACGCTCGAATACCGAATCGTCTTATCGGGCTCTAAGGCCAAATATTTATTATTCATGGGGCTTCAACCAAACATGGACTCATCGAGGCAAGAATCCAAAGTTTATTTCATTTGGACCTTATCGCATGGTTTCTTCCGAACATTTAATGGGTTCGCATCACAGATTCACAGGTATATTTATTTTCCCCATAAAGACTGATGCCCTCGCTACATAAAATTACCTCCTATATCACTCTTCATGCGTGGGGCTAATGTTACGGGGTCAATTATTATCTCACAATTTATTTAGTCAAATCATAACCGCCCAATAACTTCCCAAAATAACTACCCACAATTAACCGATGATAACCTCCCGTGATCATCGAACATAACTTCCAGAATCTCCCATAAATAACTCCCTCCTAACTGTCCTAAGTATTATTAAAGGGGGTTACATACATCATTTGGAGGGGGGTAAGCCTTGATATTCTCACAATATTCCATAAAAATACTCCGCCCTCCTAACGATCGATATGTAGCCAAATATCCTTTAATTGATCTGAACTCATCCTACAATCCGTTATTCAGTTTTCATTAATTATCATATATTCATTACTTTCGGTTTCCCGATCTGACTTGAGCGTCGGAGGGGTTTTCCGGGAAACCACCCCGGGCAAGGCTAACGTTGTATTGCAGGATTTGAGGTCTCATCATCGGAAGGATCAAGCATATTGACAATCGTCCCCGATTACACCTGTCTCTAGGTATTTTTAAGTGTTTTTTGCACTTCCTCGTTTCATTACCGAAACAGTTTTCAACTCATTTAGCTTTTTTAACTTTCTAATTTTAGGGATGTTGGCACAAGAGAACAGTACTTGTAAAACTTTAATGCGAGAATTTTAAGATAAGATTTAAAAAAAGTCTTATTTCTTATTTGTCATGGTAGATACTTGGAAGAAAGACATAAGAAAGAAAGACTCAACTAAAATAATAGTGACATTTTTTCTTGGAGACTTTTTCATTTTTTAATCTTATCTCTATTCTCATTTTCTTTAAACAAATAAATACCGACTTTTTTAAGGACAAAAATACTTACTTTCTCTTTTTTTTTACTTGCACCCAAACACCTTTGTACGCATTCCAATGCGTTTGTCGGATTGTTTATATCAAGAATTATACTCAACTAAAAATTATAAAATTTTGATATTATGAAAGTATTCGACGAGACGAATAAAATAAGATCCCACATGACCATGTATTTTTCTCGTTTAATAGCCACACTATATAAAATACTATGAAATAATAAATATTGTACAAAATGCAAATGGTGCAACTAAAAAAACGGAGAAAGTATTTGAATTTCCTTCTTAAAATTCCATGTGCCAAACAACCCATTAAGTTATTTTTTGGATGAGGCGGATAGAAGAGAATCAAGTGAAATATTGGTTTAACTTGGGACAAGAATCGATTCCAAAGTCATTTTATTAGTATGATCGGCCTAGAGGAGTCTATTCAGGTCATCGAGCTGATTTTGAGTTTATTGCTTCATGTTAGTTTAAAATTGGGTCTTGCGTTCATATCGATTTTTACATTATTTTAAATTCATTTTGAAATCGAATTAAGTCGGGTGCGCTTTTAAAATCGGGTAAATTATGGTATCACCAAATCTATTTTGAACGCCTGTTGACCGAATCAAGGAATCACACCGTCGACTAAAACAACCGGAAAGTCACCATACTCACAAAGAATACCGTCGACTAAAGCAACCCTACTTCAACTTTCTTCCCAAATCAATACAACAAGCTAACAAGAGGAAGGGCATTAACAAAATTTATCAAATGCCCATAATTTATCTCATTATCCCATCTTTATTGTTGGGTTTTTTCGCTAGATTGTGCTCAAAAGTAATCAATGGAAGGCAAAACTTGAAAAATGCAATTGGGTTTTTTCATCCATACACAAACGATGGAGGTGGAGGAGAAAGAGTGTTGTGGTGTGCAGTCAAAGCTATTCAAGATGAAAAACCTCAACTCGATTGTTATATTTACACTGGAGATCATGATGCTTCTCCTCAAAGTTTAATGTCTCGAGCTACTGATCGTTTTGGGATCCATTTAGCTTTCCCACCTAAGGTTTGCTAAAAATTTTAATCTAATTTTTTTGAGGGTTTGGATTGCTTAATTTTGGTAATATTTGATTTTCTTTTGTTGATTGCTTTTGTATTGATGTGGGTGTGGTTTTTTTTGGTTGATTATAGGTGATGATTTAAGGGTTTTTTATAAGATGTTTTTTGGGATTTGAGATTGGTTGTTAGGCATATAAGCCCCCTTTTTATCTTCTGAGAATGTTTGTATTTCTTAAATTTGCTTATCTTTGGTCTTTTGTGTCCCCTTAATGTAAGAGGTAATTTTGAGCTAGTTTTAGGAGATGATTTTTGTTATTCAATGGAAATTGAAAAATCATTTGAAGCACATTTTCATGTTTTAGGATTAGGATTTATCATTGCCTTATAGTTGATTTGCTCCTACAATGGGATGTGATGATGCTATGAAATTTGTGAAATTGGGTTGGTTTGTTAAGATTTAATGCACTTCATTGTGGGACCATATATCAATAGCTACGCCACCGATGCAATGGCAATGTCAATGTCATATTGGTTCTTAGTCCAGTATAATTGAGAACATGAAGCCAAGCTGCACAGCTCAACAATTGTTATCGCTATTCCGCTTGGATATGCATTCATAACTTAGTTCCCGGTATTCATTCCATTGTGTTGTTTAATGGTGTATTGAAATAACTGAACTGCAGGGCTAAACTCATAAAGACCCGAGTTGGAAAAGCGAACTTAGAAGTTTTGGCAATGTATTAGTTACCGTATCATGCTTTCTATGTTGCCTTGTAATCAAATGTTGATCACTGAGCTAAATCTGGTTCTGTGTGTTAGGTGGTTCATCTAAATAGAAGAAAATGGATTGAGGACACAACATATCCTCGCTTCACTATGATCGGTCAGAGCCTTGGTTCAGTCTTTCTCTCTTGGGAAGCTCTGTGCAAGCTTACACCTTTGTATTATTTCGATACAAGTGGTTATGCTTTTACTTACCCACTAGCCAGGCTTTTTGGCTGCTATGTTATAAGCTATACTCATTATCCTACCATCAGTTCGGATATGGTGTCTCGTGTTCGTGATAGGAGTGCATTGTATAACAACGATGACTTGATTGCCCGTAGGTTTGTTTTCTATTTTCGCACTGTTAGCTGTGTATTTTCAATCTAGATAAACACTTACGCCTTGTTTGGCAATTGGTATCAAATCGTGGGAACGAGAATAATTTGTAGTGTAAATTTTCATGGTATGTATTATGTCATTCCCATGGTAATGAAAGTTTGATCATAAAAAAGCTTTTTTGCTCACAACTTTCCATTACTACCGAATACCAACATTCAAATGTAGTGCATTGGAATGAATTTTAAGAAGAAAATGAGATTGTTGAAGGAGAATAGGCATGGCCATTAAACTTGTCAATAAATATTCATACCAAAATTGCATTAAATGTCCATTACCGTTCCCACCATTTAGTACCGATTAACAAACGGGCCATTAGTGCCAAAGGGAAAATTTGTGCTAGGAAATGTTTTGTAGACCCTTCCTTTTGTAAACCTTCAATGCAGGATGCATGTCGGTATCACTAAATGATGTATATGTTGAATTTAATTGGCTGCTATAGCTGATACACAGTTTGTTCTTTGGTTCATATGGTTTCTTTCATAATGGGGAATTTAATTGGCTTCGAAGGAGAAACTTTGGGTGCTCTAATGCAAGATGCTGCGACTCCAAATCTTTCTGATTCCCGTTCCCTAATGTGTGATCTAGGAGTTAGATGACTTCCATCTTCTTTAATCATTCCCCTTCCCCTTCTCTTTTTCTCTCTTTTAAACAAGAAAAAAGAAGAGATTAAATAAAGGAATAGCATCTAAAGATAATTAAAGCTCCTTCAGATTGATCCAATGTTAAAACTCTCAAACGTTTGTCTATTGCAGTGTTTGGCTATCAAGGTGCAAAATAATCTACTATTCAATCTTTAGTTGGTTGTACGGATTTGTTGGCTCTTTTGCCCACATAGTCATGGTAAATTCTTCATGGACCCGGTCTCATATTGTGAACCTTTGGAGAATTCCCGATCGAACAAAAAGAGTTTATCCCCCTTGTGATACTTCAAGCCTGCAGGTTAGTCATCCAAGATTCTTCTATTAGCTGTAATTGAATGTTTGTATGCTTGCTTCTGCTCTCTGACATTAAGCGGCATGAATTGTAAATGACTTGTGATTCTTGAAATTTCTGATTTGACTATTTAGCTCATGTACTTATAAAGTTAAGCTTCCTGGTTTTCATATTATTCTTACCTCTGCCAGGCTCTCCCATTGGAAAGACCCACAAGCGTGCCAACTATTATATCGGTGGCTCAGTTTCGTCCTGAGAAGGTGGGCATTAGTATGTAACATTGACTTAAGTTATTACTGTAATTATCATCCATGTGCCATTGTGACTCTGGTTATGCTTATTCTCTGCTTGTTCCAGGCACATCCTCTTCAATTACAGGCTTTCGCAAAAGCTATTAGTAAGATTGATCCTGGACTTCGTAGACCTAAGCTTCAGCTCGTGGGTAGTTGTCGCAACAAGGCAGACGAAAATAGACTACAGAAGCTGAAAGAACTGGCAATTGAGCTGAAGGTGGAAAAGGATGTGGAGTTCCATAAAAATATCATGTACAGGTATGCAGTTTATGCAAACATAATTCAAGTTCCACAACTCTTATATTTGTTTGGGATCTTCATATATTATGCCAGGTATACATGTAGTAGATTACATTCTTAACCCACTATATGTTTCTTGGAATCTTCATTTCACCGATGTACTCGTGTTGTATACTAACGTTTTACGGTGGGTATAAAGATTTTGACCTTCAAGTTAGGCCCAAAATTTGATTTCGTTCTCACTATTCTTTGTCAAATTTAAGCCTGGGTGGGAGTCAGTTGATGACATTGGGTATTGAGATGTTGTATTCATGTATTAATGTTTACGTAGGTCTATAAAAGTATGTTTCCTAAACTAGCTATGGTTTTGGAGTTATACCTTTAGACTGATGAGGAGAATATGGGAATGGGTCAACTCTTATGAAGATTCTTGATTTCATTTGTATCATACTCGCTCTGTCTTGTTTGGTTTAAATCAAAAATAAGATTTGTGTTTTTTTAAGAAAAGGGTGGATAGTAGTAGAAGAGAGAGAATGAATTGTGTGGATGAAATTAAAAGAGAATTAAAATGTATGGATGAGTTTTAAAAAGAAGTGATGCACCATTGTCCAAAAATAAAAATAATGCAAATTAAGTGGGGCGGACCTAAATGACAAATGATGCAAATTGAATAGGACAGGGGAGTATGCTTTAATATGAGGTGGGGGAGTTGGCACAATGTCCCTTATTCCGATGGAGCCAAAAATTTATAGTTCGTTGGTTTCGGATTATAATGGATTACATTAAAGTGGTTCGTTAAATCATGTGCACTTTTTAATTTATATAAATTTGCAGATGGTATTTACTAGCAAGAGACAAGAGTCAATGGAAACAACCTCTTTGTTATCACTAACAAGGGTAAGGTTGCATACGTCCAACCCCCAAAACCCACTTACATTGCATGGTAATGGAATGTTTTGAATCCGCACTAGCTTATTTAACGCATGAAGGCCGAACATCATAAATGTGCGCAAGCGAGGAATATTTATTACATCCGGCTGAATGTGCAGGGACTTGGTTAAACTTTTGGGAGCTGCAGTTGCAGGGATTCATACAATGACAGATGAGCATTTTGGCATAAGTGTTGTGGAATTCATGGCTGCTGGTGCTATTCCAATCGGTAAGCATTCGGTTGAAACAATTGTTTATTCTCGACATAATTTTGTGCGAGGAAACATCTTCTGTGTATACACCGTCAAATAATCTCTATTTTCTCTTCTCAGCCCACAACTCAGCTGGTCCGAAGATGGACATTGTGTTGGAGGAAGATGGACAAAGAACGGGATTTCTTGCACAAACAGAGGAAGAGTATTCGAAAGCTATAATCGAAGTTTTGACAATGCCAGAGACTAAAAGACTTGAGATGGCAGCTGCTGCAAGGAAGCGGGCGGGCAGATTTTCCGAGCAGCAGTTTTACGACGATTTTAAAGCTGCTGTTCGACCAATTTTACATCAATCTTAGTTTAAACGAAGATGTTTTTTCTTCTTGTACTTGTCAATTAGTCAAATAGATTTGAGGTAGATGAGAAAAAACTACATGATACAGTTGAGGTTTTACACACTTGTAGATGAAAGTAAACAATGAGTTTTGTAGCTGCACATTTAACATAAATTGTCAAGTGATTGGTACAAAAGTCTATATGGGGTAGGTTAGTGAAACCTTACAGACAAAAATAGGTTATTAATCTTTTTTGTATGTGGTGATAAACAAACTTTCCTTAGAAAGGTGAAACTAAAAGCGCTTGTAATTCAATGCATAGAGCATTTGCATGTGGAGCAAAAAGTTTGGGGTTCGACCCTTACTGGGCGCAAGTATCAATTGGGGGTCGTTTGACAGTGTTGCATCTTTCTTTACTCCCTTTTTGAGGGAATGTATATAATTTGTCCGCATCTTTCATGATAACCCCCACCCAATCCTGTTTTGTGCGGGATACTGAGAGTAACCTTTACCGTTAATTCTTTATGGCAATAGAAAGCACTAACCGTTGGTTATTTAATGGCAATATGGCAATGAGTTAATGTTGTAATATAAAACTCCGACTTTGAGGAGTTAAAGTAAATAATTTTTTTGTCGATTTAAGGCTATTTCACTATAAGACGGTCCAAGCTATTAAAAAAATTATGTAGTTAACATCTATTTGTTTTTTCTTTTTGTTAATAGAGTCAAGGTAAACAAATTTCTCTATTGCTGATTCTTTTTTTTTTTTTTTTTTGAAGTTTCTTTATTGCTGATTCTTTTGCGAATAGAGTTAGGTTTGCAAATAGAGTTGGGATTTGACCAACAATCTGATATTTATCTGATTTTATAATAACCAAATCCAACTTTAACCTGATTTTAAATTAATCCAAAATCAACTCAAGACGTCTAGTGTAAACTAAATCCATATACAAGACTTTCAACGATGGATAATACACTTGATGACTGTAAATAAAGATGTGCCAGATATCCAAATCAATTTTAAGCAAAAAAATAAAAATAAAAATGCCACAATAAGAATGTGAATAAAAAAATGATCACAAATTAACTCACACTCTGGGTATACACAAAATGAAATATTGACAACAGGCTAAATGGTGATACCCATAGATCAGAAAAAGCCAACTTTTTTGGGGCAAAGAATGCAAAAGCCAAAAGGAAAATAAACAATAACCTCTTCGACATGATATACAAACGAAAAAAACTCGATATGCACAACTACCAGGGCAGCGTTCCAAGCGTAACTGTGGAAAGAGTACGATTCAGCAACTATCCAAAATGTTTGAAATCCTTGGCGTATAAGAGCCTCCTTGATGCAGGGGCTGGAGGTGCCAATCCAGGAATGTCCCGGATATCTTTGTTGTTTGGATGAATAATCTGCGGGCAAAACAAGATTTCAGATTCTTCACTAAAGAACAACACAAAAAGTATTTCGGGTACGATATCAATGAACTACAAAGTGTTTCCTAGATAAGTATGCATTTATCCTTCTTTTCAACCTGATTTAAGCCGAAAAAAACACTGCCAAATGCCAAATGCCAAATGATTGGTGTCGACTACATGATTTCAGCCAACATAACGACAAACATAAAGATGAGAATATGACATATAACGCCTGTCAGCATGTCTACACATGTTTTCTTGTTTATAAGAAAAATAAAAGTATTGTTCAATGCTTTCGTCTATTTCATGAAAAGGAGGGCCAATGAAAATCACAATGAAAGCAGTAAAAGGTATACCTTCACAACAATAATGGCTATGACACCTGCAACGATAAGAAAGAGAAAAAGCATGATACACTTGTCTGTGGCGACCTGCAATATGGAAAGAATATATTTGTCATGATAACGAATGATAATATTCATAAGAACACCAGCAGCACATAATATAAAGTCCAATTATGTTAGACCTGTCGTCCAATCTCCTTGACCAGTTGAGACGCCTTCTTGAGTGAAAATTGAATTGTGTCCAGCTCATTACCGATACGAGCCATTTGATCAGTCTGAACAAATACAATGGATTATTCTCTGCACAAAGTATGAAAAGGAACAGCTCAAAGCTCAATGAAAAAACTTACTTGGCCCTTTAATTTAGTTGCAGTTTCAGTTGCAATCTCGGTCGTTTGTACAACTACCTAAGCAATGATATCAAGTAAGCTATATAGTTAAGGAGAAAATTTCATGAAACAAGCCAAGAGCTGCTTAGTAAAAACTTCTCACCTGTTTAGAACGTTCGATGGCCTGATCCGTCTCATCCATGGTTTTATTTCCGGCATTAATAAGCTCTTGATTCGTCATTGCTGCATAGAAAAGGTAAATGCAACATCAAAGAGATGGCAATTTACAGTATACATGTCCTTAATTTGGCCTCATTTTCAGCAATGGGGTGTCAGGAAGGGGAAGCTTAATATTCAGGTAAATATAGATGTTGGTATAATATAAAACTCCTTGCTATAATGACAAATTAATCGGTCTCATTAGAAGAATAAATGAGAAGGGTTCAAAAAAACAGAGCACTAAGCCGCAAACTAAAAAATAAAGTCTGTCGAAACAAGCCACTGCAGAACCCCAGAGTTTCTAATGAATACAATGATAACAAAACACTTTAATCCCATACAGCAAAAGACTGCCTGTGTTCGTCCAAAAAGGAATGTGGTGCTATTAATTTTATCAAAAACTATGTTTTTTAACCCCCGCCATCCACAAGACAGCTTTGAAATCCCTCAAACTCTTTCTAAATCCCACGCTCCCAACTGTCCACCTTCCTTGACACAGAGATCTTGTGTTTAATATGAAAAATATAGTGAGACTGTGAAATACACTATTTTTAGTACTAGAAAACCTCATCTAAAGGCATGTAAAGCAAAAAAGGGGATTCATTAGCACACATCCACTACCTTTAAATGGAGACCAGGCGCTAGTGAACAATGTAAATTCTGCTACCTCTAGTTATATAAGCGACTCTATTTTAGCACAAAAGAAAATCCAAAAAATTTTCAAGAGGATAAACAATAATAATATCTTTGTGGACGTCGGTAACACAAAGGAAATCAAGAAACAATAAACTACAAAAGATTCTTACCTAAACTGGACACGTCACACATGGAAGCCTAATAGATAAGGAACGGTTAAGCACATCTAAATTTCCAAGAACTGACCTAGTTCCTTATCCCCCCCCCTCCTCTTAATTCTTTAACAATTCACTTATTTTACAGATATTCAAAACACAGATCATGACAATCCACTTATTTACTTGTGAAGCATAAAAAATGATCAAGTATTAGATGCCAACCCGGCAACCACATTCAAATGCTATTTTGCTCTGTAAAGTACAAACGAATAGCTATATCATTAAACATGTATCTCACATGAAGCCATCTGAATATTTTCTGCAGCTGTTGGTTCACTGGATCCAGCTCCCATGTCAAATAATTCAAGCTTCTTATTACCAAGGGTACTCATATACCTGCAAAATAAGTGGCAACAGAGTATGAAGAATTAAACGGATGAAATAGAGCATTAGATTATCAAGAAATTGACATCAATGGGTTCTTCACTGTGACCAAAATTTTATAGGGTCATAATATTTTGGTCAGTTTTTCAGAGTGTAAACAGGCTCTGGTCCAATAAATTTGGCCAGTTCAGATACAAAAAATTGTGTCTCCTCTTTCATCTTTTTGAATTCAGGAAAAATATCAGAAATTTGTTTCAACTTTCAAATAAGCATTCGAGGATACAATATTTCCAGTATTAAAAGCTGTAAATCAAGTCTAAATCTCATAAACACAGTGGAATTTATTACTTATCAAATCACCAACCACAAAAACAGCAAATTTGACAAAATTTGGTTGAGGTGAGAAGGTCAACTTACGTCTTTCTTAAGCCCACATATGAATTAAGCTCTTTAATCTGCAAACATTAAGAAAGCAAAAGATAAACAACAGTTACAAGAAAGAAACAAATGGTAATCATATAGTCTAGCTTTATATACACTTAAATGGTGAGTAAATGTACAAGAAAACAACTACTTAATACATCTCCCATATAGAATGCAGTGAAACTTGATAATCAGAAAAAGGTTTTGACATAACTCTCACCACAACATTTGGACTGTTACAACAATCAGCCAAAAGATAAAGTAGGCACATGAGCAATGAGTTTATCTCCTCAATCATGCAAAAAAATCATTTTCCCCCTTCCATTTTGGTATTCAGCTATTTGCTACCAATTTAATCATGTCATTTTTTTTCCACTCCTGCTAGCCAAGTTCATAGCCTCTTTTGACTTTTCAAAAGACCCTCTCAATTTAACTTTAACTTTCTACTTTTCTTAAATTCCTCTTCTATTCTTACAATGACAGCAATACACCACACCAGATAACCGAACCAAAAAAGAAAGGTCTCCTTATGCCCAATATTTTCCACCCCAAGCTTTTGTTGTACATCTTCCTTCTAATTCTATACATCATTGTATTACTACAAATCTTTTTGATCTAACAATATTTTAGAAGTCCTATGGAACTTTCCCTTTGGTATCAGAGTTATTCTTATTTCTTATGCTACATTTTAAAAACACTATCTAGTTTAGTCCATAAGAGAGGTCTGGGTTGATGTCTCCATTATCTTCATTCTTCATATTCTATACACTAAACTAACTTCTAAAATACTTCCTCCGGTTCCAAATACTTGCTACATTTATAGTAGCAACGCTTCTAAAACAATTTTTTGACCTATACACCCCCAAACTTATTAGCAGGGTCTACAATCATTCATCAAAAAAGCTCATCTAAACTACCACCTACACCGGACCACCCATAACAACCACCGTCACCACATCACCCATAACCACCAAACAAATTGTACCAACACAAAACCACCAAAACTGCACTATCTAGAACCACGAGCCCCACCATACCAACCCATTATCACCATACGCATTACGCAACCCACAACCACAATCGAACCTATGAACTTAATCTCAATCTTCCCTACAACTAAAAACCTAAATTTCTCGTTAAATTTTGGGGGGAAAAAAGGTAATTGAAAGACTAAATCTAAAAACAAATTTTAAATAAAACCCTAATATCCACCTACTGCACCCAATACCCACTCGCCCCGCCTCATACCCGTCCACCTCAGATTTACGTTGTACCACTTTATATCAACTTTTTATAATTTTATTAAAAACTATTAACAAAAAAATAAATACTATTAATTTTATTTTATCACATTATATGTAAAATAAAATTAGATGTACTATTAAATTTGTAAAGGATTTAGATTTTATAAAGGGTGGGTATACTAATGACGGGGTTTAAATGCATACGGCATACCCAAGTAGGCAGGCGTGGTATGAAAATTTTAAAGCAATTTTGGTAGAGTTAATAACTTAAATGTGTAGTTTAGAGTAAGGGTAAAATGGTAAATAGAAAGCATAGCATCTAAAACTATAATGTCGTTCGAGGAAAGTATAACTGTTAAAAATAGAGGAAGTACTAAATTAATACAATATCACGCCTAATGTACGTCATCGAAAATACTTCCAACAACTCCCCTCAACAGATCAAATTCAAATATTGGTAACAAATGAAAAATCGTTGTTTTCATGTTTGTGCCCAGAGTTTGGTGCCTTTTGGTTTCACTAAATTTATTTTGGTGACCTACGATTTCATTGATTTTATTCTTGTGCGTTTATATTTGAACTTGTTTCACATTGGTTCCCTATGGTTACCATTAGATATAGATCAATAATGTTTAAAACATTAACATTAGTGAGCCTTAGGGCACCAAAGTGGACTTGTATTCCAACTCAAGGTCCAAAACAAGGAAAAATCTAAAGAACAATAAATATACAGCATTATTAAGTAAAAGAATGTCATTCCGTCTTTCAAGTGATCTAAGTCTCCCCTAACCTCATCACAAGATACATACATTGAAGCTTCATATAAAATGTCATGCGCATTTACACTTGAATATGCATAATTACAAACAATTAGAAATCTTCCTCAATATTGAAATCCTTGGACTAGATAAGAGGACAAAACTAACTTCAAAAATAGAAAATAAAAACCAGGAGGCCCCCCACCCTTAAGAAAACCAAAAGTGACAAATAAACAAACTAACTAACAAGAACTCACCATCACATACAAAACATCATGTATCATTGACACTGGCACAAACTCTTTTACCCTTATTCTTCATTTTGAAAACCCAATTGGCAATAGCTCCCTCGTTCATAATAGAATCATTTTGCACAACCCATAAGCTACAAACATTTAATACAACTGATACATATCTAGGTCAAAAAGTAAATTTCGCCAACACCTGATCTCCATTTGATGTACCTATGAAATATACTGTATTTATCATACATACATACATATATATATATATATATATATATATATATATATATATATATATATATATATATATATATATATATATATATATATATATATATATATATATATATATATATATATATATATATATATATATATATATATATATATACACACACACAAAGTTATCCTATGTCCATTTCACAAGTTTTCCACTATCCATTTCCAACGATGCGATAAACTCTTTGTTCTTTGATTTCATATTATACAAACTACATTAGCAAAACTCTAAATGATAAGGGCTTCTTATTTATGTTGAGCTATAAATAAAATTCAATACCAAGGGTTAAACAAACCACCTCTTTTTTATTGTAAGAGCAAGGGAATGAGGGTGCATGGAGCACAAATCCTACATATGAGATCCCCTAACATTGCCTATGTAAGAACCTCTTTCAAGGTATTGAAACATTGTCGGCTTTTTGTTATTGCATATATAAATTTCCAAATTTATTCAGTTACAACAATCATAGTGTTTATGAAGCTCAGTGAATCTAAAAAACACTTCTACCGCAAGTAAAAACTATATTTTAAAGGCATACAAGTTCAAAACTAAATGTTTATTAAGTTACTGGATTGGATCAAGATCCTCTGAGAGTAAAGGAAGGTCACTAACCATGGATTGCTTCTCATCATTGAGTTGCTTATCGACTTCTGGTGGAATTTTCCCCTCCTCATCTTTAATCTCCCGATCAAACTCCTTGATCAATCTAAGTAGCAAGAGAAAGGAAGGAGTTTACAAAAAACCAACATTCCAATGTACACAAATCAAACAACTTTATAGTTTTCCCATATTTGTTAGAGAGAAAGAGAGAACATTGGGGAGTAGGGAAGTGCAAAGGAAGAAATGGGAAAAGGAAAGATATATGAAACCCTACGTACAAAAAAAAAAGTAGATATTTTTCAAATCAAGCAAAGATAGAACCATAAAACAAAGTGACAGGGAGAATAAAAGGTTTTCTCACAACACTAAGAACCCTAGCTCAAGATCATAATTCATTAAAGGAACAAATATCTTTCTTATTTAATGAAAAAACTTCATGTTTGAAGTACATAAGATACGCAACTGAGCTATTCTACATTCTTTAGCACCACAACAGCCCCAACTTCTCAAATTGCACGTTGGATATTAAATAAGTGGCATATCAACATTTGGGGTACCTTTTACATTCCCTCATCTTGCCTGTGAGTTCCTCCAGTTGCTTGCTCTGTCTATTAGGGTCTTTGATCTTGTCCAGCTTCTGGAAACCATTCCTACAAGATAAAACATGGACACATGAAAAGATAAGCACACAAAATTGAACATGTAACAATTCCATCCAATCCTCAACCAAGCCCCCCTACCCCTTTCCTCTACCTTTCCTCTCAAACAGATTCCAAAAAATAATCCTATGTTTATATAAAAGGGTACTAAAGATGTACAACTCATTAGCAAACCAATTGTGTGATGCAAATATGCCAAATTAAGTTGAAAATTATTACAACACAAAGTAGAACAAGCACACATCATGATATTGTGTAAGTAGAAGTGTAGAACCAAGTGCTATTCGTGCTAATGATAAATTAAGGGTGATAAAATGAATTTTTAGCCTATCGAACTGTTACATAACAAAATCGTGCTGGTGTTTTTTTGACATATTAGAAATTATTTACATTATTTTAAGGTATATTAGATTCTAAAAGGTTTACTATAAATTAACTTAAATATATGTCCTGAAAACTTGAATTAAATGGATTTTCTTTCATATGTAAGAATTCACATTGTAATGTCCGCAAATAAGTCATAACACAAATTGGTGCAAGCATCCGAGAATTCACGACTATTACCGTATTCGTGATCTGCTACTTTTTCCTGTGGGGGTAAGTCAGTTACAACCTTAGACCATTGTTCATCGTTAAGAAACTCATGAACCAATTTATGGAAAGTTTTTCGGGTCATTTTGGTATGGAGCACGATAAGAATATGGAATTGAAATGATTAAGAAAGGAAAAGGGTAATGAAAAATGTTAAAGTTTTGACTTTTCTGGCATAAACACAATTAGGGTTTGGTACAAGAAAAAAAACACCAATAATAATTTTTAACCTTTTATATATAATTGCTGACACTTCAATATCTTGGTCATCTACCAACAATAGTTTGCAATATTCATTGAAGTATCACATACTTCAAAAGAAGATACTGATTAGCCCTTCTCTCTCCAGCATTGAGATACATTAAAACATGCACCAATTTCATCCTAAAACATAAGGAATGTTTACAATTTGATACTCCTAAAAATCAATTTTCTGCATCTCTAAAATACACTATTTTTGACAATTTTAATGCTCTCTCCATTTCATGTACAAAATTTAAAGACTAGGTTATGATAATTCAAAAAGATCCAAAGCAAACTCTATAAATTGATGTCAAATTTAGCTCCCTTTGTTTTCAAATTTTATGGTCATTTTCTCTCATTCTCACTCTTGTAGAATGACACCACAAAGTCTCTATACCAAGCATGCACTCAGTGTGTTCACCACAGCAGTGCATAACAGCTTAATACAGAATAGCATTGAGAAAAATAGTAACTCTCCAAAAGATTTCACAGGAAATGATGATATTTGAGGATAACAACACAAAGGTTGCTACGGACGACAAAGCCAAAGGAAATCACACCAACCTTTGGAATTAAAAACCAAATATAGATACAAAAAAAAAAAAAAAGAATTAGTTTTCAACTGAAAAAGTGAACTAAGTAGGAACAAATGATTCCTCCTTAATAGAATTCCACTTCTTAGAGTGTGCTTGTTCTAGGAGGAACCGTAGTCAATGTTTTAACCATTTTCCACGGATTTGTTGGGAGTAAACTTTAGAATATGAAGTTTATTATCATCACCTCAGAGCTTTCTTTCAAATCAAACTTTCTTAAAACCAAATAAACAGGATAACTACTCTTCAATTCTATTTTCAAGTGGAAAGAGCCTAAGTGAGTTTAAACCAGAAAAGCTACCATAATTTTCTCTACAATGGCAGTAATCTACATTAACAAATAAATTCCCTTCACAAGAACAAAAGCAACGACTAGCATACACTACTGTTAACGTTAAATATTCGTTATCAAAAAATAAATCTCGCACAACAAATTTAGGCACTTAAACATAATCCCAGGACAGCATTTCCCATCAAATACGAAACCAATCTAAATAGAATCAGTAAATCAATATTATAGTGGTATAAATCAATAGCCAAGTGAGACAAACAACTCAGTTACAAAAGACAGGAACTTACGCAAGAGCTCGAAAATTGTCTCGGAGTTCCCCATGGATCTGCTCCATTTGAGGATTCATGGGTATATCAGTCGCCATTATCGCCGGATTAAACACAACCCGGCAAAATAAACTCCTCCACTAAAAACAAATCGAAATCCCTAATCGGAGTACATAATTTCTCCAAAATCACAAATGCAAACGGAAAAATTAGAGTTTGAAGACGAAATTGGATCGAGTGAAGAACTAGTCGATCTAATGAAATTGCAAAAACAAGGAACCCTAATCGTGAGTTGTCAGGGTATAGAAAGAAACAAAAGTAGAAAAGATTAGAAATTGATGATTGGGAGAGAATAATTGAGAGAGAAATTAGGGTTCTTGAGGAGACAAAAACTGGAGTAGTGGGAGGAAGGAATGATTGAATGTTGGGAGCAAATAGAGGAAAGTTTAAGACGGAGAAAATAAAATAAAAATAGAAAAGGAAAAGAGAGTGAATAGTCGGAGTGAATAGGTTATGAATGTTTACAGGCTGCCAGATTACGTTTTGTTTTACAAACAGTTTTAAATAGAGATGTTCATTCGGGTTATCGGGTTGATTTCGGATCAGATGTTTTGGGTCGGTTTAAAATCGGGTTTTGGGTTCACATTGGTTTTTACATTATTGTAGATCCATTTTTAAGTCGGGTCAAATCGGGTTCGGCTATAAAGTCGGTTGTCTATCGGGTCATCGGGTCTGTTTTGAACACCTCTAGACTTCTAACGTTGGTTAAGGTGGGGTCATCTTAGCTTTTGAATATCTATGTTTTTTAGGTAAAAATTATCCAATAGATTTTGGGTAAGACTGTCTTAAAATAAGATGCGGCTCAATATGAAGCTCATTAGCTTTTTTTCATTTTTTTGGACATTTTTCAATTTTATTCTTAAAGTTATCAATTTTAACCTTAAAGATATCAATTTCAACGTAGGGTGGTACTTAAATATATTAATTGAAGTAAAAATTTCAATTTGAACCTATAAATGGTCAATTTTAACTTGAAAGTGATCAATTTCTACCTAATATGATTGACAGTGATAAGTATTGAATTGTATGTTGTTATATAGTAGTTTATTTATTTTGTTTATAATTGATATAGTTAACATCATTATGAAAACAAGATAAGGTCACCATCGATGCGTGTTTGGTGATGATTGACAGTGATAAGTAATGAACGAACTGCATGTTGTTACGTAGTTCATTTATTTTGTTTATAATTGATATAGTTAACATCATAATAGAAACAAAGATAAGGTCATAATTTATGTATGTTTGATAATAATTGATATTGTTAAGTTTAACACTTGCAGTTACATTGTGTTTTTTGTATTGAATTTTTTTACTATATAATAATAATAATAATAATAATAATAATAATAATAATAATAATAATAATAATAATAAGGAAAATTTGATTTTAAAGGTTCGAACTTTGCCTCATTTGCTTCTAAAGGTTTGAACTTTCGTTTATCCTAGAAAGGTTCGAACTTTGGGGTCATCTTCATTTAAAGGTTTTTATGGGTTTTTTTGGGTTGATTTTGGGTTGATTATGGGTTTTTATGGGTTGATTCTTGGTTGATTATGGGTTTTTTACCCATAAAAACCCATAATCAATCCAAAATCAACCCAAAAAAACTCATAAAAACCTTTAAATGAAGATGACCCCTAAAGTTCGAACCTTTCTAAGATAAACGAAAGTTCGAACTTTTAGAAGCAAATGAGGAAAGTTCGAACCTTTAAAATCAAATTTTCATAATAATAATATATGAAAAAAATATAATGTTTAAACATTATCCAATAACCTTCATATATAAAAAATAAATAATTTTACAAATTTTTTATACAAGTATGTAATTAAATCAAGAATATTTGTTCAATCTCCGTGCAAATTACGGATATCTATCTAGTTTTATCCAGTTGCTGATGAATGATGATATATCTACATCATAGGTCACCATAACCAAATATTACAATGGATGATCCGGTTAATTTGGCTAATCCATAGTTTTTGCGACTATCTTTCGCCATATGTCATAAATTTGGACGTGAGTCTTCACTCAGGAGTTCGTCGACATACATGAGCCACATTAACTCAACTAGGCATAACCCCAACATGTTTGAGTCCAACTTTAGAAGGGAGCCAGGATGTCAGTCAAAAGTTAAGTATATATAACATATTCTTGGACTTAACCATTAGCGTAGGTGGAGTTAATTCCTTGACATAGTATCAGAAATCAACAGGCCAAAAAAAAAATCATGTGTTCGAATATCAATCACTCCTTATTTAAGATGCAAAATCAGCGCCAAATATAAAAAGAGTCACCCAAAAAGCTCTCAAATGAAAGGGAATATTAGAATATGTAACATTTAACGGATCGTGAAAATCTCTACGTCCACCAAGACGGGTTATTGATGTTGCCCACTAGAATTTTTTAGGATTAAAGCTTTAGTATTATAAAAATAAAATATCAATATCATAGTTCATTCATTATGTTTAATTATTGTTTATTACTTGTTTAAATTCAAAATTTAAAATAAAGTTAATGACAAAACTAGAAAGATGTGACCCATAAGAAGTGGATAGGGGATACAAAACTCTCTTTTATAGGCAAAGTTCATTGTTTTCAAAATGCATCCTCTTCCTCTTAAGTCATTCCATTTCTTTTCAGTTCTCATCACATTCAATTGAGCTTTTATACCAACAATTTTCTCACAAGAATAAGAAATGCTGACTGCCGTGTTGATAGCAAATGTAGCAAATTTAAGAAGACAAAGGGAGTAAACAGGTGGCTTGATTGCGGCAAATAAGTGTATAAACCTAAAAGAGTCATAATAATACATTCTTCTTTTTTCATAATCACTATCTTGATGAATAATTAGAAGTTTAAATACATTTAAATAAACAGGTAATCTGCAATGCTATTACGGCAGTGGTTCTTGCGAGCCACCCAGTCGAGACAAATGCAGATAGGCATCCGTACCTGCAACCACGCAGATTAGAACTTTCAGAATCACACACAAGATTATCTAATCTCAGCTATACGAAATGCAAGTGTTAGACACGGATACAATCAGAATGTTTCCTGATCATTTCATACGTATGTTCTGAATGCAGTACAAACGACAGGGAGTATACACTAACAGTTTGGCTTATAGCACATTGATACAACATTACACTAAGAAAAAGCTGCAAGGACAGCACCAAGGAAGATCTTAACTGTGTTTCGAAGGTTCAAGCTCATACAGAGATGTAAACTGTAGCTAGCTAGTGTGAGTGAATGCTAATGAAGTATAGATAAACGAAAGTAAGGACAGCACCATTACACTAAGGAATGGGATCAATGAGTTAGGGAGGAAAATCAACAGTAATAGTCATGGTGTAAAAATGTGGTAATGGGATTGTGGTAATAGTGATGCGGTAACAGAAGTGATGTAGTTATCATGACGCCTAAATACAGTAAATGGAAACATAGATTTGCTTCTTTGATTCCTATCCAACCCTTGAAAATAGCTATATGATATAGAACTAATTGTTCTCTTTGTCTTACTTCTTTCTTTAAAGGGGTGTGGCCGTTCGGATGGGATGGGGTTGAACATAATAAACAGGTGAGACTTGGTTGTACTTTTTATTGTTAAATTTCCTCCCAAACAAAGGATGTAACTCGTATCGACAAATAGCTTACTGAGTCATCCTAGCCCTTGTGGGTCTTGTTCTTTCCCTGTTTCAACCAACAATCTATTACCTCAACACCCCTAAGTGACTCCGGCCTAGGTGGGTATTGGAGCGGTCAATTGTACACAATCATACCATGGCAATAAAAAAGAGCCTGTTCTGTGTTTCTATTGCCAAAATAAACATGTAAATGTACATTTTAAACAAAACTGCCGTCTGTCCAGTTCATAAACTTCCAATTCTCTGATGAAGCAATTCCAGAGCATACACTACGCTTCCTCTCAGAGCATAATAAAACAAACTCCAAGGCTTCCTATACTTCCATTCTCATTTCAAACGACCGTGCTTGTACTATCAACTCAAAATTAGTTACTTTTGAGACATAACAGAAAAAACATAAAACTTAGTCCATGTATTTGTCTCAGAGTTTATAGATCAAGATAAACCCAAAAGCATGAAAGTCCAAATGAGAGCGATAAATCTACGTAGTTCAATAGTCTAGAGGTACTAGTTAAGGCAAACTAATGGAAGAATAGAGCAAAGCTAGAAATTGTCAGATGATCCAATATTAGAGCAAAATGAGAGGCAGGGATGGGATTGAACTCTAAGAAAAGAGGACTTACCATATCCTTCCATAGAAATGATTTGAAGATCACCTCCAAAATAACGAGCATATAAACGACAAATGGGAAGTCCATAACCATATCCAGCCATAGTTACATTTTCACAAGTGCCAAGATCACTGTGTTCGTCCAACGGATTTTCAGCAGTACTGTAAAGGTAAGTGAAAATCCTAGGGAGACCACTTCGTGGAATTCCACCCCCTTCATCTGAAACCTGTACAGGCGCATGAAAGTCAAGAAATTGCAACTAATAAAATAAATTCTGTCGTATCATCAACATGCCTTAATTGTGACATCCTCAATTCCCTCAGCTACTATGATTCGAATTGGTGGTGCTACTTTGTCAGAGTCCATAAATCGCTCTTGAACAGCACGCAAGGAATTTTTCACCAACTCAAAAACCATAAGCTGTAAATGTGAAGGTACATACCTGAAAGGACAATAAAATTAGAACTATTATACACTTCCATTTGCAGGACCGCACGGTCAAAGTCAAAAGAGAGAACAAAATTTGCTCAGATTGCATGTTTGGATTACTCGTACAGCACATTGTACTACAAAGATGAGATATTAAAAAATAAAATACTAATTTCTGCTTAATCTGCATTACTAGTGCGGCTTGACAAAGCATTCAAGTAATAGAAATAAAAGAGAAAGTTGCTAGATTTTGCCGAACCACATAACTATTCATGCATTTATACTCCCAAACTGCAAGTGATTCATTAGAAGGATGTTCAAAGAATAACTAAATATCTAGTCCTACAAAACCCACATGTATTTGAAAATTGCCAATTTAACTCGAAACGTCATGTTACAGAAAAAGTTTAGACTTGAATTCTGCAAGGCCAACATCTAATTAAAATTCAATATCACAAGGAGCATCTAAATATGCATACTCATTGATCTAAACTTTAGGTGGCACACGACACACACAATTACACATCTAACCCTCAGCCGGGTTTCTTCTGCAATGAAGCTTTTTCAACTCACTATGTTTGTTCTCTTACGCTCTTTTCTCTAATTGCATATCTTGTACAAACTATATTACTTTCAAAGCACAAAGGTATATGTTCTGCAAGAGATGTAAATTAGATAACAAAGAAGTAAATAACAGGGCAGCTTACGGAAAGGTAAAGTTAGGATCTCCATAGATGTCAATTTCAGGTGCACTACCATAATGGCGCATGCAAACTGCACGAGCATCCTCACAAGCATCTCGAGCAACCTCTACAGGAGACATTTTTG
The DNA here is from genome assembly GCA_019776075.1 of Amaranthus palmeri. Taxonomy (NCBI): domain Eukaryota; kingdom Viridiplantae; phylum Streptophyta; class Magnoliopsida; order Caryophyllales; family Amaranthaceae; genus Amaranthus; species Amaranthus palmeri. The sequence continues at coordinate 1,527,575 of JAAKBH010000018.1, forward strand.
TATGTATGTACCCGATACAATCAGGAGGAGGATTTGGATCATGCAATGCCACATGCTGCCCTGAGTTTAACCAAAAAAATTTAGCGCTATTACGTGGTGCCGTCTGAGATGGCAAGGGGGAAGAGAAAAGAATCAGAAAATAAGAAAGAAGTGAAACTAAAAATGAATAAAATGATCAAAAAAATAAAAGACAAACCTATAAGCATGCGGATCCCTATTCTTGACATATAAAAACGATCAAGGAACTGATGGATTTCAACCAAGTCTTCATCTACAATCTTGGGATCCATGCATTTTTTCAACTGTTGGACCCCCTTGGCCATCATTGGGACAACATTGTTGTGTCTAACCTTAATCATCTTAATCATTTGAGTGAACTCTAATTCATTGTTTTTATTTTTGATATCAGGGAATGATCTGAGATCACGGAAAGAATCCACATACCAATCATGCACCTAAGAAGAAAAAGTGTATACACTGCACAGAATTAGATCAACATAAAGTTCTAGATTTTTCACATGGCAAATTGGATTCTGAACATGACATGATGGTTAGTAAACAAACTGCTGATGGTTCCAAATCCTAGGGTAGTTATTTACAAAGCATAACATATGCTCATAAATCAAACTTATCAGATCAATGAAGATGCACCGCGAAGCAATATATTTGTGCTTCAGCATTGTTGCATGCATTCAAATACAAGAACCCATTAAGCAAGCATAAAACAGCATAACATAGCACTCACACTTCAAAGTTGCAAGAGACAATCATATACATGGGCGTATTAATTCATAAATGTGGAAAATTCAATAGATATTACACCTTTAGCCCCCATTATTCATTTCTCAGTATGCCCGAACCTCAAATTTGCATTTCAAGGCACCTAACGGAGAAGTATGATTTAAAGTACCTTATTCAGACAATCTTTATACACTCCAATATAGAGTATATGTTTTAACCAGTGTCACATGATTCGCTATTTGTCTCGCGAACCAAAAAAAGCGAATTCTGATTGGTTTTAGGCTATGTCTTGACCATTTTAAGGGAATCGCGAACCCAAAAGGCGAACTAATTAGTAAATAATGTTTCACTGGTTTTAACAGAAACTCTGAAAAGATTAAAACTTTGTTGAAGGTTTGCAGCTTAAGATAAAGATCACTACTGTAGTACTAATATGACAGGTTGCAAGTCCTAAAGTAAAACTAAACAAAATATTTAGTGATATGTAATGCAAAGTATCTTTTAGAAACTTTCACTTTCTGATTCTTATTTTATTCAAAGGTGTTGCTGATGCACACAATATGATATCATCACCTAACTTCACACAGTGAAGAACAGGAGAATAAACAAATAAACAATTCAAAAATTAAAGACAAAATCAACACAAAAACACACTAGAGAAATGAATCACAGTCAAACAGATATAGAATAAAAAAAGACAAACAGTTATATAAAGCAAAAAGCAGATAGACCAATCAAAGATAATCCATTCAAAAAGTATTTTAGGAATTGGGATCATTCTGTTATACTTATATCTCAATAAACAATGACAGCAGGTAAACACACCCGAAATGAGCCTATAAAATACCCAAAAAAAACTTGCAAAATAAACAAATTTCTCATTAAAGAAAGACAACAACATCAATATACCAAAAAAGAACCTACAAAATTACCAAATATTTCTGAACTTGCTAACAGTCAACCACTTATAATTTTGTTTAATAGTAGTATTGACAAAGTCATCACCCAATTTATGTAAAAATTGAGTAGTATTTACCCTGAAAAGAGACTTATCACTCGGGTCATGGGTTGATTTTGGGTTAGATATTTCGGGTGAGTTTGATATCAGATTTTGTGTTCATAATTTTCTTATAATTGACAATCATTTTTGAAGTCGGGTTGAATTGGATTTGGTTATAAAGTCGGGTAAATTTCGGGTCAATACGTCTGTTTTGAACCCCTCTACTTTCAACAAAAAGCTTATCCTCAAATTTCAAGAACTGCACCATCATCCTACTCATAGAAAATATGATCAGGGTCGGAGAAGTGACGGAATACAACAACCGTACACTTACACATACACAGAGGAAGGTTGCGGCCAAAGACTTCCTCAATTCGAGAAAGACGTGCAAATGAAAATAAAAGAGCCGGAAAATGGCAGACTAATAACAAACCACAAAAAAGACACAAAAGAAAACATGCAAATACCAATTGGGCGTCTCTAACTAGTTTTATCCCAGCTCAGTTAACTCGAATTAATGATGAATTTGAAATACCCAGAACAAAATTCAAACTAAAACCAATGAATTTATCAAAATCAAAATCACCCAAAATGACAAGTAGAAGGAAAAAAGGAAGAACAAGATAAACTACCTTCAAAACAGCAGGTTTAAGAGATAAACCATAAGGAAGAGACTCAAGTTCAATAGCACGACGAGCAATACGAATGGGAAGTTCTTTATGAAGAAACTGAGCTGAAATCAACAAATTACGGTCAGTTGGTTTAGACCCAAATTCCATCATATACCTAAGAGTTACTCCTGTTTGTTTCATTGAACCCCATTTATGAATCTCATCAATTAAACTCTTAGAGAAATTCTCTGCAGCTTTCTTTACCGCCATGATTGATTAATACTGTAATTATGAAATAGTATGAATTGGGTTAAATAGAATTACTTATCCCAGTCCAAATCGAAAAGTACCCAGCAAAATGGGTGAGAAATTGGGGAGAAAATCATGCGCGAAAGGATTAAAGGTACATGATTCATGAATGTGAGACTGACATGGATGATGGTGAGAAGCATAAATAGATGAGGAGAGAGAAAACAGAGATGTGTGATTAAAGAGAGACCACTATTTACACTTCCCTTTTGGGGTTTCGTTTCGAACAAAAATTCTACGGTCTTATCGAATTTATTGTTATTTGTAACTTTATATATTGTGACCATATCATCATCATCATCATCTTCTATTTAATCGGTATATCCCGTCTATAAAACTATGAGCAGGGTTTGGGAGAGGAAAGAACAGCGGCAACTTATATTCATAGAGGAAAGCACGATCAATGAGTCTCTCACTCATACCCAGCGTATTGTAACCACAGTAATTCATTAATTCTTAATCAATGACCGTGATTTGTAAATCACCATAAAAAACAAAAACAATAATAATAAAATAAACGAAATTTAAAAAGATAAATTAAAATCACAATATTATCACCTTATCAAATCCAACTACATAAGGATGATTTGTTAACTTCATAAATTACTGTTATTTACTAAGACTTCCTCATTGTGAGTGATTATGAGAGTAAATTATACTTCTTTGGTTTTGAAATACTTGTTATTATAGTACATTAATTAACATTATTCATCGTTTAAGTTTATATCGTATATTGTATGTGTAAGAAATTTTTAAATTGGCTAATTGTATATTTTCATAATAATATTTTTTAATAATTTAGATTTGAATATTTAAATATATAAATTATCAAATAATATATTAAATTGCGTAAAAAGTCAAATATAGTAGATATAATAGAATAGAGGAAATATGTTATTATAAGCTTGATAATTATGGATTATGTTAGTGATTGAAGGCTTGTAATAAATGTTGTCACTTCTACAAGAAATTGAAACTTTTTAGCTTATCCTCAATTAAAAGAATATTGAATGCTGATGTCTCTAATTGAATTTAATTAAAACTATAAAAAGAACTGGTATTAATAAAATTTAAAATAGACAAATTAAATAAGATTTCATTTGACTATGTTTTAACTTATAGATTGACAATAAAGTACAAATAGAGTTATTATTCAACCTATTAGTCTCATTTACTTTTTTTTCACATTTGCCGAGGCAACATTTAACCCTAAATATCTTTCATTATGCTTAATCAAAAATTAGGAAAATTTGATATTAATAATACTTGCATTGAGACGAATCAAACAAGATCGCACTTGACTATGTTTTAACTTATAGAATAAGAATAAAATATATATTAACAGTAATAAGTGAATAGTAACTCAAAAGTAGAAGAGACTAATAGAAAGAATATGAAGGAGTAGTAAATAGCGTGAAAAACAAATAAGATATTTAATTAGAATAAGATAGAATAATAAAAATAATACTCAAATAGCCCGTTTGGTAGGTGGTAATAAGCGGGGGTAATGGGAATGAAAATCTAGTATAATTTTGGTTGAAAATCACTTGGTTACCTTGACGGACAAGCTTGTCCAACTTTAATCATCTCATTTTGTTCATAAAATTCATTCCAATGTATTACATTGGGAGAGGTGGTATTAAGTGATAATGAAAATTTGTAAACAGAAAAAAAATTTTGTAATCAAAGTTTCATTACCATGGGAATAATATGAAACTTTTCATAAAATTTTACACTATAAATCATTCATATTACCACCAATTAGTACCACCAGTGGCAGACCTACATTAGGTCCCTCGGGGTCATGTGCCCCTAAACGTTTTTTTTAAAAAATATTTAAAGCAAACTTTTCTATTGGTAAGAGTAAAAGTGTAAAATTAATACTGAAGTCTTTTGATGATAATTACTCCCTCATTTCAGTAATTTTGTCTTATTTATTTATTTTATCACATTTTTTAAATTAGGTTAGTTAATTTAATTTGTTCAATATCATTTTGTGGTAGTGTCGTATTTAAAATTTTAGCAAATAAGAGTAAAATAGTTGTTAATTTTGCAAATAAAACTCTGCCGAAATCTCGTCCACTAGTTGGTGCCCCCTGAGACTCCGGACCCTGAATCCGCCACTGAGTACCACTAACTAAGCGGGCCGAGAATTTTTTAAAATATTAATGGTGAAACAATTATACACGTTTGTGGTTGTGATTTATATAGTGGTGATAGTTGACTAGATACTCATGGTCCATGGATAGATATAAAGGTGTGGTCTTGGTTTGATGCTCTATTTACTTGAGCTAGCCACATCCAAAAGAGGAGTCATGAGAGGTGACTTGCACATATCAATTTGCCTCTATGTAAGGAAACTTTTTCATAAAATTAAAAAAAAAAAAAAGTTTCTCAATTTAATTCCACAATAAATAATCTCCACAATAAGTGTAGGCAAAAGTTAAACTCTAGGATGAGTGATAATGAGTGTACTTGTAAATGCGTAATCAAAAGACGTGTGATGGAAGTTAAGATTAGTGATTGAACAACAGATAAAAGCACCATAAAAATCAAAACTAGAATCAAAATGGGAAAATGGGAAGATTCCAAAACTAAGTATAAAAAGAAAAGTTTCAACAGTTTTTAAAAAATCTAGTAAAGAAAGATATCATTCGTCAATTGATTTTAATCTTTCACGCAACACTATAATCCCTAAATTGGTTCAATATCATTCTAATTGGTACGACACTACGACCATTAAAATCCCTTCAAGGAAATAATTTAATCCTTGCAATGGGTAATAATAGTCGCATAAGTTGGTCTAAGAGACTACAATTTTATTTTATTTTTGTAATCTTGACTTGATTAGCTTTGGAAATTGACGTTTTGGTGATGAGTGATCAATTATACTCCCTTCTATTCATAGAGAATGAGACATTTCCTTATTAGGTCAATTCACTGAAAATGTCTCATTTCTGTTTTTGTCATTCTTTTTACTTTTTTACCCTTACTGCAAGTCTACAACAAACACAACAACACATAAATATCAATACCTTTATTGGATCAAAGGGAGTAATATGTTATAGTTTTTGCAACTAATGATGCTTCAACCATCAACACCTTTGATCTTTCCCACTTCTTGGAGGGAAAGTAAGTGGGCAACTAAGAGCTTCAATATAGATAGGAATTATGATGCATGAACATCAATGCTAAAGCCCATTTAAAAAATTTGCACATGATCAAATTGATGATATCAAAACTCTACCACTATGGCCTATTAGTAGGGCCGAGTAAAATTATCTTGTCATTTGATGATTTAAAAATCTAAAGATTTTATCTTATATACATTTCAAATCTTAGGATATCCGATTCGAAAACTTGTATAGTGGATACTAGCTTGAAAATTCAGATATCATATATGGATTCAAAATTTTGAATATCAAATAACACATTTTTGAGATTCGGGTATCCGAATATCCAACATTTTAAATTGTCAGATATCTACATATTATAAGTACATTTGGATATTCAATATTCATAAGAATAAAACTATATTTTAAAAAATCATTTTGACTAAATTCAAATGTCAGATATTGAATATTTCAGATATCTGAACATAATGTTTCAAGTTATTCTTATTAGCATTGAATATTGTATATTTCGGATCCGATTTGTTTTTTGGATTTTGGATCCGGATATTCGATTCAAATTATATTTGATATCCGATTCAACTACACGTTTTGATCGACCCGTATCTATGAGAACCCAAGAAAGCAAAAGGGAGAGGTCATTTTGCGCAACTTGATGATAAAAGCATAAAGGAGGCATAAAGCCGCATTACAAAACTTTTGAAGATATGTCTCCATCATGTGTTTACAGAAAACCACCTCTATACCTTCTTCTATAATGAATTCAATGAGCAAAACAAAACAAAAATCTTCATTACCTTAAACAAAAATCTTCTTTACCTTAATACCTTAACGGCCCGTTTGGTAGGTGGTTAAAACTAGTGTAATTTTAGTTGAAAAATCTCTTAGCTACCTCGATGGTCATGCTCGTTCAACTTCAATCATCTCATTTTCTTCATAAAATTCATTCCAATGCATTACCATTTGGAGAGGTGGTATTAAGTGGTAATAGAAATTTGTAAACAAAAAAGCTTTTTTGTGATCAAAATTTCATCACCTTGAAAATGACATCCAACTTTTGATGAAATTTCACATTATATTCATTATCACCATTTAGTACCACTAATCAAACGAACCGTAAAACCTTGTGTGGACTAAAATTGAAAAGGCATAAACCGAGTTCTCATGGATTTTACCGAGCAAGGCAACAAAAACATCCTCAAGCCACCTCTCAACAACCATCTCCACCACCACAATAACTCTCTCTAAAGAATGGAAGTACATAGCCAAAATTTGATTGATTGAGCTTAATGCATTTTGGTCTAATTCTTTAGACTTTATAATGATATATTTGATAAACATCCAAGACTTAATCTTCGATACACATCAATGGTGACGACTCACCTCCATGGCTGCACCTGCTTTGATGTAGATTATGACCCGGATTTACATTAAGAACTAGGTCCGATCAATGTAGACAGACAAACCCAAAGTCTTCAATCCGGTTTTGGCAGACTGAACAGAAAATCCTGTCTGAAACTCGAGTTATGATCACCTAATCAGCATTATCGTCTTTCTGCAGAAAATTATTTGATAGGAAAGTATCTAATATATATGACTTACAGAGCAGAAGCTCGTCTTATAGGGAGGGTGCAGAGTGAAGCTGGGACAATGAGTGCAATTTGAACTCCTTCAGACTTTAGCCTAATTGGTACACTCTATGTTTGCCAAGCAGGGGTTTAATCGTTTTTGTTCGAACCATTAGTTTCCCATGGACTTCATCCTACCCATGTTCCAACTCGACTTAAGAAAACTTGAAGACTACGAGTTCACAATTTTGAATCTCGTGAAGACAAGCTTAAGATAAGATCGATCAGAAAATTGGTTCAAGGTGCATTAGTGCAATCCGCAACATCTCCCTAGCCTTCTTATCAGGTGTACACCCAACAGACTCCATTTTCTCGTACAGTTCGAGAACCTGGTTTAAAGACATTATGAATCAATTCAACAGGAAAGAAATAACAAATTAGAAAAATTAAGTGATAATATTTTCGTGAACGGCCAATAGTGCCCAACCCTTAATTTGAAACGTAAGTTGTCAAAACCTTGTGGTTGTGACGAAAAATGTTGCTAACTTGCCTATGTCTAATCCTACGTCTTGGTTTAATTTTTATATATAGTAACTGTTTTATCGGAAACTTAATTTTCCTGCAGAAATGTCTAATGAAGAGAGCAAATAAACAAATGACAAATAACAAAATGTTCGTTAAAAATTTCATCAAAGGAAGTTGCTCCAATATTACAATCAATAATTTCATCGAAAATCTAAACGGCACAAAGCAAACCTTAGTGTACTTCTTTGCCCTGATGCAAGCTTTCATGAGAGTGGTGTATGTAACAACATCAGGACTAATCCCCTGCAAATGAAAAGGTTGAAAGTTAGTTGTGAGTTGTGACACTGTATTGTAATGGGAACTTGTGACCCGACTTAAAAAAGAGATAAGCCAAAGTATTTCCTTCTAAGCAAACTCCGGACAAGGTAGTGGCCTTACACTTTCTATAATATGATGGTATATAGAGAGTGCCTCGAGATGTCTTCCAGCAATGCCAAATGCATTGATCAAGATATTGAGCATAATAACATTCGGTTCAATACCTTCTGCTTCCATGATTTGAAGAACTTTCACAGTCTCTTCACATAATCCCTAAACAAATATAGTGCCAAAGCATTAATCGTAAAATATATGGTGTAGGCGAAATTAGCCAAAATAGAGAGGAGGGGGTTTATTAAGTAATAAAAACACTGAGGCTGATGAAAACAAAAACCGCCCGCATAAAGAGCTTGAATAGGGAAAGCCATTGGAATAGAACCCCTAGAAATTGGCCACTCAAATAAAACATAGGAGTAGACTATGCATAAAATACTAATATCGTAACACCCCGGCCCAACGGACCACCGGTGACTACTCATGAAGACTGTAGACTAGCCCCACAAACCAGCACAAGTCTTTCAAGCGCACTTTGGCCTCACTCGTGCGCCCCCAGGAAAACTTCCCAGGAGGTCACCCATCCTAAGATTGTTCTCTACCAAGCACGCTTAACTGTGGAGTTCTTAGCAAATGGGCTCCCTAGAAAAGAAGATGCACCTTGTTGATATAAGTAGTCTATCAATCCCTTTTCAATCTAAATCTGGGGTATCACAAATATCGACCTAAACGATATCTTATTTTAATTTGTATATATACGACACTTTTCCAATAATTTTACGTCAAAGAGGTGCGCTTTTGGATAACATTGCAAGTGTTAAATTTCATACAATAGTTGCTGCTAGAGAAAAAGATGGTTCTGGAAGTCCTAGCAATTCTTGAATTAAAGATTTGTTTGCGACAAGATAACATTGCGTGGTCGTATTTGTGAACGCCTTCGCATTTGGTCTTATGTTGTATTGGACATAGAACACATTCAACTGACGTACTGAACTTAAAAACTCAATTTCAAAAGCTTCACGTTCTTTAGTAGGATGTGGTCGTGTTCTGGTACTTTCTCTTCTTCGCAGTTGGTGTAACGACGTATCTTTACCCTTGGTAGTGGATCCCAAAGCAGCAGAATTCACTAGAAACTCCTTAGTATCAAAACATCCTAAGTTGTAAGCATCAAAAGCAGCCTTGGGCAAGTTTAAGTCCAAAAATTTTGGTTCAGAAAAAATTTATCCCACAAAACATCATTTTTTTCCATCATAGCTTCCGTAGCAGCAATAATTTCATCTTTAATCTTAAACTTAATCTTGTTGTATCTGGTGAGCCCAAGTAGAACATCTTAAGTTGTAAGCATTAAAAGGAAACTTGGGTAAGTTTAAGTCAATACATTTCGGTTCTTCAGATAAATTTTCTATATTCCACAAAACATTATTTTTCCCCATCATAACTTTTAGAGTAGCAACAATTACATCTTTAATCTTAAACTTATTCTTTATTTTGTTAGTTGTTGCGGGTGAGCCTAAAACATGAGTCATCTGATGCTCTGAGAACTTAATATAGACTAATACATCTGATGCTTCAAATTAAGAGGTTTTGATAGACTAATACTAAAGAGCTTATTATAACTTAAGCTCACCAGTTACAACTAACAAGAAGTTATAGATTAAGTTTGAGACTAAAAATGAGATTATTGCTGCTCTGAGAGCTATAATGGAAAAAAATGATGTTAGAAAAAACCAAAATTTATTGACTTAAATTTGCCTCAGGTTCCTTCTCATGCTTACAACTTATGATATTCTGATATTAAGAAGTTTCCAGTAAGTTCTGCTGCTTTGAGGCCCAAGGCCCATTATTAAGGGTAAAGATCGGTCATCAGATCAACTACCAAGAATACAAAGCACCAAAAGACGGCCACTTTTTATCAAAGCGCGTGAAACCCTTGAAAATGAGTTGTTAAGCCTAATAAGGCACGGTTGAAAACACTCTATGTTTTGTACAACACAAGATCAAAAGCGAAAGCATTCACAATGACGACCATGCAATGTTATCATGTTTCAAACACAACTATGATTCGAGAATTGCTAGACCTTTTAGAAACATTTTTTTCGCCAGCAGCAACTATTATGTGAAATTTAGCACTTGCAAGTTGCAATGTTATCCAAAATGAAAACTCTTTGACGTAATATTCATTGGAAGTGTTATTATATACAAATTAAAGTAAGATAGCATTTAGGTCAAAATTGGTGTGGTAAACCCATGGTGTTGTAATGTACTTTCATAGTACACTCTTATGCTTCATTTAAGTGGCCTATTTCTAAGGGGCTCTGTTTCAACGACATTTTTCCTTCGCGAGGTTTTTTTGGTAGACGGTCTTTGCTTTCCTTGATCTCAGTGTTCTATTACTTGATGAAAACTTTCCAATTTTCTAAAACAAAAAGCAAAAGAGAAGGGGAGCATCTAAACTCACATTTGGGACTAATTTTTCCGAGGTGAATTACACTATATAAAGCACTCCCATCGGATCAGTTAAGGAACATGATTATCATTTATCAAGAAAAATTCAATTTCATGACCAAAGTACGCTAATTAAAGCTATCTCACGCATACTAGATCTTCAACAAATTTAAACATTGGCAATGATGTTCCAACCCTCATCATCAACAATCCTCTCAAGTCATTCAAGGAGAGCAAGACCTAGTATGTGTCCAAGTGACATACCCATGTTCGAGTGTCAAGGGTCCAACACAAATACTTGAGGTTAGGGCTGGCAAAAGCTGACCCGACCTGCTAACCTGATCTGAAACCGACCCGAAATTACCGGGTCTGGGTTTAGATTTTTGACCCAATTAATTAAATGGGTCAACCCGACCTGATCTGTTTATTAAATGGGTTAGGTTCAGGTTGAATTTTTAAACCCGAAAAATACCTGTTTAACCCATTTATTAAATGGGTCAATCAGGTCAGGTCGACCCATATTACCCAATATTAACCCATAAATATTTATAAAAAAAATATACCTATATTAAAAAAAGAACCCCAGCCCAAGCCCATAATTAAACCCTAGCCGGTTCATTTTTACATTTCAATATCAATAGTCTTTTTTTTCCTTCCTCCTAAATCAGTAAAATAAAACCCTAGATTATTCTTTGGTCTTCTTTTGTTCTTTCTCTTCAATCTGCGGCGCCCAAGCTTTCATTCTCTCAATGCCAAAATCAAAAGTAAGAACTAATTCTCTCCTCTTCTAGTTTCATTGTTCTTCTTTTGTTCTTCATTCGTTTTTGTTCGATTTTCATTGTTTATTGTTCGATTTTTGTTCTTCTAGTTTCATTGTTCGATTTTCGTTTTTTGTTCTTCATTCTTTTTTTGTTCTTCATTCGTTTTTGTTTATTTAAGTCAGTTTATTCGTTCTTTGTTCTGTTTATTCGTTTTTGTTCGATTCTTCGTTCTTTGTTTTGTTTATTCGTTTTTTGTTCTGTTCTGTTTTTTTTTTTAATTTAAGTCAGATTATTCGATTTTTGTTCTGTTTTTTTATTTTTGTTCTTATTTTTGTTCATTCTTATTTGTTCTTCATTCTCATTTTTGTTCTGTTTTTGTTTATTTAAATCATATTTGTTCTTAATTTAAGTCAGATTATTCGTTTTTTTTTTTGTTTTTCATTCTTATTTGTCTAAGTTATTATTAGTTAGTTGTTTTTATTATTTGATAAATTATTTTTTGTTTGTTAATGAAGCAAAAATGGAGTCACAATTGGACGAGCTTTGTGGGATGGTGATGAAAATTAAAGTTGAAGAAGAAGAAGACATTTCTTTCCCAAGTCCAAGCCCAAGTCCTAGTCCAAGCTTCGATCAAGTATCTTCATCGGCTAGTTTATTTTAGACCAAGATGTTTGTAAAAATTTATTATGGTGTTTTATTTTAAACTACTTTATTTTAGACTACTTTATTTTAGACATTTCTTGACCATCAACGACTTTTAAAGACTTTTGATGTTTGTAAAAATTAATTATGGTGCTTTAATCTTTATGAATGATACATAGTTTATTATTAGCAGGTTAAATGGGTCAATTATGATGACCTGAACTTATGGGTCAAATGACCCAAAAAATGACCCAAATGAAATAGCAGGTTAAATGGGTAAATAGCGGGTTGACCCGATCTGCTACAGATCAGGTCGGGGTTTCAATTTTCGACCCATTTAAATAAATGGGTCAGGTTCAGGTCAATGCTCTAGTGACCCATTAATATATGACCCGAACCTGAAAATGACCCAACCTGATTTGTTTGCCACCCCTACTTGAGGTAAAGAGTCCGGGTAATAAATCATAAAACAAGATGTAATAACAAGAAGTTGTACCTGTTGGGCATAAGCATTAGCCATAGCAGAATATATATTTGCTGACATCTGAACACCTTCTGCTTTTAGAGCAGAAACACAATCTTCTGCACCCTGAAATTTCCCATACTGCCCATATATGTCAACAAGAACAGCATATACTGCTCCATTCTTTTTGTTACCCCTGAATTTCATATTCTCAAAATTTTCCTTCAATAAATCCCACTTCCCACGATCTCCTAACTGACTGATCAAGATATTGAAAATCTTCGGATCAGGATTCAGTCCCTGATCCTGCATTTCAGTAAACAAATCAAGAGCCTTCATATAATCTCCCGCCTTACAATGCCACTTGATCAAACAATTCCATGTCACTATGTCAGGCATTATACCTTCTTTACGCATTTTCTCATACACTTCCATGGCTTCCTCTAACTCACCATATTTCCCAAATGTATCAATAATACTATTATATATCCGTCTATCCATCGCTACGCCCATCTCACTTATCTCCCCAACAATTTCCATTGCCTTCTTCCACATCCCGTTGTCTCTATAAAGTTCAATCACTCTACTATACACAAACGAATTCAATCGATAACCCTCCTTCTTCATATCCCCGATAATTGCCCACGTATCACTTAACCTCCTAGAACTAACATAATAATCCAAAAAAATCTCAAATGTGTCTTGATTTTTACAGATACCCAATTCTTCCATAACCCTTAAAGTTCTATTAGCAAGTTCATACAACCCTTTTCTCAAAAACCCTCTAATCAAAACATTAAAAATCCTAACATTAGGTCTCAATCCAAAATAAATCATTTCTTGGAACATCATTTCAGCTTCTAGGGTTCTACCAACACTTCCCAGTGCCTCAATCAAACAATAATAACAATATAAATTAGGGTAAATACCCAATGCTTGCATTTCTGATATACTTAACATAGCCTTATCAACACATCCTTCTATACAATAATTTCTAATTTTCTCACTGTACAACTGTAATGATAACTCTTTTCCAACTGGGTATTTCATAAATGGCTGGCTAACATTACTGGGGAAGTTACCCGAGAATTTCTCAGTACCAATATTATAAATTGAAAGGCAAGAACAAGAAAAAATGTTTGATTTGTTTGTCTTGTAAGGGAAATAAGGATTAATTGAAGAAATGAGAAAAGATAAAGGATACCTGGTGGAGATAAACGGAGTTATCGAGAAAGCAGTACAATACAGGTCCATTTTCAAGAAGAACTCAATCGGGACATCAAATTTCTGCACATTATTATCGACGATCGCAACTCGCAACCAAGCGTAGGCTTGAAAATTATCTCATCGTCTATTCATCGCCGTCATCGTCATACCCGGTGAATTCCGCTCATAAGAAATTATGATTATTGATTAGGGTTTGAGGTGAGAAGGACGACCATAACTTATATCCATAAGAGAGTGTGCGATTAAACAGTCTTTCGACTCAAAACCGATCATTTGAAAAGTTTTGTGATGTTTACGAAAATTGAAAAAAATTAATGTTTTAGATATTAAATATATATTTATATTACTATTAAATATTGAAATTAATAGAGAAAAATTGAGATTATAAGCGTCGAAAAAATATATTTAAATAAAATTAGTGAAAATAATATAAGAATTACAATTATTAAAAAAATATTTGATTTTAAAATGAAGTTAGTGGAAAAAGATTGTACGCATTAATAAAATATTAAAATTACGATTAACATGTTTAATTATGTCTAAAATGTGTGATATAAATAGAAAAATTCTTTTAGAAACAATGAATAGAATGATTTAAAATAAAAAAATGAAAACATCAAATGGGAACAAAAGGAAGTAGTGAGCTAAAAATTGAGCAGTGGTCTCTTCTCTCAAGTGCAGTCCATTAAAGCTTAATAAACAAAAGAATATTAACTAGTTTACCCAATTATGAATGGCCTGCCAAAAACCGTATCTCACAATAATTTGTGAAAAGTAACTTCATCATTATCATCATACCCAGTATATCCCGTTCATAGACTATATCTATGATTAGGGTATGAGGAGGGAAGATAGACGGCGTCTCATACCCATAGGGAGAGGGCGGTCAAATGAGTCCCCCAGCTCAAGGCTCTTCAAAGAGAGAAACCTGTCGATATCTGAAATCCTGCATCTTACGTCCATGTTAGCCACGCATAGAGATCAAGCAAAATATAAGACTTCAATTTTGTACATACAAATAGAGCAAAAAAAATTAAAAAAAAAAAACTAAGATAAGAGCAAGCAAAAGGTAGAGAGCAACCAAGACGGGCAAAGACAAAGACAAACGGGGGGTAAAAGGGACGAGTTTAGTGATCTGGGACGTGGATAAGGCGCCGCCAACCGCCATTATCCATGGTCAGGTCCCTGGAGAGGTGGAGTTCAAGCAAGTCACTCTTAATTTGTTCCTCCCATGTTCTCCTAGGTCTTCCTCGACCTCTCTTGCCCTCCACTATTATGCATTCTATCCTTTTTACTGGAGCGTCATGTGTCTTTCTCTGCACATGGCCAAACCATCTTAACCTATTCTCCCGCATCTTTGCGGAGATAGGTGCGACCCCTAACGTCTTCCGGAACTCCTGGTTTCTTATCTTGTCCATCATAGTATTACCACACATCCCCCTCAACATACGCATCTCCGCTACTTCCATAATAAAAAGTAACTTGTTATTGGAAAAAATGATAAAATAAAATATAAGTGATAGTAAACAGAAGAGGTTACATTGAGAGATAATAAATGTATAAATGAAATTAAAAATAAAGGAGTGAGACTATTCTCAAACAATGTGCGGATTGGATGCGAGATAGTATTAAATTAGAAACTATATTGCATTTTTATAGGGATATACTAGTATATAAAATCGTGTAATGCACGAATTTATTAGTATGGAATATATAAAAATATAATTTTAAAGAATAATGTCAATATATATTATCGTGATTAAATTTTTCCTATACATGACTTTTTAAAACAACAAAACCATTGCTCTCTTTAAAAAAAGATAAATCAAAGAAATAACTCAAAGAGTTGCTTGCTTGTTAGACAGATTAACATGTAGGGCAAAAATATAAGAAATGTGATGATATAATAAAAAAGATAAATACAAATAATAATACCCAATTTTTCATATATAAGTTAGAATATTGTGATTGGCTACTTATTGAAGTAAAACGAATAATAACATTTTCATATTTTTCTTTATGCTGCTTAGATCATTTAATGTCTTTCATTTTCAATCGTTTAATATGTATTGTCTTTATATACACTTAATATTTATACTGTTAATTTAATTATGTTTTTCATTATTTTAAAGGCTTCAAAAATAATTAAATCACCATCATATCCGGAATAATATCCCAAAAACAACTCATCCATCTCAAACAATTCAAAAAAACTCGATAAATATAAATCACTATAAACACTCCTTAATTAGAACAACAACTCATATATAAATCCATAAAATAAAAATAACAACACAAAACACGTTTACATTCCGAATTTTACTACCAGTCTTATCCAAACAATTTTTAGCTAATATCTAAACAAAGAGTCCAAAAATTTAGCAAAATAATTCTAATAAAAGAACATTAAAATAATATATTTAACAAAAATAAATAATAAATTTTTTACCAATTGGCTAAAAATTATTATTTTTTTTTAATTTTTTTACCATTGGTACTCTATGAATATGAAGGGAAAAATTATTGGATTAGTAGTATCAATAATAATTATTATTGGTGTAGCCATTGGTCTTGTATTTTGTGTACGTTATGCATATAATTCAAATCACCAAAATAAAGATCCGTTAGCTTCAACCTCAAAAGCAGTCCATGCAATATGTAGCCCAACTGATTACAAAGAAGTATGTGTTCATAGCCTTGGATCCGTTTCAAAAAACAATCAAAGTGCAACCTTAAATGATTACATTCAAGCCGCGATCAAGTCGAATGTCGATGCACTTCGACAGAGCATCGACAAATCAGAGCTGATCGGAAAAAACGCAAAAGACCCGTTAAATAAAATGGGTTTTGACGATTGCAAAGAATTGTTAGAGCTTTCGATAAACGAATTACAGATCGTTTTGAATCATACTGATTTTTCAACGTTGAAGGAAATGGAACACGAGATTAAGAATTGGTTGAGTGCTACAATTTCGTACCAGCAGTCGTGTATAGACGGTATTGAGAAATCGGATTTGAAGGAAGAAATGAGTAAAGGACTCGATCTGGCTTCTAAATTGAGTAGTAATATGCTTGCGATAATGAGTGAAATTGATACGATTTTAACTAGTTTTGGGATTGAAACAAATGTTACTATAAATAGTAAACAAAATTTGCAAAAAGATGGGAATTATCCATTATGGGTTACTAAATATAGAAAGTTATTAGGAAGGATTAATACTAATAATCCTATGCCTAATGTAATTGTGGCCCAAGATGGAAGTGGACAATATAAGACAATTTCTGAAGCAATAAAAGCTTATCCAAAGAATTTAAAAGGAAAATATGTTATTTATGTGAAAGCTGGAATATATAATGAGCAAGTTTTAATAAATAAAGATCAAATTAATATTTTTATGTATGGGGATGGACCTAGAAAAACTATTGTTACAGGAAGAAAGAGTAATCGTGATGGTGTTAGTACTTATCAAAGTGCTTCTTTTGGTTAGTTTTTCTTTTTATTTTATTATTTTTGAATTCGACTTTGGGGGTGTTTGGCAATTGGCTGTTGGTTGTTGGCGGTTGGCTTTTTTAGTTGGCTTGTTTGACAAGTTGGAAATGTTGGCTGTTTTTATTGGCTTTTAAGCTAACTGTTTGTGAAGATGTTTGGTAAATTTGAATGTTGGTTGTTGGCTGTTTATTAGAGAAAAAGTGGGCTAACAAGCCAAAAGCCAACCCAAAAAGTTAGCTGGAGCAGCTTTTTCATTTTGGTTTAAAAGCCAGCTTTTCCGCTGCTTTAAAAGCCTTTTACGAACCACTTTTTTTGGCTGTTTAACCAACCAATAAGACAAAAGCCAACCAAAAAGCTAAGCGAAAAGCCGATTGCCAAACACCCCCTTTGAATTAATACTCCCTTCGGTTCTTTTTTATTGTCTACTTTGGGTTGGGTACACATATTAAAAAAGTGGTGGTTGAGGTATTTTAAATGATTATAATAATTGTAAAGGTGGTAGTTGGGGTATTTAAGTGTTATAATAATTGCAAATGTGGTAGTTGGGGTATTTTAAATAATATAAGTAGGGGTATTATGGTCTTTACTTGTGTGAACATAGGATATTTGGGTAAAAAAATCTTTGTGAAAAATAGAAATTAGACAATTGGGGTGAATTGACCCAAAAAGGAAAGTGGACAATAATTTTGGGGTGGAGGGAGTGTATATGAGTCATTTTAAAAATTAATTGGTCGTAATTTAAAATAACTAGTCTCTTGAGAGAATAGAGATTGTCACTTTGAGAGACGTATTTCAAGCCCAACTCATTTAAGATTAATGCATACTCACGTTATTGTTAATGCATACTTACATTATCCTTAATGCCTACTTACCGTATCCTTAATGCCTACTTTTAATATCTTAAATGTCTATTTACATCATTTTAATGCCTTTTTATAATATTTTACGAAATATATAATAAACCGGTCCAATTAAAGATAGTCTCATAAGAATTTGAAAATTTTTACGTGTAACTTAAAATTGACTAGATATGAAAAAAAAACAATAAGTGGCCCAAATTTATTTATAACCCAAACTCGACCATTACACTTGTTTTTTTCGTTAATTTTCTTTATCTTGTCAAACATTTTAGTTAAAACGTAGGGCTAGGAAGTATTTGAAAAATGGTTTTTCGGTCATACATAAAAAAATTGTTTGGTGAATTGTTTTTAAATTTGTGAAAAACTAATTTTTGAGCTAAAATCAAAAAGTTCTTTATAATAGATTTTTTATTGTCTTTTGCTTACTTTTTCTTTTATAAACAACTAACAGCTAATAAACAATATTTACCAAACAATTTCATATTAATTGACTTATAAAACTGACTTATAAATCAACTGATACTTCTATTTGATCAAACCAACCAATAAACAACATACTTACACAACATTATTTGTCTAACAAACCCCTATTATATTTCTAGACTCTTGTCAATAATATTTATTTATATTTTGAGTCACCATTTTTTACTTGTAGCTTTTGGAGATGCATTCCATTTTATGAGCTAATTTAATTTTGTTAAAAGCTAATTCAAAAATAAATCAACACAACACTGATTCATCTGTGAATTTTAAAAGGTCTAATTTAATGTATCAGTCCGTTTTAAATGCGACTCAACCTAATAAAGATGGTCTCATGTTTCATTTAAGAAAATCATGCATGATTTATTACAAATTCTCAAATGAGACAAACTCACGGTGATACCAATCCTATTAGGTTGATCCAATGTATACTTACTATCTTAAAGTGATTAGTTATAAACTTAAGTAATCACTAACAATTTTTAAATAATAACTTTTCGTAGTCTTAGAGTGATTACTTGTTACCTTAAAGTGATTGTTTATGATATTAAAGTAATCAGTTAGAGAAAAATATACTAATTATATGAGCTCGTTTCATGATGAGATGGTTTCTTACAAGACTTACTGATGAATTAGTATTTTGAATTTGCAGCTGTTATTGGAAATGGATTCATTGCAAAGGCGATGGGTTTTCAAAACACGGCAGGTCCAGAAGGGCACCAAGCAGTAGCACTCAGAGTACAAGCAGATATGTCTGCATTCTACAACTGCAGAATGGATGGTTACCAAGATACCCTCTACGCACAAGCACATCGTCAATTTTACCGTAACTGTGTCATATCCGGCACTGTCGATTACATTTTCGGCGATGCCAGTGTAATCATCCAAAACTCACTAATAATCGTACGTAAACCAATGGACAATCAACAAAACACCGTAACTGCACAAGGCAAAAAAGACCCCCGCGAAACCACAGGAATCGTTATACACAACTGTAGGATTGTGCCCGAACAAAAACTATACCCTGTTCGGTTTCAAATTCGTACGTTTCTAGGTCGACCTTGGAAGGAATATTCGACTACGATGATAATGCAATCAACACTTGCGGATTTTATTCAACCGGCCGGGTGGATGCCTTGGGCCGGTACATTTGCTTTAGACACATTGAATTATGGGGAGTTTGGTAATAGAGGTCCTGGTGCAGATACTTCAAGAAGGGTAAAATGGAAGGGTTATCATGTTGTTACAAATAGGGATGAGGCTATGAGATATACAATAGGTCCTTTTATTCAAGGGAAAAATTGGCTTCCTCTTTCAACTATGCCATATCTTGTTGGTTTAAAGAATTAAGCAACATGATGTATATATATGTACTATATTTCTCAACAAAATTTAAGATGATTTTTTTTTTTTTTTTTTTTTTTGTTTTTTTTTTTGTTTTGTGTTCTTTGTGTTCCCTATGGGCTATGACTTTCAACTTAGATAAATTTGTTTGATATTTACCTCATTTTAATGATTTGCTATAAGGAGATTATAAAAAAAAAGCTTGTGGGTCAGTGGATAGAGTATCTGCATGTGGAGTAGAAGGTTTGAGGTTCGATTCTTGACTGTGCGCATCTCTCTTCACTCCCTTCTTGGGGGAACGGGTATGATTTGTCCGTGTCGTTCAGGAAAAAAATTCCATTCGGACCCCGCTTTATGTGGGATACTGGAAGTATCCTTTACCTTTTATTAAGAAAGGGTAAAACAATTTTTTATTAAAAAGAAAATGTAGTAAAATAAAAGAGGCGAATTAAAAAGAAAAGTGTGACAATCTCTTAAAAGCAGTGGGAATATAACAATGTACAAAAGGGGTATATATATATACATTAATGGGTGGACTATATTTCAAGATTGAAACCTCGTTCAAATAGCAATCAAACTCTTATTCTTGTGGCAAGTACGAAAGTCAACAAGGGTACGACAAGGTTTGATTTTTTTGGTCAACGTAATACTTTTGTTAATCAAACATTTTCACTATTCAATGGATTTTTCATAATTTCATTGTATAGTTCATATAAGATTGATATATGGGTCCTTTTTCTTTCATTTTAATCGATTATAGAACTGTTAACATTCTCAGAAGTTTCAACTTATAAGATAATGTTGTTTTGTATTAATTGAAGCAAATATCACTTTTCCTTGGTAAGGTATTGAGTTGGATTCTTATTTAGCACTATTCTTTTTTCAACTTACCCTATAACATAAAAAAATTGCGTACAATGTTATTAGTTTTTAACTTTTTATTGTTTGATAACCAAATATGATTATGTAGTAAAATGGATAGATTCATTCATGGTGACTTTATATGCTCCACTTTTCTTATTCTACCTCTATGTTACGTGGGATGTAGAGTGAGAAATAATTACTTTATTCTCAAAAAATTACAACACTTTGCAATCATAAGCATAAATTTTTAGTTGAAATGAATTCTTGACTTATTATCAAAACAAAATATGATAAGAGGTTACAGGTTTGAATCTTAACCTTAGGGCTTCAACCCCGAACATCATATCTTAAGGCCTTAAACATAAGCTTAAGTTTTTTTGGTTGAAATTAATGGTTCCTTGACTCCCTCCAACTTTGCTACAATTGCCTTAAGTTAATGATAAGGTTAACATTTTTGTTTAGATGATTCATTTACTTCTTCAAGCTTTGTTACGTTTCTATTTTAGATAATAATTTTATTATCACTTTTTAAATTTTTATCTACGTATCTCTTCTCATTTCCTCTAACATATCCACACACAATTTATTTGTCCTCACCAGGGTTGGGCACAGGTCTTGGACCCTAAGGGTCTAGACTAGACCCGACCCGACCCTAACTTTAAGGGTCTGGTTCCACCTATTTTTGGACCCTATGGATACTGGTCGAATCTGGGCCCATGACCTTAAGATCCGGGTCCGGGTCCAGGTCTACACATTCGAGACCCAGATCCGACCAATGGACCCATTTAGATTTTTTTTAAAAAAATTATATATTAGCTATCACGTGTATTTAATTGCTTGATTTGAAATTCTGTTATATTTTTAAACATTGCGTGATTTTGAAATTTGTCGGTTCATGTAATTTAAAATGTAGTCGTTGTATCCATACTTGATACTTTAAGAATTAAATACTTGATAAATATTTCGTTATAAAAACTTGAATGTTGAAAAACTTCATATATTTCGCTCAATTAATATAAAATATTAGAAGATCCTCATTAGTAAAAAATGTTTTAATAATTTTATGCGCATAGTCGAAAATTGTACTTCATAATATACTTTTAAAAAAACTTAAGGAATAGAAATAAAATTGTTCTGGACCCAGATCAAGACCCTAGACCCTTCAGACCCTAAGGGTTTGGGTCCGAGTCCAAAATTTTTAGACCCTACGAATCCAAATCCGAGTCTGGGTCTACTAAAAAAATCAGGGTCAAGATTTGGATCTTGCTGGACCCGACCCATATCCGACCCATGCTATGTCCTCACTCCTCACCAATAAATAATATGTGTGTAAAGGTAGGTTGTTCCAATCTCATGGGACATTGCAGAAATTTAAATTGTATCATAATATATTTGCATTATTTTTCATTTTTGTTCATCCTGAAAAATTTATTCAATTTTTATCTATAGACATGACCCTCCACTTGTAATCTATATTCTCAATTATTTACAAATACCTCATATAACTAAAATCGACTATACTCATCTTCTTGAATTTTAATCCTCAGTGTTATTTACAAATGAGACAAAATAGTCAAAAATCAAAGAAATAAGCATTATATGATCACTTACAGTTATCACTTACAATCGAAAAGTAATCACTTATAACTCTAAAGTATACAATAATCTATCTATAATCACTTATAATTTTGCTTCAAAAAAATAATCCCTTATAATTTTGAAATACATCGTTCCTCCCTCCCCAGATCCTGATTATAGTTTTCTATGAGCGGGATACACTTGATATGATGATGATGGCTTATAATTTGGAAATAATTAATTAGATAAATCAGTGTGAAAATGAAATTGTGCACATTAACGACCAGTGACCTACTTCATTTAAATAAACAAGAGCCACCAGTTGAATTGTTTGATTTGTGACTACATCCGCCGGTTATCTTCTTAAACTTTTCTCTTCCTCTTCAATGGAGCTTCAACCTCTCCATCAAATCCCCAATCTCCGAACCCTATTTCCTATTTTCCATACTTCCTCTACTCTACTACTCCGCCGATTCCGATGCCGGCGCCGAGTACCGATCACCGGCATTCGCGCTTCAGCATCTGAGAAGGATTTACCGGCGACTGTGCTTGAGCAACCTGGTGGTAAAATGGTGGTTGAGTTAGTCGGAGCTTTTAATGAGCTTACGGAAAGAATGAACTACAATGCTTTATCCACAAGTTCGTCTCGTATACTTTTTAAGGCTTTGAAACTTTCTATTCCTATATTGCAAACTCTTCCTCTTTCTCCTGATGGAAGGTCTCCTCTCTCTAAGGCTTTGTCTGTTGCTGTTCTTCTTGCCGATCTTCAGGTTCTGCTTCTTTTTGTAATTTTGATAAAGTTTTTGAGATGTTATGCTTTTGGAATGGTTTGCAATTGTTGGATTCTTGGATTCTTGGCTTCTTGCTTATTGATTCTTTTAGAAATGTGTAATTTCCAGCACTTTTCTTTCTTTTGGTTATGTTTTCAGGCAGTTAATTGGCTTCAATATAAACTTCTACTCTATGTTTAACAATACAATAAACATGTTAATAGTATAGTTATCTCTAAGTTTGGGAATATTGGGTAATTCTCATTTGAGGCCATTAGCCTATTAGGCGAACCATTGTAATTATCAGACATTAAATTAAATTTTGTATATGAAGTAGCGTTAAAATAGCCGGCATTTGGAGGATCAGATATACAAAATCTTACCCGCGAGATCAATTGTTTCCGATTACGTTGATATTAAACATCAATTGCAATCTCGTACGGAAAATAAATGCACTTAGTTTATTAATACACAAAAACTTGGACGAGATCGTCCTATTCTAAGACAGGAGCTGAGCCGACCCAATATTAGGCGTGTGTGATACACGCGCGCCTTTTCCCTCCAAAATTCTGTTTCTTTTATTTTTTTTGGAAATTCAAATCTTTCTTTTCTTGATATGATTCTTGAGTATACCACCATTATTACTCTTTCCTTTTATAAATTTCTCTACTAAACTTTTCATATTCTCTCTCAAAATTTTAGTTTCTTGTTTTCATCATCCATTTTCATCTCATTGCACTGTCTTCTTTTAATTTCCTCCATTATTAGCGACTTGTATCATCTTATTTTATTTAAAGTAGATTTCACTAAATTGGAACATTTGCACAACATCAATTCACAATTGAACAAAATAAAAGAATAATTGAAATATATAAAACATCAATTTATATATATTCGCAGCATATATATGAATAACATAATTGAACATGTTAATCATGAAACTAAACACTCAAATAACATAATTGATAATTGATCTTCCATTACAGACATTCAAACTTCAATTTAGAGAATTGAACATGTTAATCATGAAACTAAACACTTAAATGCTTTAATTTAGAGAATTGAACATGTTAACCATGAAATTGAACACTTATATGGCATAATTGATCTTCCATTGCAGACATTCAAACTTCAATTTAGAGAATTGAACATGTTAATCATGAAATTGAACACTAAAATGACATAATTGATGTTCCATTGCAGACATTCAAACTTCAATTTAGAGCATTGAACATATTAATCATGAAATTGAACACTGACATAATTGATCTTCCATTGTAGACATAAGTTTTTTGAAGTTTGAATGTAGATTTTCTTGAAATTAAAGAGATAAGTGCAAAGATTTTTCGTAAATTGGAAGAGGAATCTCGTTTGAGTTGTTTCTTTTTTTTTCTCGCATGAGTTTGGGCAGTTATTGAAATTGGTTTCCTAAATTTTTAGTTTTTAATTTTGGTAGTTTATATATTTAATCTTTTCTTTTTTTAATTAAAATAAAAGAAGATGGGCTGAAATGTTTGTGCGGTCTCATTCTGAGACGGTCTCGGTCAAGACCGACTGTTATTAATAAGCCAATTCGATAGAATGACCATGGGCCATGGCTGAGATTAACTTTTTTTCAGGGAAATCTTTTTTAGCCCATCTTAACCTCCCTCTATTCTGCTGAAATGAACGTATTGTCAACGTGAATTAATTATATGATATCATATTGTTAGGTTAGAGTTTTTGCGAATTACAACCTCAAAGTTTGCAAATTACAAACTTGATGTTTTATTTTTGCGAAAAACTTATTAAAGTGAACGCCATTGCGGGCAAGTCGCCAGATTCCTTTGAATTTTTCCCAAAATACCCTTTGATAGACGCCTTTGCCCCTTTAGCTTTTGGGAATAATTCATTAAAATTTGGTGAATTGGCTGCCATGGCGTTCACTTTAGTGAGTTGAGGGTTGTAGTTCACAAAAATAAAACTTTGAGGCTGTAATTTACAAAAGCTCAAATTGAAGGTTGTAGTTTGCAAGTAATTCTTATACTCCATTTAGTAATATAATAATTTGCGAATACAGCTTCTATATTTATTTTTTCGAATTGCAGACTCCAAAGTATTAAAGTTTACAGCGTTCCAAATCACATAATTTTGACCATATTAGTGGTCGAAAGTTTAGGTTAAGTAGTCGGAATTACGTGATTTGGCCTAAATGCTGTAGATTTTGATACTTTTGTACCTTTAATTTGCAAAAATTCAAAACTTTACTGTCATACGCAAATTATTTTAAATAAAATGTTTTTTAGTTGATTGTTGCAAGTCTGCCACTCTGAAGACCTGTTGAGTGTTGACATTACAGTCATTCTTAAGCTTGAAGCTCATAAGTGGACTAATAGCATTGATTTTGCCCAATTGCAGTGAGCTTTGATTTAGAGAGCTATTTTTTAATGCATGGTTTCATTATGCTGCTACTGAAGTCTTCTTCCGACTGATGGCAACAGATGGATGCAGAGGTAATTGCAGCAGGCATACTGAGGGAGGTTTGGGAGGCTGGTGCGATTTCCTTACAAGAAGTTAGGGATCAAATAGGTACTGGCACTGCCCATTTATTGCATGAAAGCCTACGTGTGAAAAAAGCGCCTTATAGAGCCGAGCTTCTGGATGATGATAATGCTGCTGCAATAAGGAGGTTCTGTCTGACGTATTATGATATCCGGGCTGTTGTCTTAGATCTTGCACTAAAGCTAGATATGATGAGACATATTGATTATCTTCCTAAATATCAGCAGCAGATTATATCTCTTGAGGTCATGAAAGTACATGCTCCTTTAGCTCATGCTGTAGGCACATACCTCTTATCATTGGAGCTAGAGGATTTATCATTCAGATACTTGTTTCCTTCTTCTTACCTATACGTTGATGCTTGGTTGAAAGGTCGTGAACAGAGTAGTAAGGATTTGATAGAGGCTTGCAGACAGCATTTACTTGAGGCTTTGAGTTCAGATCCATTGCTGCAGGGTATGGTCGATAATATTTCAGTCAAAGGTCGTTATAAAAGCCGTTATAGCACAATGAAGAAGCTTCTAAGAGATGGTCGTAGACCTGAGGAGGTGAATGACATCATTGGCTTGAGAATAGTGGTTAAGCCCAAGCCTGGTATGGACATGACTGAAATGGGAGAGAAGGCGTGCTATAGGACTCGAGAAATTATCCAATCTTTATGGAAAGAATTGCCTCATAGAACAAAAGACTATATAGCTAAACCAAAAGCCAATGGGTACAAGAGTTTACACATGGCTGTTGATGTTAGTGATGATGGGATTGCAATACCACTTATGGAAATACAGATACGCACTGCAGAAATGGATTTGTTAGCAGCTGGTGGTACTGCATCCCATTCATTGTACAAAAGTGGGCTCACAGATCCGGAAGAGGTAAGCTGACTAATTTAACTAGACAGCATCATATACATACGAGTAACATTTTAAAGATGGTTTATCAATAATGAACTTACATTCTCCTCTCCTCATCAAGTTATCATGTTCTGACCTCTGATTACTGTCCTACGCTTGTAACAATTGGATTGCACCATAAATGCTATTGTATTCAAGACGGAGTTTTTGCCTATTATATTATACATGGTAGGGAATTTGTGAGACTTGGAAACTAAAGCATGTGACTTTTAGGTTCTATAAAAATGTAAATCTCTATCTTCAAGACTCACATACTTCAGTGTTTGTTCAAGGATTCCCGTGGTATTTTTTTTTACTGTTGACATATACAATTATGCGAGAACCTTCAGAAAATGAATCAGCTGGAACGTTTGATTTAAGACCCAAAGGACATTGACTGCCTATCCATCTCTACTTTATTGAGCTGGTGATTTCTGAGATATGTTCAATTTTCCAATTTGAGTAAACCAAGATTACTTTATATAAACTATCATCTTGATTTGTCCTGGTTACCTGGTATAGTATACTTTTTTAGGGCTGGCTAAGACATCATCAAGAGCAACTGTGAGGAAGAAAACCATTGATTCACCATCAAGGAAGGGCATAGTGTCATTTAATAATTCCAGTGCAGCAATATTTAGACCATTTCGACATTATCTTGTCTTCTATATAATTTACATTTTCTGCTACCTTGCACTGTCCGCTCTCAATAACGAGGGCCACAATGCTTAATTTTGTGTGATTAAACAGAAAATCTGGTATCTTTTGATGGAAGTCTTACTAGGATTTCATTTTCTTGATGTGCTCAGGCTAAACGACTCAAGGCCTTGATGGTGGCTGCGGCAGAGTTGGCAGCATTACGTCTTAAGGACCTTCCATCTGTGTACCATAGTAACTCAGAGATTGATCACAAAGATAGAGTATTTTATCTATTGGATAAAAATGGTGATGGTAGGATTAGCATCGAGGAACTGATGGAGGTGATGGAAGAACTAGGTGCGGAACGGGAAGATGCACAAGAAATGATGCAGCTTCTTGATTCTAATAGTGATGGTTCCCTGAGCTCTGATGAGTTTGATTCTTTCCAGAAACAGGTGAATATCTGCTACTGTAAATTTGAGTTCTCATTTCCGCTTTTGTTTTCATGCATAATCCATAAGAGCTCTCCTAATGAGTCATGCCTTTTGCTTTCATATTAAAATTGAGCGTTAAATTTTCCTTGATAAAAGATCATTGATTTACTGATAGTATACTATATGATTCATACATTTAGCTTGAGCATCTTTATCGTGCACCTCTATAAATGCGTATGAAATGAAGGTTGGTTGCTCTCAACAAGAACAACTTGGTGCGCAAAGAGTAGCAAGCTTCTTGATGTAACACTTAAATATTATCTATGTACTAATGAGTAATGGACTAAGGAAAGCTGGCTAAGTAAAACTAGAGTTGACAGAATTTTGCTAAAAAACTAATTTAGAGTAAAAATTCTCCTCCAAAAAGATGGCAAGTAGGGGGTGGTGCTTCATGATTGCTCCACCACCCTAGTTGATAGAAACATTTGAGAAAGTGCCTAGTAGCCAGTAGGGCTGGGTAAAAGAATATAAAGAAATAAACCAGTAGGGGACCACGCAACAACTTGCAAATTCGAGATTTAACTTACAGAGCTAGTGAAGGGAAAAACAGGTTCACTCGACCCAGTCAGCTCGCTAGACTTGGCGAAGTCTAGCGACCTTCAGACTTGCTTTCCTCCGCTTTTGTCTTCTAATTGAGCCTTCTGCATGGTTGAGTCACCTTGCTTCGACCAGTGAGGGTTTGAGTGGGCCTCAACACGGCTCGAATTAACACCATCTTAGCTGTTTTTTTTTTTTGACTTGCTCTTTGAAGCTTTATTACCTCAAGCCTCCAGGGTTAGGTGAGCAGTGTATGCGTCACATGTGCTCGATTTTGAGAAATCGAACCTGAAACGCAACAAAAGCCCTAACACAAAATCAAATGTAAAATCCAATAACGACAGACATAAATGTAAAATAACTCACACTAAAAGAGCCAACCAAAGGGGTAAATGAATAAATGCAACTAACATTTGGATCAGCTAATTTGCATTTCTTAGGCCGGCAAAAAAACCTATAATTACTTGGGAAAACTCTTTAGAGATTCCTCAAACAAGAAGATTGGATAAAACTTTCATGACATTAATCAGGTGTATTCATTTTTATCCCTTTCCCCACCGCCATAAAATAGCTCCTACGTACGTGGGGTTTTGGCTGATTGAATATACGCAACCTTACCCTAGTGATAATAATGAGGAAGTTATTAAATGACACTGGTGGATATCTTACATAAATAAGAAGTGCATTTGATACGATGAGCCATAGAACATATGAAGTGTATTCACTTTACTCTTCCTTTAAAACCGCAGGTTGAGCTGATGCGCAACATAGATGATCGAGATGAGCAATATAAACTAATGCTCGAGGAGAAGCTTCCCATGGCAGATGAAAGTGGCTTAATCCAGATATACAGGAAAGAGCTACGGGGTCGGTCTTAGTTAGCCACACGATGCGTGTATATTTGTTAGGTAAAATTTGTACAGCTTCAGATCGAGTTGATGAATTATACTTTGCAGTGTGCAATATGTATATAGTATTCACAACAATGCACAAAATTTGCATGTATATTGAAATCATATACTACTATATATATTCTCAAGCATTATCAACAATTATATTCCCATCTCTCATTATCTATTTTTGTCCATCATCATTCTACATAAGAATTAAGAAAGTTTTGTAAAACTACTTAGACAAGGTTTGGGTAGTCATTCTCAAATCCTCAAATTTAACTACTTTAAAAATCATGGTGGAATTTGATCCAAATCCAAAGTTGAAAATTTCTGATTTGCCAAACAATAGATTTTTAGTCAATTCCAAATTTTCAAATGAAATCACTATTCCCAAAGCCAAACATGGCATTAGTTAAGTTGCAAATTTGCAAAAGAAAAAAAATGAAAAAAATGAAAAAAATGTTGCTTGTTTTGGGAGTTGACCTGGTGCCAAACCTTAAACCGGACGCACATGTCATAGTCTTAATAATTAGATACAAATTTTTGTTAAAGACTGCCTTTGCTAAATGCAAACAATAATTTTTTTAATAAACTTTTGTTGAAAACTATTTTAATTAAGCCTCTATATCTCTTTAGCGAAATTTTTTTAAATTTTATTATTTTTTGCTGAACAATACTTTAATTAAGCCTTTATATATCTTTTTATTTTCCTGATTCGTATTTATTTCCATTATCACCATATAAAGAACTCCTCTCCTCTTCACCTTCTTTGATAGAGCTTAAATCTTTTTTTTTGAAATGAAAAAAAAAATTCATGCTCTATCAAAGAAGGGGAAGAGCATAAATCTTACATACAACTTACAAGCAAATATTTATATTATCGTCTATTTATGTAGTTAATTACAACTTTCTATAGAACTTTCACATAAAAAAAGTGTAACTAGAAAAATAGATGATTATATGACTTATAAATTTGATCAAAATAGATTACGGCGCCTCTCTTGACAGATTATTTTTGTAAGAGACCCCTATTCAGGCTCACACCCAATAATTAAAAAAAAAGAGAAACCTAAAAATTGATGTGTGTGTTTGACCCTATTTGGAGTTAGTGTTATAACCTATTAAAGTTGGTATTTGAAGTTGGTGTTATTGCCTGTTAAAGTTGGTATTTGAAGTTGGTATTATAACCTATTTAGAGTTCATTCAAAAAAAAAATAACCTATTTAGAGTTGGTGTTATAACCTATTAAAGTTGGTATTTGGAGTAGGCATTTTAACCTATTATAACCTATTATATTTGGTATTATAACCAACTTTAATGTATTTAAATACCAACTCTAATAGATTATAATACCAACTTCAACAGGTTATACACCAATTTCAAATAGGTTATAATACCAACTTCAATATGTTATACACCAATTTCAAATAGGTTATAATAGAAACGCCAGGTACCCAGTTGGTCGGGTACCTTTTTTAACGGTACATGTCCCAGCTCAATTCATCAGAGTACCCAGATAAATTGGGTCGGAACATTGGATATTCGATTTTATTAACCTCATTAATCATTGCCAACCAAGCAGGAAGCAACAACTAGACAAAAATGATATTTGATCAGTTAGATTTTTCTCATGACTCATCACATTATATTAGATGGAATTTTCTAAGCTAAATCAAATTATATGTACATATAAAAATACATTTGTGAGAATAAATTTAAGGAAGATTACATTTTTAGCTAAGCTTACTGTTTGACTTACGTTCACCAAGTAATCAAGAACATGATTAAGGAAATTAATCATTTTAGTTAGTGAAGATTAGAAGAGGACATATCACATGTTACAGATTTGGTTTTGTTCGGGAATCAATAGTACATTGTAAATTGTAATATTGGAAGTATTAGCTTGACATGTGAAGAGTTTAAAGTGCAAAAATAAATCCTAGGTTCAAGTATAAGGGACATTAGAGACCATGGGATACATGGATAAGAAATGACAAGCAAAGGAAGCAAGCACAGTTCAGCAGAAGCCGAGATTGGTGAACTACCTTAAATAGTTGTCTTGATTATTCTTTATTATTGTCATTCATCATTAACTTGCTTATTTATTTTCTAAACTTTAACACAACATAAACACCCAACTTAACTTTTGACAGAACAAATAACAATTGCATATGCGAAGCTAGGCGGTGTCGGGATAGGCCACAACCCCCACAATCAAAAATTTTGAATTTTTCTTTTTATGACAGCCGTTACAAAAAACTTTGATGAAATTTGCTTTTTGAATTCGCAATTCGTCCAAAATGGCACTAAAATAGCACAAACCCAATCATAATTCGTTTTCCATTATTTGCGATTCACAAGGAGATTAGTGAATCATGCGACTGTGCCAATGCCTTATTAAATGTGCACAACATCTTTAATTCATCAATGTGGGACAAAAAATTACAGAACTATCTAAAAGCTTCATAAAAGAATTGAAGCTCATTTTCATTATATATAGCTTTTTTTTCCTTCTTTTTGTAAGGAAAAAAAATCCAAGGTATAAGGATATACTAATTACAAATTGCTTAAACATTCAAACTATAAGGACTCCTATAGCTCTTTTTTTCTGGAGAATACACTAATACATGATAAATACTGTATTTATTCTAGCAAACTTCTGGTACAGTTTCTGCACTTACTATGGCTGTACTTAAGAATTCTTGGCTTCTCGATGCTCCGAGATCGTTTGATAATGTATTACATAGCTGCACAAACAGAGATTATATTCGTTTATTAGCATAGGATCGATTCGTGGATGAAGATCGTTGTGAAGTATAGGGAAATCGACATTACCTGTCGATAAACTGTGGATTCTCCGTACGTTTTTCTCAATTCAACGACATACAATGATGGGCTTATTTCGAAAACCTGTTTATCATGAAGAAATTGGCAATGGTACTTCATTAGAACTAGGTTGCAAGATCTATACTTATGCATCTACGGTTTTGTGATTTGTGGAGCTGATCAGATCGGCCACATGATTTGCTGATCTCCTTGCGAATTGTGAATAAAAAAAGGGATGATAGTCGGTTTTGTGTAAGTTTTTGTCATTTTGAGCGAATTACAAATTTAGAAGAAGGATTGGCTGGTGAATCATGTTTACACTGATACTGCCCGATCTAGACGAGTGAAACATAATTTGTCCGTTTATGTGCATTTTGAATGCGCATTTCACTCAAAATGGCTCAAAATAGTCTAAAACGACCATAATTTTCCTTTTTTGATTCGCAATTCGCGAGACGACAAGCAAATCATGTGACACATTCCGAACAACTGAGAGATGTCTCCGAGTTGAGTGAAGGCTAGCTCGGACGATGATCAGCTCCATAAATAGAAAAGCAATCTGTTCAAAAGGTAAGAATTGCACTTACTTCTGCTGCAACAGAAAGGCTTCCTGGTCCTCTCTGATCTCTTGGCCCTTGCACGATTTTTAGCTAAGAAACAAAAATAATTTTGAAGCCTCAGGATAAATATTCGCAAATAAAATCTGTTGCCAGATTTGCGGTCATTTCGTTAGCAAAGAATTCGAGATGTCAAACAAACAGATTATCGGAACTAACCTTTCCGTTTTTCTTATGAACCGAGTATCCCATTCCTGTTACGATATTCTCGATTCTCTCGAGCAACTCTATGTGTGAAAGATTGGATGTGAATCTGATCTTTCGCTCTGAAACGTCCTACACACATCAAAACGCAAGGATTAACCTCTTTACTTTTCATTGGAAAAACTCGGCTGTTTTCTAGGATGTAGAATTGTCAAGGAACAACTCAACCAGAAGCTTAAGCAGATTGTAAAGGCCCCAGAATATGTTATATACTCTAACATGCCCCCTCACACGAGATCCCTTTGGGCTAATACTATGGTTGCGCACAGATGTTGAATATTCCACTTTAAATGAGGGGTGGACGGGTGGTTGAGATTTGAACCAGTGACCTCTTGTTATGCTGGCTTCTGATACCATGTCAAGGAATCAACTCAACCAAAAGCTTAAGCTGATGGTTGAGACCCCAAGATATGTTTCATACTCTAATAAAAATTTCTTCTGCGTGCTTACCTCTTTCTCAAAAAATCCGGAAAGATCAAGATACGAGGACATCCCAATTAGCTGAAAGGCGTTAATAAGTGTAGGGGATCCAGGGCGTTTTTCTCCATCAGACTGGTTCATATAAAAAATGTGTCAGAAAAACTTATATTTGCAAGTACAAGAATCAAAAACAAAGGGGATTCCAATCATTACCTCGTCATTGATAGAGAACGCTTCGTCATCAATATAGACATTATCTTCCTCGTCTTCAGGATTCGAAGGAACGTAGGCTTGCCTAAACCAATGATCTTGTTTAATCTCCGCTACTGTGATTCGTGTGATAGGATTCGGGTCAAGAATCCTCCGTATCATCTTTTGTGCTCCAGGAGAGAGCCATTTCGGTATCTGAACATCTCCTCTGGTGATCTAAATTACAAGTAGAATCGAACATCATAAGCAACAAACGCAAAGAGATAACACGATACGTATACTTCATATACATTATACAAACATGAATTTTACCTTTTGATAAAGGACAGCGAGATTTCTATCATCGAAGGGAAGATAACCTGTTAGAATGACATAGAGGATTACACCACAAGACCAAACATCAGCCGTAGCACCATTATATCCTCTATTAGCGAGAATCTCAGGAGCAACGTAGTTTGGGCTCCCACAGGTTGTATGTAGTAAACCGTCACTCTAGGAAAAAGAGAAAGAAAAAGCCCTCGGAGATTTAGAAGCTGAAAGATCATTGAATATAACTAAACGTCGAGAGTGCATGTATTTTTGTTACTTACCCGAAAATGTTGGGGTAATGCACTGAGGCCAAAGTCCGATACTTTTATGTTTCCTTTCCCGTCTATGAGGATGTTCTCTAGCTGTAATTCGAATACAGAAAGCCAAACCATCACTACTTTGATATTTTGCTATGTATTTTTCAAAATAACGACAAAGTAATTATATTAGCTAGCGATCAAACCTTAAGGTCCCGGTGGAATACACCCCTATCGTGACAATAACTAACACCGTCAATCAGTTGTTGAAAAAGTCTCCGGCCTTCTTTTTCTGGGAGTTTTCCTCGAGATGCCTAAAATATCATATAGTTGTGTAAGAAATCGAAATCTTTGCATTTCTAGATACATTAGGGATGATGGTTTGAGATAAAAATGTGCTGTTTTATACAAAAACTACTTACAATTTTATCAAACAACTCCCCACCATGCACATACTCAAGTACCATGTAAATCTTTGTTTTGCTTGCCAAAACCTGCAATGTAACACACAAATTAAGATCCGCAACTTCGTTTTATGGCAGAGATTGAGCAAAAATACACAATAACTTTTAAGCGCTGTTTACTTCACATTTTTCATAATTTTGGGGCCTAAAAACAAGTAACTAAACCAAATCAAAGGTTATGTAAAACTAACTTGAACTAATATTTGACGTTCATTAAGTGGCGAAAAATGTACTTTATGACATGGGTGTCACCGATACAATCCCTACCACCTATAGATCTAGTAAGTCGAGGGGATTCATCCCCTTTTCATTGCTGGTAACTAAAAGATTAAACCGATATACTCAAGCTGGTCGATTAATTACTTAACTTTTGAAAAAAATACTTTATTATATCAATGTTATAAACACAAAATTCTCAAAAATTCTCAAAAATTCCAAGTGTAACATCAATGGGTCCCACTCACAAGTAATTTGGAACTATTAGTTTTTGTTGGCCTCTTTCTCCTATTAATTTGTTTTGTGATGCTCCTCTAATTATTTGTTTTGGAAGGTAGCCAAGCCATATATAGCTTCCCTAGGTAGAACAATTAAGTTTGTACCAAATAAGTTCAAACCATCTAAGGTCCCAAGGCAACTCATTTATGTGGCGTTTCTCTACCTTAAGGGACATTAAAAAACTTTCTATTTAAGCCAAATTTCACTATTTAATACACTTGTCAATTACATTGAATAAGTTAAAAACAAGCATATTTGGGAAAATATTTAGAACCAAAATGAGTTCAAACTTTTGTGTTTTGACAATGAAAGAATTACATGTAATAAATATCTTTTTTTAAAAAAAAAAACTAGAATAATTTTTAATATGTAGCATAATAATACAAAATCTCATATTATTATAAAGTATAACCTTAGAAACTTTTGCAAAAAGTTCAATAATTATTAGTTCAATTTAATAGTCCCTTCCTTTTTCAAGAGTTTGTCTTGTGTTAGTTGTGTACTAGTTTACATGGTATCTATTTTATTTAATTTTATCCACACAATTTATATTTTGTTTTTTTCTACCTAAAGCGAATCGAAAAAAATAGGAGTAATAAAGTAACTTATTGTATATGATGCAAATTTTGTAGGACGAATCTTTCTTCTTTCATCTTCTCTAATTCTATCTAAGCCTCATAAAAGTAATCTTTTGTTATGACGCTAACTCATGAAGTTAGACAAACAATATTATCACATACTTCCTCTATCCCATTGAGTTTGATACTCAAATTATCATGTTCCTCTTAACAGGTCACTTTCAGTAGCAAAACTCAAAAGAATAGACGAGAGAATATATAAAAATAAAACAATAATAGAAGTTCTATTTAAGGAAAAATAGTGTTTAGATAAGCACAAGAAAAAAATAGGAAAAGATGAGTTTAGAGCAAAAAGCCACCCACCATTCAACCAAAGGGCAAGGAGAAAGCCAAAGGACAACATTAAAAGAAAGGGAAGTGGAACCACAAAATTACTACATATGAATATGATACCTTCTTAGGCCTACAATACCCTACACTCTTTCATGGTTGCCCTTTTCCATTATTTTCCTAGGACCCACTACTCACTAAGGGACCACTATCCATTTCAACAATCCTCATACTTCATTATTAATTAATGTTGGTTGAATCCATTCCAAAAACAAAAAATTATAATCAATAACGTGATTTGTGAATCAGCATAAAAGACAAAAAGAATACTAACAAAATAAACAAAACCAGAAAAAGATAAATTAAAATAATAAAACTCTCATCTTATCAAATCCTACCACGTAAGAGTGATATGTTAACATCATAAATAGCTGTTATTTACTAAGACTTTCTTTTCTAAATATTCTCATCGTTCTTATTTGTTATTTTCATTTTAAAAAAACAAAATCATATAATTTTTCCTATTATTATCACCATTATCTAACTCACTGTATCATACTCGTACAAAGTTTATGAGTATGATCTAAAAAGGAAAAGAAAATAAAAACTCATATCCATAAGAAGGATGTGACGACCAAAAACCTCTCAGGTCAAGAAAGATTATTAGAAAAGGTCATCATATATTACATTTTTAACTCTAAAAATTACTTGATTTTTTCGTACTAATGATACTTTTTAATAAATTAAGTTAAACTTAATGTCAACACCTTATCAAAAACACAAGACGCACATACACCATAAGCAAAAAAGAAATCACCGTACCCAAATCATATAACAATGAAAAAAAGGCTCTAATAACTTAGCGTGCACAACATCTTTGGGATAAACCATCCTAACAATTTTGCGTCATATTAAGACTAAAAAATTGAGCAAATGAAATTTAAATAATGTATTTACTATTGAAGTGGCTAAGGAAAAATGAAGGGTCCACAATTTTTTGTATAGTTTAGTGTGGAAGATCTTAGTGAATCGATAATAATAATCTTACGTTTATTCAGCATATATATATATATATATATATATATATATATATATATATATATATATGCCAATCCATACCCAGAAAGATAACAATAATAAGACAGAATGAAGCACCCACCATCACAGCAAGGATCTGAATTTATAACCTCATTTTTTTCTTTCTCCTATCATTTCACATGACGGGTCCTAGCGTCTAACTGGCCCCACTTTTTTATCATATTTTATTTTATTTTATTTTATTTTATTTCCAACATAATAAGGATTTGGCAAATTCATCACCCAAAATTCTTCATCAATGTCTTAAATTTTTAAATATTTAATATGTTTGTCTTTATTAATAATGTGAGAATTTTGTAGTAGATATAACATATTGCATATTATTGAAAAAAATATTATCGGAGATCAACATGGTAAAAGGTTATGAATTGAATATTCTTAGAAAAAAATATTATTAGAAACCAGAACCTTTCTAAAAACGAACTGAGTAAAAGCTTAAAATGAGAACCTAGCCAGTTAAACACCCTAAATTCATGACCTCTTATGTCAAAAAGGAAAGGGCGCAACAATTTATTAGGTTATAACTATTAACTTAAGTTTTTGGTTGATATATATGATTATCGGAAATAAAGGAAGTTACTTGAGTGTAGAT
This sequence comes from Amaranthus palmeri, assembly GCA_019776075.1. NCBI lineage: Eukaryota > Viridiplantae > Streptophyta > Magnoliopsida > Caryophyllales > Amaranthaceae > Amaranthus > Amaranthus palmeri. The sequence goes on from JAAKBH010000018.1 coordinate 1,565,150, forward strand.
GTCTACCACACAATAAAAGTCTTGAAATTGACCCAAGACTTATAATTCAAATCAGGAAAAATATGATAAAAATATTATTATTAAATGGTCAAATATCTAGGTGGCTTACTAACTAAACAACAACAAATAATGTTGGTGAAGTTAATTAATCCTAAATCCTAATAGAAGACCACTTCCAATTGATTTAATTTTTAATCCTGTTAATAACGTACTAAATATTCCTATGAACACTATAGCAAAGAAATAATTTGTGGTTTTTAAATGAAAAAGTTAATATATGGTAATATATAAATTAAAAAATTACATGAATTAAATTTTAAAAATTGAAATGGACGGTGGAATTTTAAAAACGGTGGAATCTTAAACAGAAGGTCTTCTGAGAGACCGTCTATGGCAAAAACGGCTCTCCCAACAGTCCAGCCCAATGATTTTAAATTTAAAAATAAGGCTAATGACTAATCAGTAATTTATTTTGCAAAATGGACTGACCCATATTTACACGTCTATACTGTAGACGGTCTATAGTACGAATTTGTGAAACTTAAATGATGTAAAATATAAATAACAAGTCAAAATGAAAAATAATGTTAAATTACAAAATACAAAATGAATGAATATTTAATAAAAAAAAAACGCCAATCATACATTTCACTAAATTAAAAGATTTGCTAACAATTTTATATAGTAATATGAAGTAATAATTTATTAATTAGAATAAGAGATTTGGGTGGCAAGACAGTCGGTGAGCTGAAAATTCAAGGATAGGACCCAAAAGACTGCAAATGAGAATTTGACGTGTATATATTTACCTAAAACACGAACTAATTAGACGGCAATAATAATTTACATAAGTGATCCCACTATCTTTTTTATGTTTTCACTCGTCAACTCTTACAACTAAAATGTGCAAAACATGTAAAATAATCACATTAATATTACAACATTCACAGGGCTGGCTCTAAGGACGGACAAGAGAGGTCGTTGTCCAGGGTCTTATATGTCAAAAAAGCAAATTTAATAGTTGTAAAAGGTCTATATATGTTATAAATTATAAAAGAAAAGGGCCCCAATTTGCTATTTCTCCCAAATCTCTAAGATAAACTATGGACAGGGATTGAGAAGGGAAGGACGGCGGCAACTCATACCCATAAAGGAGAGCGCGGCCAAAAGGAGTTCCTCGGCTCGAGAAATATTAAGAAAATTTAATGGAACATTCAAAACGCTTGAACATAGAAAATTTAATGTAGTAAATTTAATGGGAACGATAATCTGAAATTTAAAAGAATTATACCAAAATGAAATCAAACCTAAGATTTTTGTAGAATGTATTATTTGCTTTGTAATTGAGAAAAAAACCTGAATATCGTATTTTTATCTCTTTTTGTTTGTAGATATAAGGTTAATAAAAAGTTATGAAAATAAAGTAAGACAAATAAAAACTTTAGTGTTATATATACTTTGTGTTTGTAGATCAAATTTAGATAATCTTTTTGTTTCTTGTTCTTTAGATCAATTAAATTTAATAAAAACTTTTCAATCATTATGTATAATAATTAGTAGAATCTATGGTTTTATGAGTTTAAAAGGCTAATAATAAAAATAAAAAAAGTCCCAAAAAATAGAAAATAAAAAATTAATTGAAGTGGGGGCCGTGAGCATCATATAGTTTTCCCAACAAGCAAGAAAAAAGCACATGGGTGGGGTTATTTAACATTTGTTGATGATGATTACGTTAAGCAATTTTTCTGAATTACGGTATCCAGGAATTAAACCAATTATGCCCACATTCTCCTAATTACTTCCTCCCTCTCAAAATACATATAATATTTAAATATTCATGAATTTTTGTATCTGACAATCTCACCTGAGACGTACCTCATACTTGAGTTAAATAGCCTAGAAATAGAAGTTTTTAGCATGACGAACCTTTTTGTGTAGACTCACGATCTCATACAAGAGGGGCTGAATTTAAATATTTGAGTTTTTATGTAATCTAATAATCTAATCTTAATATCTAATTATTATGTATAATAAAAAATCATGAAAATTTATTATTAATAATTTTTACATTATGACAACTGAAATAAGATTTTATTTGATTATGTTCTATCTTATAAATAAAAAATTAATCACAATTAAGAGCGATGAATGAATAGTGAAATATTGTAAATGTTACAAATAATTTAAACGGAGGAAATCATTTGATCTCTTTGAATTTGCTCCATCTAACTAAACTGCTCTTACGGAATAACTCAAAGAGACGGAGAAGTAAATAAGAAAAATCAACTTGTTTGCCCCTATTTCTAACCAAACAAAATATTAAATACTTATCTAATCATCCCTCGACAAACATCAACAACACACGATATTTTGCATATGCTCAAACAAATGAATTTAGACTAGGGTTATTTTGATTTAAAATTTCTAATATCAAATTATGTAATATATATATATATATATATATATATATATATATATATATATATATATATATATATATATATTATATTATTTATATTATATAAAAAATATGGTTAATTTAGTTGTATATCGGTTCACAATTATCAATTTGCATTTGAGCTCAAACTTCCATGGCACAAACATTCATGCCTCATCCAATTAATTACAACTTGATGATAATAATTTAATAAATATAATATAATATTGAATAATAAGTTAATTTTTTAGTATGAAAGTAATATTTTGTTCATTTTAATAAGTAAAATGAATTATATAGATTTTTTAGGTAAGAGTTGTAATCAATCCTAAGTTTAACAAATTTTACATTGCAATTTGGAGTATAATTAAAGTTTATAAAAAAATTAATACTTTAATTTTGATACTAAAGATGATTAAGAGGAACAAGAAAAGGATCAATTAAAAATAAAGAAAACTAACATATTTTAGATTATTTACTACAATTGGGGGAACAATAATATATACTTTTCTCCACTTTATATTAATTATTAGGAATAAATTTGGTACACAACAAATAAATATTCCAAAAATTACAATAAAGTAAAAATTAAAAATTGAACCCAATAATTGTGATGAAGAATAAGTTTACCTCATGTAATCTAACAATATTTGGATGTCTTAAAAGCTTCAAAGTTGCAATTTCTCTCTTTATCTAAAAACAAAAACAGATCAATTAAAACAGGGGATGATGAAAATAAAAATTAAGGGAAAAAATGAAATAAAATTGAATAATTAATGAAAACCCAATAAAATTAAGATGAAAATAAATAATGGGTATTAACCTGATCAGTGATTTTGAGATTAAAAATCTTCTTTTTCTCCAGAATTTTAACAGCAAAAGAATTTCCAGTTTCAATATTTTTAGCAAATTTAACCTTACCAAAATTTCCTTCACCTAAAATTCTACCAAGTTGGTATTTACCCAATTGCATTCCTTTTCCCCCTCTTTCTTCTTCAACCTCTCTCACCATTTACGAGGATAGGCCGAGGGAAGGAAAGAGTTAGGCAAGAATCGAATTTAGGAATAGATTTTTGGGGGAAAAATAATTATTTTTTTTCCAAAATTGTTTTGTATTTTTTTTATTTGATTTAATTGGGAAATTTAAGAATTGTAGGATGGTATAAATAAAATAAGGAGTATGTAGGAATTTGATTTTTATAAGGGAGTATTTGGGAAGGAAAAGAGAGGGAGGGGAAGAGTATTGAGGTTTTGATGTCTATTTATCATTGACAATAAAGGTTGTCCCTTGTCACGAGTTTAGCGACGTGGATTAACTTTTTTGCTTATTTAATTTTTACTTTTTTACTTTTTATAGAAAATAGTTTTTTTGTGGCTAAAAAACATTTATTATTGGTGGTATTTTAGAGATGAATAGAAAAAGTGATATCTACTTCCTCCGTCCTTTTTAATTTGAGTCAAAGAGAAAATAAGTAAATGTTAAAAAAGTTGTAATAAATGAAGAGAGAGAATGAATTGTGCGGATGAAATTAAAAGAGAGGTAAAATATATGGATGAGATTAAAAGAAAGTGGTGGGTGATTATCTAAGATTAAAAATGATGAAAATCAAGTGAGACTGACCAAAATGAAAAATGCTGCAATTTAACAGAGAGAGTACTAAGCATTGTATTAGTGGGGTTGATGTGTTGAGAGAATTGGGTGTAATTAGTGACAAGTTTAAGCATTAACAATAATTAAGAGGTTAGAGAAGTAATGGAAGAAAATAATATGGTAGGCATCATCATATAATTACTAAACAGCTTGAAAATTTTTATAAATGACATCTTTATAAAGATTTGTCATATGAAATAATTAAATTGATTAATTGTTATATTTATTATTGCATTAATTAAGGTAAAATTTATTTTATTTTATAACATGATATTATACTTTATCATATTTCTACTATATTGATTAATTGATTGAAATAAAACTATAAAATTCTATTCAACTAAATAAAAAGAAAAATAAATAGCAGCACACCAATATATGGGTTTCCAACTTAATAGATTTAATAAATAATTACATCAATGTTTAAAATCATAATACATCTATCGTTTCCAAGATACTCCTTCTGTTTCCTTTTGTTCTTCCCGTTTACTTTTTGCACAATTTTCAAAGCTAATTTTAAACCACAATATCTGTAAATACACATTATAAAAAATTATAAAAAACACATTAAAAAAGTATACATTAAGACGAATCTAACAAAAATCTCACATGGATTTCTAAATGGGAAGAATATTTGAGAACGAATGGAGTATTACGTATAGAATATTTGAGTTCGCAAGAAGACTTTTATCCCTTAAACCTTTACTTTTACAACTCTTTGATCTCTCAAGAAGGTTTAAACAATGCTTATTGTCAAGAATTCAACTTAACCAAAAACTTAAGCTGATAGTTGAGGTCTCAGGATATGTTATATACTCTAAGCAAAATAACAATTAAAGTACTTATTTCACAGAAAAATAATACATCTTCTCAACATGATGGAACCACCTAAAGAACGTTTACACCATTCAAAAAAACGTTATATGTAATATCATATGAACAAAAGGTAAAGGACACTTTCAGTATCCTGCACAAGGTAGGGTTTGGGTGGGGGTTTTTATTTTTCCTGAAAGATGCGGACAAATCATACTCGTTCCCCCAATAAAGGAGTTAAGAGAGATGCGCGTAGTAAAGAAACCCCCAATCAGGGGCGAAGCTAGGATTTTAGATTAAGGGGAGCCGAATAGTCGATATACTAAAATGATTTACCAGTGTTGGTTATTAGGCTATTTGGTGTAGCCGACCGCCTAGTTCTTTGAGAAATAAGAGACCTCAAATATTAAATGGTGTTTATTCAGACACGATGCTAGGCAACGCTTTTAAAGTAATTTGTTTTTAAACTTTTTTACATTTGAAACAATATAGTATTAAAATGCATTTTGTTTGAATTATTTTTCTTCACGTGAATTTCTTTATCTTTTAATGTAATAAAAGGTTCCATTTTAAATGACATCGTAAAAATAAATAGGGCGTTTAAAATTTTTGATTCATCCCTATTATTATTTACTATATAAAAAATAGTTAAATTATGAACATTTTAAAATCATATAGATTTAAATGAATTTGGATCATAATAAAAATTGTATTCAACAAATAGAGTTGAAGTTTCCCTAAAATTATCACATTTGAAAAATCAAGTGTTTTTGACTCTATTATTCGCTTATTAAGTCTCCAAAAAAATATTACTAAAATTAAAACAACAAAAATATAAACACGCACTTAAAACCATGAATGTAAAATTATATGAGAGATATAGTGTAGTGACATTATAATATAAATTTATTAATTAGTTTGTTAAAAAAATAGGTTGAATTAATATTCGATTCCTTAACCTTATGTCACAAATGTATTACTCCAACCATTAAGCTATAATAATTTTTTGTTATATTTTTACACTCTTTAAATTATTAATAAATTATATATTAGTAAGGGGGGCCAAAGCTAAAAATACTAAGGATTACAATTTCGGCAAGGGGGGCCGGGCCTCCCCCAGCCCCCATGTAGCTTCGCCCATGCCCCCAGTTGATACTGGCGCCTAGTAGGGGTCGAACCCTAAACCTTCTACTACGCATGCAGATGCTCTATCCATTGAGTCGCAAGCGCTTTTGGTATCATATGAACAAAATAAGAGTATATCTTTTTGATACAAACTTACCAACAAAACCACCATGTCATTGAGCTTTCATGAAGCTTTTCAACATCACCATGTAAATGGCTTCTATGTGAACAAAATTGATGTTTTCAACTAACTCATATCTTCAATTGGTAATCAAACCACCAATATAAATCACATTTCTATCCATAAAATCAATAAAAGACATTATTTTTCTTACTCAAACATTTAAATTAGAACCATGATCCATACTTAACATGTCGACAGAAGAACAGGCGATTATCATTCCAGCGTGACTTTTGTAAGACACTAAGACTCCTAGTGCCTTTGATTTTATATTTTGGTTTTATCATGCTTTTCATAATTCTATACCTCAAATTTCAAGGCAGATATTACTGAATTTGTGACATATCATTTTTAAAATCGTCATACAATATTCCTCAAATAGTCTAGATTAGATTTTTTTAGTTTCATTTTTTACCGAATTTAGTCCCGTCCTTTGCAATATTGATTTCTTTTAAAGGGTCAAAAATTCAAGGTTGTTATAGTGTTCTTTTGCTTTAATGACCTTTCTCTAGGTCGCTTACATAGATTTTGATTATGCATACAGAATTAACTTGTGATTTTACTATATATCTAAACTGAACAATAAACTAAATAAACCTATAAAAATGTTTGACATTATATTCACAAATGTTAGAGTATATAACATATTCTGATACTTCAACCAAAAGTTTAAGCTGATGGTTGAGTTGGTTCTTTTAATATGGTATCAGAAGCCAACGTGATAAGAGGTCACGGGTTCGAATCTCAACCACCCCTCATTTAAGTGGAATATTTAGCACTATGAGGAGAGCCTGTGTTGCATCCACACTTTTAGCCCAAAGGACTCTCGTGTGAGGGGGCGTGTTAGAGTATATAACATATATTCTGGGACCTCAACCATCAGCTTAAGCTGTTGGTTGAGATAGTTCCTTAACAACAAATACTATAAATAATAAGGAATTAAGGATACTTTTAATCAACTAATTTGGGACATACTGCGACCATGTGACGAAAATGATAAAGCTAATGAAAAACTTATGACTTACATTTTCCTAATTATAAGTTAAATATAAATTATAAAATAAATAAAAATAAACTCAATATTATAGAATTGATATATATTATCAATTATGTTATTTAACTAAATTTCTAAAAAAGTCATCTATCTTACCTCCTCATTTTTTCCTTTTATACTAAAAGTCCTATTATTTTTATTATAAAAGGCTCCAAGCCTCCAACAAAAGACAACTTCTATTAGAAAAAAAATTATGTCATTTGAAAAGTACTAAAATAATTACTCACCATCACAATTCATCTCATTTTCCTCAATCTAGAAGGATCTAAATGTTTTTTATTAACTTTTTTTTTGAGATAATGTTTTTTATTAAGTAGACACTTAAAAAGTAATTTCTCACAAAAACACCCTTAAAAAGTCTATTTTTAATATTCAAGTTAATTAAACTATATGGTTTCTATATGTTAAGTAAATTTTAATAAATATATACCCATTATTTTATAACTTTATTTATAACATTCTATGCATCAAAAATTTCTAGGTGATTAATTTTTAAAAAAAATTATTTAGTTTATAAAGTTAGTAAATTCGAGTATTTTATAACTTTATTTATAACAGTTTATAGTTTAATCTTAAAAATCGCACCTTTTGCTCATTGTCTTTTAAAAATTCGAGTATTTTTAAAAATCTGACCTTTATATTTCGTTTCCTTTTAAAGTACTGACCTCATTAAGTTACTTGCAAAATTCAGCAGTAAACAAATAAATAACCAAAAGGTCTAATTTTAAAAAGAAAACGCAATATAAAGGTTGGATTTTTAAAAAATAAACAAAAGGTGCGATTTTTAAAAGACAACAAGCAAAAGGTAGAATTTTTTAAATTAAAATTTACAATATGTAATAAATTTAATTCAATAATTTAGCTGATGTAGCTCACCCCTAAATAATAATCATTCAGTTTAATATGTTTTTAAAATTGATAAATGATATAATATTATTAAAATTTAAGAGGACTAAATTTAAGTGATAGGTTGGTTAATTTTTTTCACCACGTAACTCAATAGTAACCGATAAAAACTTGGAAAAATTACCTAGAATAATCCAAACTATTTATAATTTTCCTACAATAATCCCAGCTATTGATTAACCATGAATAATCCCAACTTTAAGGGGTATTTTCCTAGAGTAAACTTGGGTAACCGGATGACCTGCTATAGTAGGTAATTCACCAAAAAAAATAAATTATCTATTAATTTAAAATTAGAAAATATTTTTGAAAATTTACATTAATAAAAAAAATCATAAATTTTTTATGAACATTTTTTAAACATTTTTTAAAAATTAATCTTTTTTTTAAAAAAATAAAACTTACTATAGCAAGTCATCCGGTCACCGGGTTTACTCTAGGAAAATGCCCCTCAAAGTTGGGATTATTCATGGTTAATCTGTTAGAAATGTGACTTTAATTTTATAAAAAACATATAAAATAAAGTTACAAGTTTGTAGTAGAATACCAAATTACATATGACAAGTTCAAACCTTTGCTTAACATACACCAAATGTAGATTACATCATCGGGAATCACCATATATCGAACAAAGTAACAAGAAGATTTTGTTGGATCTTGATATAAATTCTAGGCGAGATGCTCTTTCCTAAAACATCATTTCCTCCCTACTACGGTGCTTGGGAATCAACCGGAAATATGTTTTGGGATACAAAGAATTACACTAACTTCCGAGCACACGGAAATTAGAATGATGTAAGAGAAACTAAAGTAGAAGAAGATAATAAAATTACAAACGAGAATTTTAAGTTCTCGATGTAAAACGCTAGAGAAGAAGAGAAATCAGAAATTCCATGTATGTTCTAGATCTCTAAAACAACACACAAGCATTCTATATTTATAGAATAGCTCACACCGGTTCATGAAGCAACATATTACTTCATGAAACACAAGGTTGATCCGTGAAACATGAGATCGATTCATGAACTCATGTCGCCTTTCACTCAACCCTTACATCCCAAATAACATGGCTAAAAGTAACCATAATAACTGTAGGAAGTTATTATATAACCATCAAAACAAAGCAAAACGTCGCAAGGAAAAATTTCAGAAATTTCAGATTTTCGCGGGTCGCGAAAATAGTCACTGGTCGCGAGTTTCAATTTTCACAAAACAGAAACAATCTGCCTGCATTTCGCGATCCGCGAATTCGTTCGTGACTAGTGACTTTTAATTTCTCTAAAATCACTTGTTCCTTGTAACCTTGGGATATACTTAATTAATTTAATCAAATTATTTATTTAATTTAATTAATTAAATCATTTCCGATATTCACTATACACTCTAAATTCCAACAATCCTCCCCCATTTAGAGTGTATAATCCTTTTCTTCTTTAGCAAACCATAATGACTAACCCATTTCATGCATCAATGCCAATGTCCTTCCGGATTGAATTGACACCTAGTACCACGCATCTTTACAATTGATCATATCCCCTAATGTCCTTCCGGATTGAATTAAGCAGATATATCCAACCAATTGAAGGAGTAGTACACACGAAATAATTCATTAATCTTACATCCTTGACACGTTAAAGGCCATGTGTCCATATCTATTCATAAGTTCATTGAAATCATAAGTATGCCCCTTAATTTCTTTAAGACGGCCAAATCTTGAACTTATATAGGTAGCTTCTCCCTAATATACCATGCTTTCGTGAATAAAGCATTCAATCTAGAGATCTTCATAACTCTAGAAATGGAGACTTCGAGGAACGACTCTACTACCGCGTTTGTCAACATCACGAATAAAGCAACTTAGGATCACTTAAGTGTTGCTTTCCAACATCTGATGAGCGATCAATCCACATTGAATTCGAGACTAGATGTTTCTTCTAGCGTCGAATTGGGTTTCGCTCATGGTGTTGAAGAATGGGCATGTACCAATTTCATAAAACCATGAAATTCCTAGACTTTGTAAGAATACTTTGTCTAGCTTTGAACTTTGTTCACATAGTCAAGAAATGTGATCCCTTCTTTGATAAGCCCTAATTTTAGGCTTCGCCTAAATTAGACGTCATAGCATTATCAAAGTTACACTCGACTATCAATACTTTATACAAGCCACTTGTCAATCAAACTAGATTGTTTTTGTGCACAACCTTGGCTTAAGACATCACAAAGATGAGTACTTTAAACTATACCGTTTACATATTTGTCTAAATCTTGACAAATAACATTAATATCATAGTAGAATAAGTTAAAACTTTGTTTGTACTTGGGTGATCAAAACTTGGTATACCTCCCCCACAAACACATAAACTTTGATCAACATAGAGAATGGCCAATTCACTAAAGATCAAACTCATACTTGAGTACCTCTTCAAACTTGAAGAACTTCTACTATAAGATTAATTAAATCCATGGTACAACATAAACGTTTTGGACTATTCAAATAATTTCCTAATAAAGGAATTTTAAGTTGTAAGTAAAACTTTACTTGACAACTATAAACAATTTGAATCTTGTATAAGTTAAAATTACATCCAATTTTATAATCTTTCCAAATATCTAGGAAATAATTACAATTGGAAGACATGAGGGTAAACTTGGACTTTACTTTAAGTATAATAAAATACTTATATTTCTTAGTCCTTTAAACTTTTATGTTAAAATTAATTTAACATTTTACCTCCCCCATTTCCTTCATAGAAGGAATATGACATATTACTTTGTCATCTTAACTTATACAATTATATTCCAAAACAAATATATCATAATTTATGATATAACATACCATATGAAAATACAAACAATTATTGAACCATTGTATTTTCGGTAAACTTATTGAAATAAATTCAATAATAAATAATCATATTAAGTATAATACCACTTAATAAATCTTGAACATTAATACATGCTCATCAATCTTCATATATAATATGAAAATCTATCTATAACATATTGTTATACTTGCATGGAGATTACTAAACTTCAAACATTATTCCCATGATGAACACATCATTAATTACTTTCTTTAAGAAAGCTTAAACTTATATGATAATTAAGTATCAAAATCCATAATCATGGGTAAACTTTCATATTAGAAATATGAATACAAGATATTAAAAACTTTTACTTTGAAAACTTTAACAAAACCAAACTTCGTTAAAACATTCCTTAGTAAAACAAACTTATATTTTCCTCTTTTAGAAATATATGCTTTATCAAAAGATTAGCAAGTCAATCTATTAAAGATCAAAATATCATAATCACTTATTACAAATTTGTAGGTATTCAAACCTATCTATCATTGAAAATTAAATTTCCAAATAAATATTGCATCACTTTGTATTATAATCAAATATCATTGATATATAATATCTCTTGTTCTAATAAATAGAACTCATAGTAGATGTTATAAATAACATAATCTATATAGATACATCCTTATTTTGAATGAGATAATTCAAAATAAATATCCTTTGTACCAAAATGATTAAGATTTTTCTATAAAACAAATACTTTAAACCAAAGAAAACATTTAATATCAACTTTAACTTAGATAGTTAAAACCTTCTTTATTGTCACACCAAATATCTTTGGCGTTTATCCGACAACATAAGATACCTTAACATACCCATTAACCGAAATAAAACTTATTTAGTACTTTTCTCCAAAATAAATATTAGTATAAAACTTTACATATACTCATGCAAATAATGCACATCTTGAAAATCAAAATAATAACATATTATGGAATTTAATTACCATAATAAAACTTAAAGCGTTGACACATACTCTAGATTAAGAGTAACATATGAATTTCAATTAATACATTAATCAATGTAATAATAAATAAATTCATATCTTACTTTACTTAGCAAATCAACATTTATTCCATATAAGATTAAACCATCATATATATCTAAATGAACTAGACAAACTTGTCTTTAGCATTTATTTGATATAAATAATCACTTATAAAACCATTAAACTCCTTTTATTTATTTAACATTATGGAACTTATCAACCTCCATAACAAACAACTTTAATAAATAAAATTCCGAGTTTAAAATAATGTTGACAACTTTCAACCTTTATTTAATAACATTATTAGATTTTCAAATTCTTGTTTAATCATCACTTTTACATTAAAATTACTTTTAATGAATCTTTGATGATAAACCTTTAAATTTATTCATGTCATAAACTTTGTACCCTTTTCCAATATTAATAAATTAATATAACCTTGGGTAAAAGTATACATATGACAACCCCATATAAAAATTATATGTCCAAATTTAAACAACATTGGCAATAACCAATCAAAGAATATATCATAAAGACTAACTTGAATCATGCACAAACACATAGAAATAATTCTACACATGCATGAACAAAAAAAATGCAACATGAAATTTTGTTAAGAACAACATTGCAATAATATACTTAATACTATAATTAACTTTATTGTTAATCAAAAACAATTCACTCAAAAGGTGAAACATACATCAATAACAAAGACATTATTGAACTTGGTCAAAGATAACCACGCATATCAAACACATATGTTTAACTTGTATGACAAAATCTATTTTGTCTTACCAAACATGCAAAGATCCAAAACTTAAATTACCATGACTAACTATTAAAGCAATTATATTCAACTTGATAATAATACATATTATATTTCATAATAAAACAAGACATGACATATATAAAATAAGATAAACATGTCAAAAAATATGTCAAAACATGACCATGAAATTTATCATCTTATCATGCATAAAATAAAACTTGTAAACACAAAAGATAGCAAACATTATCCATCTTTGATGATAATATTTATCATCATGAAAAATCATGGTAAATTACTTATACTTCCAACCATCAAATTTCTTTGATAAATAAAATGGAGTGTCATCATTTACACCAAATGATAACCATGATCAAATAAACATGATCACTTACTTTACCAAATTCCATGGATATAAGAACTTGCTTAAACATGTAACATATTGTACATCTCTATCATCATAAAAATAATAAACATATGAAATTGACATAGAAAACTTACATACTTGAGATTTATCATCTCTACCATGTAATAATGTCCATCTCTCTTACATAAATTGATCAATATAGAAACAACGCAACTCTTCATGAAATAACGCATCCTTTCATGAACCAACGTGTCACTTTATCGAACTAACATACTCTTTGATGAACCAACGTGTCTCTTTAACAAACCAACACATTCTTTTACCGAACCAATGCACCATTTCAAAAATCTCTACGATAATCTCGTCATCCGATCATGGTGTAATTTTCATATAAGCAAACTTAAAAACTTTCCCAACAAATTTGTCAATTATGACAAAGTTTGTGGTAAACATTGAAACTTGTCATACTTACTTTAGAAGTTGATGTTTTAGATTGTTAGAAATGTGACTTTAATTTTATAAAAACATATAAAATAAAGTTACAAGTTTGTAGTAGAATACCAAATTACATATGACAAGTTCAAACCTTTGCTTAACATACACCAAATGTAGATTACATCATCGGGAATCACCATATATCGAACAAAGTAACAAGAAGATTTTGTTGGATCTTGATATAAATTCTAGGCGAGATGCTCTTTCCTAAAACATCATTTCCTCCCTACTACGGTGCTTGGGAATCAACCGGAAATATGTTTTGAGATACAAAGAATTACACTAACTTCCGAGCACACGGAAATTAGAATGATGTAAGAGAAACTAAAGTAGAAGAAGATAATAAAATTACAAACGAGAATTTTAAGTTCTCGATGTAAAACGCTAGAGAAGAAGAGAAATCAGAAATTCCATGTATGTTCTAGATCTCTAAAACAACACACAAGCATTCTATATTTATAGAATAGCTCACACCGGTTCATGAAGCAACATATTACTTCATGAAACACAAGGTTGATCCGTGAAACATGAGATCGATTCATGAACTCATGTCGCCTTTCACTCAACCCTTACATCCCAAATAACATGGCTAAAAGTAACCATAATAACTGTAGGAAGTTATTATATAACCATCAAAACAAAGCAAAACGTCGCAAGGAAAAATTTCAGAAATTTCAGATTTTCGCGGGTCGCGAAAATAGTCACTGGTCGCGAGTTTCAATTTTCACAAAACAGAAACAATCTGCCTGCATTTCGCGATCCGCGAATTCGTTCGTGACTAGTGACTTTTAATTTCTCTAAAATCACTTGTTCCTTGTAACCTTGGGATATACTTAATTAATTTAATCAAATTATTTATTTAATTTAATTAATTAAATCATTTCCGATATTCACTATACACTCTAAATTCTAACATAATCAATAGTTGAAATTATTGTAGGA